>JBAMBI010000996.1:0-600000 GCA_037043535.1 Drosophila putrida
ATATCATTAAAATATTATATCAAATCATATAATTACTATATTTCTTTACAACAACAGTCAGCCAGCGTTTATAGATGGATTATCTGTGTCATGTCAAAGATTCAACTCTTTTCAAATTTGTCTTAAATTCTTTTATTTTCCTCAACTGCTGTGAGTTTATTTGCCTCTTCTTAGCCAAATACAACCCACATTATATACACAGTAATATGCCATCAGTACAGACAGACAGATCGTGAACGGTTTATTCAGGCATTTAGCGCATCCAATTGGGGGCCAATTGCAACAAGCAACAAGCAAATTCAAAATCCAAATCCAAAATATGCAAATCAGTGTTAAAACCGGCTGCGTTTCTCGGCTTCACATTAGCCCGATAACTCCGACCGACCTAACCTGGCCTGGCCTAGGCTGTTTCTGCTCTGATGTGATGTGATGCTGTTGTAATTACCGCTTACCATTTCAATTTGCACTGCCAACTGGCAAACAACTAAGCACATGCTACGGCAAGTGGGTTTGTGATACCCTGTAACGCACTTGGAGAACTACAAATATATTTGATTCATAGCAAAAATACTTATATCATTTTAAATGGAATTTATTTCTGTTCTTTATGCAAATTAGATTATTATTGGGATGGTAACTTGGTCACTGTTTAAATACAATACTAATAAATTGAAAGCACAGGGTATGCCATTATCGACCAAGCTAGTGTCTCATGCTGTATGCAAGGTGCTCTGCTAGTGGTAGTAGTTCCATTTGGGAGACGATGTTAATTAAAAGCCGCCATGAAAATTGTGCAATTTTCTTTGTAGCTATGTGTATTTGTGTGTTGTATTTGTATTTGAATTTGGATTTGTATGGCTAACATATTTGAAACTCGTGTTTGTATTCGATTTAAAGCTCAGCTGCAGTTTGTTCGATGTGTTCAATTTGTGCAATTGACTCACGCACTTGGCCAGTAACCTGTTAGCCACATTGTTGTTGTTGGTGATGAATAATGTCTATACGATTGCCATGCTCATTTGACATGTTTGGTGAAATGCCTGTTAAATTCGCCTCCCCTCTGGTCAACTCCCCCTTCTCATCTTCAATTGGCGGCACTTTCAAAGTCAACAACTAACTGATGATATTGATGAAAAAAGTAAGCGTCCGAGAGTAACTGAAATGTTAAGTATGCAACTGCAGATACACATATGTGTGTGTGTGTAGATGTATCTACAGATAATTCCCTCACTTTTAATCAACAAATCAGATTAACTCATGAATATTTTTTCGTTCATTCGATACACAGGCGTTTACATTTTTTTATTGTATATTTATCAAGATTTCTGGCGCCTCGTTCGTTCAATTTTTATCGCCACAACAAATTGAATTCTTTCACAAATTAGAGCAGCTACTACTTAGTCACTTATGACTATCTGCCTGTCTGTTTGTCGGTCTGTCCGTCTGTTTGTCTCGGTGTCTAGCTGTGTGTCTGTTCCATTTGCCAGTTTTTGTCAGTTGCGCAATGTATTTTATGTTCGACTGAGACTCTTTACAACTTCAAGGTTGTGCGTTACACATTCAGTTTGTTTACATAGTATATTATTGTTGTTATTGCTGTCGGTGTTGCTGTTGCTGTTTCTCTCGGTGCTTTACACACATTTATTGCATTTGCCTTTTGGCCACATGCCGGGCACCTTCTTCCAATACACGTCAATTGCAGTCAACGAGAGAGAAGTTGAGAAGGTGGATAAATTAAACATTGCCACACAGGTGGCAGTTGCAGGTGCTTGTTGCAGCTAACAGGCAGTAAAGGTTAAATTCCTCCCCCTCCCGCTTACTAATGTGGCAACACATTTTAGCCAACCCCAACCCGCACACAATGGCCACATTGGCGCCATGGTGTTGCCAAATTAAGGTCAAGTTTGATGTCGCCTATTGCGTGCCAGCCCCGTTGTAATATTGCAATCTTTGGGGCCACCACATGTCGTAGTCAGCCAACGGCATAGAATCAATCATATAACAAAAGTCAACGCATTAGTTGGTCTTAGATACTCTAACAATAATTTACACATTTACATAAACAGATTCATAAATTTCGTAGCTTTAACTTAGACACTGTTCAATAAATAGATAAACTTTTTGAATGGGCAACAGAAGAGAGAAGAAGATAATTAAATAAGGTTTTTTATGCCATTTTTTTACACATCATAATTGGTGCATCTAGCCAGAAACATATATCTTTATATTCCATAGTTTCATAGTTGTCTTTTACATTTAGCCATTATACCCACTTGTTGCCTTTCTGCAATAACGTAGGGTATAATTATCTCGTATCTTTGGCTTCTGCGCAGCAGCAAAGTCATTAAAAAAGTGTCGCAAATCCATTAATGAACTTCAGAAAAAATACTCTTTTTTTCGTATATGTTTGTTGTAGACACATACTATGTGTGTGGGCGTGTGTTTGTTGTATGTATGTATTTTGGCATTACTTGGCAACTTTAAAAAGCCGACACCGAAAACAAGTTTGTTTAGCTGACTATAAATTCAAATTTTCAAATTATATTTGAGTTGGCTTGAGTGTTTTTAAAAGTTTTCGCTATACACTTTCATAAAGTATTTTAACTATATATAGATTTAATATTATATATTAATTAAATTATTGGCATCTCATAGTCAAAGACTCAAGTATAAAGTTCTTACTTATTTGGCTTATTTTTAATGACATAATTCGCTTTGATAATAATGAATAAATGTTTAATATGTTATATTTTCTAAATGTTTAAGGAAAACTGTGACTCATAATGTTCTAATAGCATTTAGATTTCTGAACAGGGTATCTAATGGTCGTGTCATAATCAACGCTTAATTATTTTCATTGTTATTATTAACTCTGCTCATGTGACATTTCGCATTGGAGTTACCTGAGAGTTGTTTGAGTCGCTTAACCTGTTGCCGAATCGTTTGAAAGGCATTTATTTGGCAAGCACTACCTCTTCCCTCCCCTCTCCTCTCTCTCTCCATCAAGTCTCCTCTGCCAGCCTCTCATTATACGTATTCAATTAAGAGTTAGTTAAGTCCGACGCTGCTCAGTTCAGTTCTCGTCTTTTTGGCGGAAATGTGAAACAAATGCGTCAAAATGTGATCACGATTGTTAATTAACTGAAACGAGACTGCTGTTGATCAGATACAAATTGATTTTGAAACCAATTGATGATGTGATCATGTAGTCAGTATATTTATGTGTATGGATCATACCGGATCCGGATTCTGAGTTTAACAACTTTTGTATATATAAACACATATACGTGTGTATATTTGGTCCTGTCAGGGAAATTCCCTTATGTCCCTTATATTGGGATTGAAATAAACTCTGATACTCAAATTATTTCTATTAAATAGTTTATTAAAATACAATCAGCAGGAATTCTCTAAAGAACCTTTATACTTAATTTGTGGAATTAATTTCATTATTAACGATTTTAATCATTTTTAAATCAATTATTGCAGTGTTGGCAACAAATCTTGTAGTTTAGATTAGAAATTGCAAAAGGATAAAAAAACATTATTAACTTATTTATTAACAAAACTGGCATCACGAATCTTAACCTCAATACATAAAAAAATGTATAAAAAAGGAAGTTGATCTATAAATAATTTCCTATCTCATTTTGTTGAGACTAATTCGATTATTTATCGATTTTAAGGATTTAATAATTCAATTTTTAATGACATATTTCCAATTTGTCAAAGAGTTTGTGGAGAGTTCAATTGTAATTATAATGAAAATTACGCTGTCCTCAATCATACATTATTCATTTATTTACAAAATGAAATTCATATTGAATTGAATTTTGAATTTTGATGGCTTTAAGAACAAAAGCATCATTTTACACAAATAAAATCAAATGTAATATTAAAGATGGCATCAGCAATAATGGAGTTGGGTTGGGGCAAAGAAACATCATCGCTGGTGAATGTTGAATGTTGAATGTTCATTTATGTGTGCACTTTCCAATGATCAAATTATATGCACAAGATCAACGCAGCGATGAGATACATAGGAGAGGTAATATACACACAGTATGTATGTTTTGTATGTGTACTTACATAAATACATAGGTAAATGACAATATGGGAGACAATAACAAACAAAATAGCAAACGCGTAAACAACAAAGCAACAGATGAAGCCAAAGCTGCGTTGCAGTTGCAGTTACAGTTGGAGTTGCATTTGAAATTGATGTTGATGTTCATGTTAATGTTGATGTTGAATACATTTACATTTGCATTTACATTTACAGTCGAGGGCATTGGCACGGTCCTAGATTAGAGCTGAAGCTGAAAGCTGGCTGGGAACAGACTGCGTGTCTGTCTGGCTGCCTTATGGCAACTTCCTCAAAGTCGACACGCACTGCAATTGATGGAGATAGACAGCAAGGGAGACACACACAGAGAGAGAGAGAGAGAGAGAGAGAGGGAGAGATTGTGGGGATAGGGGAAGAGGCATTAACCGCAATGCTTTGACATTTGGATGCATTTTGCCTTTGATATTGAGCTGTAATCGGCTCACGTAATAACGGGAAGTTGCACACTCCCTCAGAAAGCTACTTCCGTTGCTCTTCATTTATCTCTTTTTATTTTTTATAAGATTCAATTACAACCCAACACTTAAAAAGGCAGTCAAGTTTGTGTTTGCCAACTGAGTTTCTTCATTAAAGTTCGAATGACAGCAGATATCGATATTTGAACATTTTGTTATTAAACATACTATATTTCATTTATTTACGTAAGTTTAAAGAAGTTACTGCAAATGATAATAGAGTATCTGAGAAGTCCCTATTAAAACTCTCTCCTTTAGCAATATTACTTAATCGAAAAATACACAAACTATGTCCAGATTATGTTATCTATTTGAAAAATTACAACACTTTTGTTTAAAAAGTTGTTCAACAGTTTTTGGCAAGTTCATGCAGGTCTTGATTTTAAATTCTTTTGGCTATCGACTTTATAAATCAACTTTTGCTTTTAATGGCCCCTCGATGGTTGGATGGTTGGATGAGAGGCCACCTGTCCAAAGTTGTTACTCCTGTTACTGTCGTTGCTTTTGACTTTCACTTTGAACTTGTGGGCATTCTTGGCCACTGCAAACTGCGAACTGCGAATCGATTTTCCAGCTGCCTTTGGCAACAGTTTTGTTGGCATTTTTTGAATACCATAGTTTCGAATCGGCTGTTTTCGCTTATGATCAATTATTATTATTGCTTATTATTTTATTAAAGTCACATCAAGAGAGCGGGACAGAGAGACAGAGGGAGAAGGAGGGAGAGAGAGCTTCAGTAAGTGTCGGTCTGTCTGTCTGGTTGCTTCTGCTCATCAAGTAGCCTCATAAATTATGTTGTTGGACATAATTATAGCGACGCATCGCTTTGTTTTCTTTTGGACGTAATAGCCGAATATAACAAAAGCAACAACTAAACAAAAATGAAAGAAAAACAAAACAAAAACAAAAACATGAAAATGTTTATAAATGTGCGCAAATTGCCGGCTGCCGACAGCTGACAAGAAAATTTATGTAAATTGCAATTACCAAATTCGAGTAAGAAAGCGACTGTTGATGGTAATGTCCGTGGTCCGTGTCCGTCTTCGTCTCCCGTGTGCTTCAACTGATTTCATACCAATGTTGATGCAGTTCAGGTTAATGACGTTACGCCGCTTTTCAAACTCGATATACCCGCATCCATATCTTGCCAGGATCACTTTGCTTTGCGGCTAAAAGAAAAGCAAGCAAGAACGATATATTTAGTCGACTGCCCGACTATAAGATACCTGGTATGCAATTGAAATATATACAAAAAGAGATTATACATTTTAGAATTTAGTGGTATAAACACTACTGTATGCATTTAGGCGTTCTTTTAATTGCTTACTCAAAACACAATGATAATAATTATTAATTAAAATAAATAATGGTAAGTAGAAATATTCACTAACAAACCAATTTGTGCGCTGCTTCAAATACTCTAAGAATTTAGGAGTATTGTCATTACGTTTTGTAGCTCCAGCTTGAATAGTCTTTGAATTTTAGTTCTTCGAATGAATGAACCTAGTTACAAAGAGTTGGCAATTGATGTATACTATGTGTATACTTCTTTGAATAAATAGTTGGCAACTGAACTATGCAATTTAAACATATTGCGCATCCTGCCTCCTGTCAGTTGGTATTTGAAAATAAAAACCCAGGAAAATTAATATAAGAGGGGCCTTGTGAGAAACTTGTCAATTCCGAGAGCAGCACATAAAAAAGCAGCTCGAAGCCTTTTGAAAAGTCCTGAAGTCGTGGGCGTTGACACTTTGCAATTCGAACTGTCTGGTGCATCTTTTTTTTGCCTGGCTAATGCAGCTGGTTAAAATCAACAACAACAGCAACAATAACAACGACAACAACAATAGACAGGAACCAATGCCCTCAGCTCAAATTTTGTTGTTGAGATTCTTTTGCTATTGGGGTTCGTTAGAAGTGTAGAGAGGGAGAGAGAGAGGGATGGGGTCAAGGGGAGGCCACTTGATGTCGTCGTCGTCGCATTGTTTGCAGCTCAGCGCCCGCTAAAAATAGTCAAAGGCATGTGGCATTCAAGGGCCCACATTCACATTCATCTATCTCTATGTATGTAGTATGTTGAAAGAAGCATCGGTCGGACTCTCTATCGGCAGCTGGGTAGCACCTCTTGCTCCACCTCTAGATTCTCTTCATCCTCCTTGTCATACACTGACGAGACGAGTTTCCTTTTTCAAAGCATCAAGAAAATGCCTTAAAATAGGTAAAAGCAAAGAGTGCCACACACTGGCCTGCATAAGTATGTGTATCTGTGTGTGCACTCTCGGTGCCATTTTGCATGTATTGCTGATGTAGTTGTTGCTGTTGCTGTTGCTGTTGCAGTAGCTATGGCAGCGGCAGTGGCAGTGGCAATGCCACCGTCTCGTAGCAAAGGAACAACTGTCTATCCCAGCCTCAAGTGGACGTAGAAGCTCTGCATCAAGTTGGCAAAGCAATTGACTTGTACAAAGTCTGGGCATGAGCCGGACCTGGACAAGGGTCTGTTCTTTGTGTGTGTATTGCTGGTGGGGCAGTTGAACAGACGGGCAGACGGGCTGACCAGGGATCCCATTTTAGCTATTCTTTAGCTAGACAAAAGCTACACAAAATTTAAAGCGATAATCTGATTATTTGAAAAAGAATTACTTTTGCAGTTACTCAGAAAATTTAAATAAATATATAGATTCTTAGATCTATGGTTTTAACACCTTTTTGTCATAGGTGGCGTTTCTAGCTACTTTTTATAATGAATTTAACACTTTTACTATAAGAAATTCTGGTAACACGGCAACCAGCAGATACTAGTCACATCACTTGCAACACACACACACACCCTCACACATACATATAGGGCAAACAGTTTAATTTGATACTGACATTTTCACATGCCCAGGTATCCAATCAGAGCACAGCTAAATAATTCATGTGGGACACACTGTAAAATGCATTTTGCTAACGGTACGTGGCCACAGAATCAGAATCACAATCCGAATCAGACTCAGACTCTAAACATCAATGTAAACTAGACCACAACTCGGATAGTATGAGTGTAAGACGAGCCATTGTTAATTTTTCCCAATTAAGCCCTATTCACCGACACAAAAGTTCTTGTGTCCAAAAGGAAGATTAAACCTAGTAAGTGTGTGTGTGTGTGTGTGTGTATGGCAAAAATTGGACATTGAAGATTGTGTCCAAAAGTCAATTGGTTTGACATAAATTAGAAATAATGTTGTCTATTAAATTGTAACTTGACACATGTTAAGAATTAATTCCTGCCAACTATTTTTGTATCCTGTTTGCTCCTCTGACTTCAATTCGGTAATAAAAAGACATTTAAACAATTTTGTAACGTTTAAAATATTGCGCATACGTCGCGTAGCTCGCACAAAGTTTACAAATTTAACTATTCACTTTTGCTACTCGTAGTATATTTAGAAAATGTCTTGGGACAAAGTGTGCATAAACTTTTCACTCCAACTATGTCATGTGCTTATTTAGAACTTTCCGAGACTTCATTCAGACTGGCTTTTATATATCGTATAAAATCATTGATGGTCAAGACCGAGCACTGTCTGGTAGCTGGCAATAAACGAAATTCATTTGGCAGTTATCAATGACTTAACCCAGTTGTTGTTGTTGTCTTGAAGGACTTGAATTTGGACTCTCACGATTCTATTATAGTTTCCTTCATCCATTTGCTGCTGGCGGCAAACAATTTGCAATTTTATTAATGAAGTCATAAAATTTAACAAGTTTATCACTTGCCAGCGATTTTGCACAGCTGAGCAGCATCTCAATCGACGCTGCTAATTTCCAATTTCCTCAACTTGCTGCCCCGCCCCGCCTCGACTACCTAATTTCTGATGCTATTAATTATTATTGCGCTTGCATTCGCTTTGGCTGACACAGTTTCAGTTTTCCCACTGTACTTGCTGGCGATGGCACAGAAACCAAAGCACAGAAACAGACATTCACTCACTTCATAGATAGATAGAATATATAACTGAATTGGAAATTCTTCTAAAGATACCTCAGTTTTGTGGCCACTATTTCTCTATAACATATGCCTTTTTTTAAGAATTACTGTAAGTTGAATTTCGTTTGTCTAGATTGACTTTACATCTGGAATATGTGCCATTAATATACCCAACTCAAGTTGTTTCCAAGTTAAGAACTTCTAGGGCAAATACAGGTCACATAGTGAAGTTTAGCAGATTCGTAGAGAGCAGCTTCTTTTTATCATAGTATATAGACGCACACGCTGGTGAGTGGATAATCCAGTTGGCAATTTATAATGGTGGAGCGAGCACAGCTTCCTAGGAAGCTTCTTTGCTCTTGTCCCATTCGTCCCATTCATTCCATAATCTTAAGCTTGAGCTGCGTGTATGATTACCATTATAATAATTAGTTTATGGCAGAGACACGCACTGCTTTTGCCAGGCATCGTCATCAAAATTGCAAATAGAAAGCAATTTCCACACTTATTATAGACACGTGGTCTGCGGGTGGGAGAGAAGGAATACACACTCTCGCACACACACACGTATGTATAGCATCCATAAAGCATCTTTCGTCTCTAAGCTGTTTTTCTTTTGCGGGCGCGTAATGAGCTCCATCTAACCAACCACGCAACCAGGCCACCCACCCACCCACCCATCCACCCACTTAACGGGTCTCCCTTGGAAAACTTGGTTAACTTGACTGAGCTTCGCTGAGCTTTGGTGCTACTTAAAGTGCATGTGCTTCTCTGCGTGCTTCTCAATTTCAGACACACGAAATTACTTTGAAACTCGTGCCGGTAACGGGCAACTCGCAACTCGCAACTGGCAACTGAAAACTTCCAACTACCAAGTTGCAACTTGTGGCCTCATTAGACCGCATGGTGCACGAAACGCAGCAGGTGACTTTCGCCTGTGACAAAAAATAACACACACACACACAAGCAACAACTGAATATTGTCATTACCATTGGCTGACAAACAATATTAAACATAATGACAAACTGTGGCAAAGAAGTTGTAGTCTCATCTCTACTGCGTGATCCTTGCTTGGATTCACTTGAGTTGCAAAATTGAAAGCCAAATAAGATATCAACTGACACCAAGTACAGTCAACAGTTAGACCGTCTAACGATTGGTAGAAGGAACATTTTAAATACATATTAACTAGTTAAATTATTTGGTAATTCTGTAGTAGAAATATGTATTTAGACTTGAGAATAGTATCAAAACAATTGACTGAATTTAATTAAAGGGAATTTCATTTTGCAATTTATAATAAAGATAGTTACTTGACATTTATGCAAAGTTTATCATGATAAAATAAACAATTAAAGATATAGATAAATTGAACTGAAACCGGAACCAACATAGAACCTCTTAAAAATATATTTGTATACATTTCGAAACGTACCGGAACAGATATTTGTGTACATTTAAATTCCCCATTTAAACTCTTTGAAAGCTCATCCGGGTCTCGTTATGGGATTCGTTTATTTTTCCATTTTCATTGTGGGCCGGCCGTGTCAAAGCCGCCAAACAATAAACAATAAAATATAATTTGTATAAGTTAAGTAAGTGCTCGAGTCATTAGCATGTTTCCAGTGTTTGTTTCTTCTAAACGTAGCCGCTTTAATGAGCCTCATTAATCATGGCTAGAAATTACCAATCGACCCAAAGTAATGAATTAAACACTATCAACTTACTGAGTCTGCCTGACGGATTGTCTGACTGTCAGACAATTCTGACTGACTTGACTTGACTTGACTTGACTGGGTTTGTTATGCAAATGGTGTGTTTTTACCGCCTCCATGGCTCACGTGGCGTATGATTAATTTTTATATGCTTTTTGTGCAAATCAACAAAGCATTATGCAGAAGGAGTGGAACTTCGAAAATCGCGTGCCAGGAATTGTATTTGATTATACTTAATGTGTGCTTTTGTCTTAACTTAAGAGACAGAGACAAGCGAATAAAACGCAGTCAACAACTCTGGAAATGGGTTAATTTGTCTACATCTCTTGGCCAAGGACAACAACATGTTCAACTATCCAAGGAGAAACCAAAGAATCGCGCAAATCATGTCACCTTCAGAGCACATCCCAGAACAAGTGTTTAGCTTAAAAAATTCAGCAGACTGGGCGTATACGCAATGTCAAGTTTGGGCAGACCAAAGAACTAGTGTGGAGAACTGACTGGTAATATGCTCAATCATTCAGTCAGAGATACTATATAGTACATAAATAAATGAAGATCTTTTAAGATATGATTTACACATCAATTGAAGGAAAGTATTGATTTAAGCAAAGATTCCTATTATCGATTATATGTAAAGGATTTTTTCAATGATAACACATGGATTTTAATTGTCTACTTATTTTATTCATTTGTTTTATTCAGTTTCTCAATATTCAACTTCAAACCAAGGAGTTAAACTTGGTTTACTTTTAAAAATCAAAATATGATTATAAAATTAAAAGTATTTTTATTCACGTATGCAGAATTCAACCTCAAACAAAATTAGGCAAATCAGGATATAAGTAAAAAAAAGAGCAGATGCAGCTGGTTTTCTTGAACCACTACAATATACCCTGTAATTCACAAATACAAATAAACTGAAAATTAGCTAAGTTACCTTTTATTGAGTAGTAAGTAAAATAAGTGGGTAGAAAGTCCATATACCATTTACAAATTCAATTAATGGATCTTACTGCTTTCAATGTGCATTGATTCCAAGAATAAAAGTAAAGCAAACTCAATTTTGCAAAATTGGATTTATGCTAAACAAATGTGTGAGTGTTTCCTCTACACACACATACACATACACACACACACAGACTGTTTAAGATACCTTGAAATTGCCAAATATTTATTTACCGGCATTTTGTTTGTCGAGCCTTTAACTGTGTCTTGTTCTCGTTCTCTTGCTCCTCTCTCTCTCTCTCTCCCTCTGTCTGTCTTTTGCCCCCTGTTGCTTGTGTTTCTTAAGTGTGCCACGCCCAGAAAGAGGACAGCATCCACAGCAACAACAACACCAACAACTTCAACGATAGCATTTAAATCGCAGTTATCGCAAAATGTACCACATGATTAATTACGACCACGTGAATTGGCACGAATCTCAGAATCAGCATCAATCGTTGCTTGGTTGTTGCTATTTTATTATTATTATTATTATAATTGTTGTTGTTGTTGTAAGAGTAGTTGTTGGTGTTGTTTGATACGCTCGTTGTTTGCTTGGCATGACAAATGCTGTCAATGCCGCAAGGCATATGCAAAGTTGCTAATACTTTCAGTGTGGGTGTTCCAGTAGTTGTATTTCATACTCTTGCCAGTTGCAGGTTACTTGCTATACCCGTTACTCACAGTGTCAAAGGGTATAACGTAGTGTATGAAACAGGCAGCAGGCGGTGAGACAGATCCTAGAATGGAAATGAAATGAATTTAATGCTTTTATAATAAGTATTATTTGTTGATTTTTACCAAAATTAAGGTGAATTATGTTATAGTTTTTCAGAATTATTATAGTCGACTCAACTAAGTACATTTTTTAGCAGAAAAAAAGGCAGATGTGTCATGAAAGGGCTGGATTTGGCAGGAAAAGGCTAGATTGGTCGGGAAAATACTCAGATTTGGCAGGAAAAAGACACTTTTAAAGGGAAAATGACTGATTTTGAGGAAAAATTGACAAACATGTTGAATTTCCTTTTACTTAAACTAATATATAGTATATAGTAATGGGTATCTTATAGTCGAGTACTCGACTTGAGCGTTCTTACTTGTTACTCTTGGTTGCTGGCTGCTGGTTGTTGGTTACTGGTTACTGCTTACTGGCCATGGCTCATGGCCACTTCAAAGCGACCCACACAGGGACCGACGGCGGCGCTAACGAGTTGCGACGACAGTTCTTGTGCTTAGCCAAGAACTTTGATTTGTTAACCAATTTGGTGCGGAGTCGGCTCTGGGCTTTGATGATTTGCTGTGTGCGATGTGATGCTGGGCGCCTGCGGACAACCCACGCACTCTGCTGGCGCTGGTGCACATGGTCATAGGCTTGAGCATGAGTTAATGGTGTTGTGTGTGTGTTGGCAACGCTACCAGTGTTATTACCATGCCTGATCAGCCACCAGTAAGAGCAACAGCAACAGAGTCAACAGGCGTTAAATTGCCACCTCATAATTGGCAATCATTGCTGGCATTTGCGACTTGTGGATGGCGTCATCAGAATGTAATCATAAGCAAACCAAGCAAGAGAATCAACTAATTCCTACTCTGTATATCTAATATCTTTCAGATGAACATAAACTGAACTCTGGCTCATGGGAGGATACTTTAGCGGAACACGACGAGCAACAGCAGACATCCTCTTTCATAACATTACCAGCAGCAGCAGCAGCTCCAACATCATTACAAGGACAAGGGACCAGTAACAAGGCCAGTGTGACCAAAGCACAGCTGCATAGTGCTTTTAGTCGACGCATTGCTGAACAACAGGAGCAACAGCAACAACAGCAGCAGCTAAAGCAGAGGTCAAAGAGCAACCAGATCGGCCAGCAGGCAGACAACGCCACAATTGCCGGCGGAAGCTTCAGCGCCAACGGTGGCCAGGCTGCCGTTGGTGTTGGTGTCGGTGTCGGTGTAGGTGTTGGTGGGAGTGCCAGTAGTAGCAGTGAACGGGACACAAAGTCACCGGGAAGGGAGAGGAGAGAGGCTCCAACAGCTAGCCACTCCGACGAGGAGGTATTGACCGAAGAGGAGCAGACCAGCAGCAGCGTGAGTTCGTTAAGTGCCGGAAATCAACGCAATTCGCAATTGCGTTCCACCTTTAACAAGGCCAAGCAACATTTGTCCTTTGACAAATGGCGCACGGCTGCGTCCTCCGCATCCGCCACCGCCTCCAATCCCAGCCCGAATTCCCTATCCGCCCAGGCACAGTGTGACCGTGACAGCAATATGATTATGCGTCGGGCCAGCGCCTGTACGATGTCCACCTCAGGAGCATCGGCACAGCGCGAAGAGATCACAACTCCTGGCGAGTCTCCAGGTGGTCGTCTCTCACGTTGGTTCTCCATAAGGCGGGGATCATCCCATCAATACGATGTGGGTGGCCGGGATGGTCGTCAATCTTTGGCCTCGAGTATTGATATGCCGGATGCGGCCGCCATTGCCGCTGCCTCAGCCTCTGGCAATACGGGCACACTGAAACCAACAGCGAATGCGAATGCCGCACTGGATGCCGCATCGCCTCAGAAGCTAGCCAATCTCGGTGCCAGCAAAATGATGCCAGGTGTGCCAGAGGTAAAAACATTAAATATACATTCACAAACATATCGAAAATAACAGAAGGACAAATAAAATATGCCTACAAATGTATAAATATTTTGGAACTAGAAATATTATCTAAAAATTTAATGCAATTCAAGTTTTAAGGATAGTTTAAATTGAAGTATTTCTTTTAAATTATATGATAACTACTAGAAAAAAACATCAGTCAAGAGAGACTGTGAATTTTTATTGAGTTCATTACCCGATCGTGATGGAATTTTTAGGACAGGTTCAAATTACAATCGCAAGTTTGGTAAACAGAATCCGGGATTTCCGGAATAAAATCAATGTAAATTGCATCCAAAGTTGGTTCAAGATCTCTTAAGCGGAGTTTGAAAACTTTGATTTCAGTACAAGTTTTTTATTTACTCTCAGAAAGTATTATAATAGCTCTATCTGAATTCCGTATTTGAATTAAATATCTTAGGCATATTTGACAATTTTAGTGATTAGTTCAATGCTATCTTATATAAGTAGTTGTAAGTACTCTTAATTTAACTATAATATGCTGAGGACATACTAAAGGGCATTCTAGTTAAAATCACGTATTTTTAGCTAAAATTTTAAATGGATTTTCATTTGTTGTGTACTCTTCGGAATTTGGCTTTTGCCATTAATGTTATTTTCGACTAAAATATCCATAAAAGTGAACATTTCTAACCTAATTATGCGTATTTTCAGTATGAGGACGATGAGACCTGCACGCCGGGTAGTCACAGATACGACATGGACCTGATGATACCACCGGGCAGTAGAGCCAATGGCACTGCACGTACAGCCCAGGGTCGTTTAATAGTGCCAATGTTGCCGCCAGCACCACCTGGATTGTCACAGCAGCAACTCAAACGGAGGCACATTGTGGCTGCCATTGTTCACAGCGAGAACTCTTATGTGGCCACATTACAACGTCTAGTCAATGTGAGTAGAAATAAACTACTAAAAAACAGATTGTTTTGAACACTAAATTTATCAACTTGAATAATCACAATCGTAAGTGGGATGTGGGTTGGATAGAGATAAAAGATATACCGATAGAGTAGATAGAAAGTAGTTGTTAGATTTAGTCAATGTCTTCATTCGGCTGCTCATCTGCATTGTTGACATCGCCAATTGTGAGTGTTAACTTAAAGTTAAGACTCATCTTTGGCACCAGAAATCGGCAGACTTCAATTTCCTCCTCCAAGTGATTTTCATTTTCCTTGGGTGTATCCGTCAGTGTTGTCTGCGATTCGTCACCCTCCTCAGTATCTCTTTCCTCCAGTAAGTTGACCGAGTCAGTTGTAGTCAAATTTAATAGACT
Source organism: Drosophila putrida (assembly GCA_037043535.1). Classification (NCBI taxonomy): domain Eukaryota; kingdom Metazoa; phylum Arthropoda; class Insecta; order Diptera; family Drosophilidae; genus Drosophila; species Drosophila putrida. The sequence continues at coordinate 15,198 of JBAMBI010000996.1, forward strand.
TTCTTTAATCTGTGCGATGTTCAGATCGGGCTTCAAGAGCACATTCATCTCAATGGGCAACATTATGTAGAATTCACCAGTGATTTCATCTCTTTGCAACTGTCCAAGTAGCTCCTCGTCTTCGGCATTTATCAAATTAACCTCTTCCATTGGCTCCTGAATCCAGTTGTCTAGTTGCATTGGATGTGAACCGTTTTCATTGTATGTGTTGATATCGTGTAGAGATCCGGGTTCCGGCAATTGGAAATTATAGAGACCAGGTGCGTTGAGTTCAATGAATCCCTGTTTGCTATCGGACTCCAGATACATGTCCACATTGCTGAAAGTTTCCGTCACTAGAAAAACCTTGTCTGCATCCAATTCTAGAATTTCACCATCGTTTAAAGCTTCTGCTACCTGCAATTTGTGATCCATCTTGTAAAAGGGAATTGTATGTCCAAAATCAGATCAAGTTATTTGCACACTTGTTGGTTTATAATAAAAATATAAATTCTTCTATTTGATAATTCACATAAAATGTTTCTTTCTTTATGCATTTATTGTAATTTGTGTCGTTGTGACTGACTTAAAAATGTTCGTTTATTCTCATTGAGTCATGACATCCTTTGAGGCACTGTAAAGTTTCCCCCTCCCCCTACAATTTACAACTTCATCATTTAACTGTGACTTTAATAACCAGCGACTAATGTGTAACTCTCATGTGAACTCATTTATTTTCTTTTTTACATGCCATCCAATTCCCACGTCATATGCCGCCATAACATAATAAATAATCGAATAACTCATACTAACATTTGTAAATTGTATATATCTATCAATCTATCAATCAATCACACTCTCATGCACATTCACATCACTATCATTTAACCCACACTCAAAAATAAGTAGTTGCAAAATTAGTTGAAAACAAAGCATTTAAAGAATAAACAAAGCCCTACCCAGCATTCAAATGGCGATCAGAGATGATCAGAGATCAACTTTTGGTAACGTTTAAAACTAAAATCTGACTGTTTATATATAATACTAATATACTTTTCTTTTTCTCTGTTTCTGTTTCTGTTTAGGATTACAAAAAACCACTCGAGGAGTGCAGTCCACCAGTGCTAAATTCTGTAAAGATCGCCACCCTGTTTCATTGTTTGCCAGATATTCTTCACTCCCACAAATTATTTCGCATCTCGTTGGCCGAGTGTGTACGTAATTGGGATCGGGATGAGAAGATTGGAGATTGTTTTGTGAGTGCCTTTGGCAAGCCACAATTGTTGGAGATTTATTCCGGATTCATTAACAACTTTTCGGCCGCCATGGAGTTGGCCAAAATGGAAGAGAAGCGTAAATCCGCATTAGCTGATTTCTTTAAAGTCAAACAGATTAGCGCCCATGATCGTCTCTCGTTTTTCGGCTTGATGGTAAAGCCCGTGCAGCGTTTTCCCCAGTTCATACTCTTTCTGCAGGACTTGCTCAAGTATACGCCCCAGGGACACCACGATCGCATGTCCCTACAGTTGGCACTCTCTCAACTGGAGTTGCTTGCCGAGCTGCTAAATGAGAGCAAACGGGAAGCAGAACAATATCAGGCATTTAAGGAAATGCTTGGCCATATTAGCGGCACCTTCAACACTCGATCCTTGAACAGTGTCAGTGACAGCACTGGCAATCGTGCTCGCTATCTTCTCCGTGAGGATAATGTCACCCACATGGAATTCAATCAGGCTGGATTCATTGTCAAGTGCAAGCAGCGACGTCTCCTTTTGCTTAACGACAAGGTCATCTGTGTGTCTGTTGCCCCGAAACAATCCCATGACTTTGGTGCCACCGAGAAGCTCACTTTCAAGTGGATGTTCCCAGTGAATGATGTTGACATCGTGGACAACAGCGCCTCGGCAACGCTCTCCAGAATACTAACAGCAGGTAAGATTAATTTATTATTATAATTAATTTATTTTACTAATTTATCCTATTTTAACTAATGAATTTGAATTTGCTTACAGGTCTGAATCGTGGAGGCAGTCTCAAGTCGAATAGCAGCACGGCAAATACAAGTGGCGGCTATGCGAATGCCACACTCTCTGGCCATGGACAGTCCGGGATCAGTGGAGGATTGGGTCCACACTCCTCGGGGGATGCTCATAGCTCGCCAGCTGCACAGTTGACAAATGGAGCGGATAATTTGTGCAATGAAATGAGCACACTAATGTATGACTATGAAGTGATCTCGCGAATACACGATTTGGTTGGCACCCTAAAGGGCAGTTACAAGGAGCTCAATTCAAATACAACGCGCAATGTGCTTAACACAATCCAAGGATCGATACAGCGTAAGGACGAGGAGATGGCATGGGTGGATTCGTGTTGTCTGCAGCTAATTGGTCGCCACAAGTCCGGCAAGGAGGAGACCTTCACATTCCAAACACAGACGCCAAGTGTGAAGAAGGAGTGGATTACCGAGCTGCGATTGGCTCAACTGGCCTTCGATCCGAACAATTCCCCGGCCTGGGAACGTTCGGGATCCCAGCAACATCATTCGCATTCACATCATCATCACCAGCATCATCCCAATGCACACAGTCCACAACAATTGTCTACCAATCTACAGTCCACACTGCACACTTACGAGCAGCAACAACTTCAGGAAGCCGTTCAGCAGAAACAATCCCGTAAAATGCCGCTCTTTGTTAAGGCGATGCCCGTCTACAGGTCACAGCATCAAACGGAGGTAGGTTACACCTAGAGCTGAGAATAGATCAGATCACTTAATTAATCCTTTTATATCCCCTTCCTTTTAGGTGCGCTGTGGATGTTACTACAGCATCGCCAATGACACTAAACAGAGCGGAAATGCGCGACGACGCCATAAGCAACTCAACTATCTTTGGATGTGCAGCAGTGATGGGACTTCATCTCATATTACTGTGTTATCCCAGCATCCCCAACAGGCTGGCAATTTGCGAGAGGCTGAGCCTTTGATCTGGTAGAAACTCAGGTGTCGGCGCTGGAGTTTGTCAAGGGATTGGATCAGTGTCGGACACGGGAGGAGCACAGTAGCCTATTGGGTGATCTTGTCTGGCTGGGCACGGATAGTCGCAAGCTGCTTGTGTATTCAGCTCGCAATCCGGAGCAGGAGGAACAACTTGGAAGCTTTGCTGTGCCGGGTGCAGTTCAGCGGATTCTCTACCATTTCGATGCCGTCTATGTGGCGCTCTCCAATGCCACAGTTCTGATCTATAGACGGGCATATGATGGGGTCTGGCAGCTGCGTGATCCGCAGCAAGTGGCGCTCGGTGACAGCGGGATGCCGGTGCCAAGTCTGTTGCCCATCAATATGAATATCTACGCATCGTGTGCCAATCGCGTCTATGTCCTTAATGCCCTCAATGGGGAACTGCAGCGCAGCTTTGAGGTACAACATGGCGCCAGTCAGCAGGTCAATCTGATGGCGCATTCAGGCATTGGACTCTGGATTTCCCTGAAGAACTCGACGATGCTCTGTCTGTATCACACCGAGACATTCAAGCATCTGCAGGATATCAATATAGCCTCCAGTGTACTGCGTCATGATGGCAAAAAGGAGCAGGCTCTCAACAACAGCTCTGTTTATGTGACGGCTTTAATGGCATGCAAGGGTCTCCTCTGGGTAGGCACCAATGTGGGCATTGCTGTAACCATACCTTTACCCCGCCTCGAGGGTGTCCCGATCATCAGTGGTGGCATCAACATGTCCTGTCATGCCCACTTTGGCTCAATTACGTTCCTCCTACCGCTCATCCCAAAGGTTTATCCGGCTTACAAGCCAACAGTGGGCGCAGCAATGTCTGCTCCAATAATGCCCAGTGTTCCCAGCATGGGTGAGGATTTACAGCTGCCTGCCATCGATGCTGATCCAAAGAAACTGTCTGAATCAGACCTAGACGAGAGTACTGTCATTTTACGTCGTGATTTGCCCAAGGATGACCATGGTTCAATCTCTGTATCCACACCTGGCTCTGTGTCACGAGACTTGAACTCCGATGCTCCACCAGACTCTAATTCGGCAACTCCACTTGGCCACCACTCGGCCGCATCCTCTCCACGCAGCTCCAAGTTGGACAAACAGCATTCGCTGGACCAGAGTTTCACCGCCAAGATACGTGCTTCATTGGCCAACTCGCCAGCCTTTCATCGCAAGCGTTTCCGTGACTTGGGAGGAGCAACCGCAGCTGGAGGTGGAGGTGGAATGGATGCCAATGCCAGTTCACGCATGTCCAAGACACTGCCACGAGGATTGGGCTCAGCAATGGCAGGCATTGTGGGTGCAGGATTGCATTCAAACACGAGCACATTGTCACAGCACGGAGAACACGGCTACTGCGATGTATATGGACTATATGGGAAACTGATTTTCGTCAAGGAGGACTACGATGCTGAGGAGGGAACACAGGGCAATCTTATGGACATGATGTACGAGGGTATGCGCCGTTCCGATCCCGAACTGGCCGCCATACCCGGCAAGGTGTGTACTCTGGACAGGCGATTGCGTATGAAGGCATCGCGACCACGTTCCTTGGACTTGTCCAACTGGTCCGTGGACTCGAAATCATCCAGCTTGTACACCTCGTCCGGCAGTGAGGAGAGCATGGGAATACGCCTCTTTGGGGGACGATCCGTATCTAGGAACAGTAGCAGCGCCAGCCATAAGACGTCCGGCACGGGCAGCGATCTAGGCAACATATCCGAGAACGGTCTCATGACCACCGCTGATATTCATCATCAACAACAGCAGCAGCATCAGGCACACAGCACACCAAAGTCTGAGGATGGATTCAAGCAGATGCAAGCACAGGCCGCTTCCGCTTCCGAGAAGCAGGCGGCACCAGCAGCTGTTGCCACATTGAAGCGGAAACAAAAGCAAAACTCCAAGCAACAACAGCAACAAAACGCAGACGGACCACGAACCGTGATCACCTTGATGGGAGGTCGCGGATACTGGCGACATGTGTGGTACAACAGTAGTGCTAGTTCACCTGGACATAAGAATGCATCTGGTACGGGAGGAGCAACAGGTGCAGGTGCTGGTGCAAGCAGCAGCTGCTCACCGCTGACAGCCAATTCGAACGATGCTCATATCGTGGTCTGGGAGAAGAAATTATAATCGCAGGAGTTGGTGTGCTGCTGTACACTGCAGCAGCACCCGCACCAGCACCATCCCCCCTTAATGGAGCTGTGGCGACGGGTTGGCGAGCAGCGACGTGGACGTGTTCGCTTTCGGGCCACGTTTACGCAACGAGAACGGGAACGGGATCGCAGTGCTGGTCTTGGCAACTCCAACTGGCGGTCGGATGGTGAGAGGCTAGCTGCAGGAGGAGGAGGTGGTGGGGGAGGTATGCTAAGCGCCAGTCTAAAGCGACTGACCAAACTGAAGCGCGGAGGCAGCCTGAAGGAGTTCTAGGTTCAGCTTCTGTCCGGGAATGATACCCAATTTGAACGATGCTAAGAAATGCTCATCGTTGGCCAAATGTAAATAATGTTCTCATGTGTACTTTAAAGTTATAGGCTTACAATAAGATTAATCACGAATCAATATATTCATTTCTGCATGGATATTTGAGTTTAGCTCGTTCTTTAATTTTTTTTGATATATCGAATATATAAATGTATGTATATGAATACAAATACCTGTTGCTAATCTTTGAACAAACAAACAAAGAACTGCGCCTTATTTAAACAATTTTTTTTCGATTTCGTATTAAGTATATAAACCTTAGAAATAAGCAGATGGTTTTTTTTTGTAATAATAATCTACAAATATACATATATAAATATATACTTTTATATAAAATATACTTATGTCAGTAATATATAAAATGAATATCCAAATATACATCATTTTCAGTAATAATACTTTTGATGCATTGAATAAAACATCATTGAACAGTTTAAAGTTTAAAGTTTAAACAAACAGCTGCAAAGCCAAGATACAAATGATGTTGTGTGTACAATAAGTATTATGTTAAACGGCCAATAAACTAGAGACATGCACAGACTTAGCTCTATTGATATAGATATAGGATTGCTATATGCATAATCGATTTAAATGTATCAATGAAATTGTTTTTCTTCTATTTTTTTGGTAATTTGCTGAACATTTACATTTGATAAGTGCTTTGTCATTTTCATTGTTTATCTAATATCTAAACGTCACGGATCTGGTAGAAACTTGGCTTATCTGTCATAAAGCCCAACTACTTATTTAGATGTTGTATGTGTATATGAATATTTGAATATTATTCTATTCATGTTCTCGTATGTACTATATCTGTGTTTGTAAAGAATTAATTACAACAAATGATACAGATTATTGTTTGATATTTTGATGCACTTGAAAGTAATTACTTTTCAAACAAAGCACTTCTTTACATACATTTACAAAATATAACGCAATTAATGTTCACTTATTAATTACATACATAAATAAATGCATAGATGCATCTAAATAAATACATATGTACGAGTGTCAAGTTCGAATTTGGCATATACACATATATTACAAAGCTATGCACACAGATTTACATGCATATATGTATGTATACAGTACACACTAACAACATAACACATATATTTAAACATATAGCAAATTATTTACAAAATAATTAACCAAGTTTTGATACGTTTGACAGGAGGCATAATGAAATTATGTCATTTTTGTATCAGTGTGAATTTTAGCACTGAATATATGCACTCAGACACATACAGATAGCTAAACATACATTCATAAATATTTATCTATATCTATATACACATACACTTTAATAACATAGCATATTAAAAGTCATTGTATTGACAAGAAACAACAAAGCTCACACAAACAAAATACATTTTCAGTGGATAAAAAACATTGTTTGTATTGAAAAATTCAATAAAAAAACTTTTTATAAATATTTTGGCTTTTATTCATATTTTTACCCGATCTTCTGCAGGATATTGGTGTTTCATGTCTTTGGCAAACAGAACGAAAACAGGAGACAATCCGTAATATCTCGAAATTCGATTTCGATGTCCTTTGGCCAGCTGATAGTCCTGTATCAGACAATTCGTTTTTGGCACAGCACTTGGCAGGATTGAGTACAAAAAGGCCTATATGTGGGCCAAAGGACATCAAGGCATCAAATGGCGGAGGTACGGCGTAATTTCTGTTTTTTAAGCAAATTTTGCATACCTACCCCTGCAAAAATTTGAGATTAGTTAGAGCTTAAACAAAACTAAAATATGATGTCCTTTAACCATTTTATGCTCTTAGTTAGCCATATTCTTGCGCATTTTGACAGGACACGTCTTGTTAAATTTGCAAGGATGAACTTTATCGATTGACATCAGAAAAACCTGTAGGATATGAGCTGCTGACCAACGCATAGTTTTAAAAGTAAATAAAAGATGATTTGCTTTTTTGAAATTTTCATTATTATCTTTATTATATATTACTTGCCTTGCTGTTTGTTATTTAAATAATTAATTTACTTGTTGTATAATTTACAAAGTACACACAGTGAACAAAAAAATGAGAAATCAATTAAAAACATTGAGAGCGTGAAAGTCGCAAATATGATAGTTGCGATATTTCAATCTCGTTTGTTAATTGTTGACATTTAATTTAAATAGATCCTCTTTGAGTATCTTTGCGTTGACTGCCTGACTGAATGTAGCATACGCCAAATACAAAAACATATATATGTATGTATTGATTGAACAACATGGTTTGTCATTAATTAAATTTGGTATAAAAATCTAAAACAATTGTTTCTTACATTTGTTATCTGCAGTTTCAATTACATTTCATATATATTTAATATACATACATACACACACACACATCTGCATAAGTATGCATGTATGTCGTTCGCATAAGTATTTAATGTTCGCGTCAATTTATTTTTTTATATTTGTTAGCAAAAAACACTTATAATAAATATTTTATACTTTTCCATCGTCTACTAATTCTCGTTTCGTCTTGAATTTGTTTTTCTTTTTTCTATTCCTTTGTTTTTTTTTTTGTTTGTGTTGCACACGTACACGGATATATAGAGCTGGATACTTGTTGTCTCTATGTATATAATGATGTATAAGAGCCCATGTCCTTGATTCCTTGTGCGTGTGGAACACTCAAATTAATATATGCAGCTAGCTTTATTACAAACATTAAATCTATTCAATTTGTTGCATTTTGTTCGGTTATCATTGCAAACTAAAATACAGATCGTTACAATAAGACTCCAATTGAATTTTGCTAAATATATCATGAGTCATTTGAAAACGGGACTGGGACCAGCAATGGCAAGCCTTCAATGGGACCGCGTATTGATTGATTGATTGATATAGTACATACATATTAGAGGTGGCAGAGTCACTTGTGTTATATTAGCAAGTGACAGAGCACAAACATAAACACTAATTTGACTTAAAAACATAACAACAAAGATTTAAATATAAGTACGGGTCAGATGAGTTACAGTTCTATCATAAATAGTAGCTGATGACGACAACAACTAAATGCTTGGCTGAAACAGTTGGGACCTTAACTTAATAAATGATACATACACGTTATATAAATACATAAATATACACTTATATACAAATCAGAGCTCGCAAATAACACAGTACATCTCTGACTCTTAACTCAAAGACTCCTTAAATAACAGTTATTTTCGGACTCAACTGTTATTGGCGAGCTCTGATATAAATACATAGAAGTGTGGACGATATTTAAGACACAGAAGCCAAAATATATATATAGTATAAAATCCCTTTTCGACTTGACTTGCTGACTTGCCATATTGATAGCTGATTTCGCCATTTAGCCAATTTAATTATCATGTATATACATATGTATGTACATACATACATATATAACAATCTGATGCATTGCAATTATATACATACAGTCACAATTCTGGCGTTATCAATTAGTTGTAGTAGCACATTTGTAGTTTTATGAATGTAGATAGTTAATTGCACTCGAGCTCGAACTTGAACTCGATCCGAACCGATCTGTTCTACCTTCAAGTTGATTGCAATGCATAAACATATACATATATTTATATATACTATATACCATATATATAAATATGACAGTATACATAGTAGTACTAATTCTTGTACCTTTGCATGCATTTGCTCAATTATGGGCGTGTCGTGAATCTGTGAATCTAACTTAGTTAATTAATTTACCACAATATATTGACAATATAAAAGCACATAGAGTTTTCGTATTTTAAAAAAAAAGACTCAAAGCGTGAACAAAATAAACGCTCACAAGTTGTTCTCTATTTATAGTTAACACAGTGCTGCAACCGCTTTTGGGCCAACTGTAATTTCGCTTCACTCCCAAACATCATTTTATAAAATACCATCGAAATCTTTTGTTACCAATATCCAAGTTATTATATACTATGTATAATAATAATAATAAAAATGTTAATTTAAATAAAAAAAATTGTGATTAAATTAATAGTTAAAATTGAATTAAAAATTAAAATTAAATTAATGCAAAAAACAAATGTTAAAAACGAGCAGCGCCCAAGATAAGCAACGCGCATGCGATAGAAAACTTAATCACGGATACTATATACAAAACTTGGGCGTGACTTGACTGCTTCAGAAGAACGTGGAGAACTTGCGCTTGTTTGGCATCTTGCTGATGTTGAGGTGGCTCTGGTTAATTCCGTTGCTCTGCTTCGTGGATAGCACGGGCATGGGCATGGACACGGGAACGGATACGGGTATAGATACGGGTACGGGCATTGGCACGGGCACCGAAGCATAGGCCGCTGGTTCCGCCCCATCATTTAGTAAAGTGCGTTGCAATTGGAGTTGCTGTTGATGTTGTTGATGATGCTGCTGCTGCTGTTGCTGTTGTTGTTGATTCGCGTAAAAGGCGGCCGTCGCCGATGCCGTGACAATTGCACTGCAGGCTGCTGAGGCGGGTGGCATTATGACGACGGGCACAACCACGGGTTATACGGAGATCTCGTAGTTCATATCGTAGATGCTGGCGCGGTCAGGTGTGCCTGTGGCATTGTTGGTAGCAGCAACTGCTGCTGCATTTCGTCCAACAGCAGCCGCTGCTGCCGCTGCAGCCGCATTCTGTTGTGCCAGACTTGTGGGCACCCCGCTGGGTAATCCTCCATTGTTGCGTGCCATCGTAGCGGCTGCTTGCTGCTGCTGCTGCTGTTGTTGTTGCTCGAGTGTCTGCATCTCCATGGAGTCGGTCATCTCAAGGGCTCGCACAAAGCTCATTGGTCGGGTGGGTGTCTGTTTGCGCTTGATCTGAGGCGAGGGTTGCGGTTGCATTGCACCAGCAGCACTGTTCAAACTGACGCCGGCTAGCGGATTTGGTGGAAACACTGCAACACCGCCTCGTAGTTGTGGCTGATAGCCGCCAGCGCCAGCACTGGCATTGCTGGCAGCTGAAACATTGGCAATGCTGCCACTGCTGCCAGATGCTGCAGTTGATCCTGTGCCACCGACATTGACACCGCCACCGCCGCCGTATCGAAGTATATACGTTTGAGCGGCGGATGTTTGTGGCATGGTCGTAGGGCTTGTGGGATTCGACCGATGATATGAGGCAGCTGCTGCGGCAGCAGCTACGGCGACCTGTTGTTGCTGCTGCTGTTGGTGCTGCTGCTGCTGTTGTTGTTGATTGGCATAGTCCTGCAGTCGCGAATGAGTCATAATGAGTGGATGGGCACCTCCGCCGGCGGTTATATACTGAGCATGTTGCATAACACCGCCTGTATTGCTGCTACTTGGCAGTGTGCCCGCACTACTGCCAATACTGACGGACGGCGGGCCACCGCTAAAGCCGGGTGAGGTGTCCTTCCACATATATACCCCGCGCTGAGGACTGCCAGCCAGCTCACGTATATTATCCACAGTGTTGTTGGATCTCGCATAAGAGAGTTCTCCGCCACCGGTGCCCTGTCTTACAAGTTCTCCCTCGGAGAGAAACCGACGCTGCGGACTGCCACCATATGCGGCCTGTGCCAACGATTGCTGCTGTTGTTGTAGTGCTGTAAATATAAAAATGGATTAGTATTGAAATAAATATAATAAATTCAAGTTCACTCTCACCTTGTTGCTGCTGCTGGTGCTGTAGCATGACACGTTGCTGTTGCAACAGCAGCTGTTGTTGTTGTTGAATGGTCGGAGCCTGTGGATGTTGAGGTGGCAGTCCACTAGTGTACTCATAGTAAGCAGCTGCTGCTGCTGCCGCCTGTTGCTGCTGCTGTTGTTGTTGCTGCTGCTGTTGTGCTGCCTGCGCATTTAAGCCTATGAAATCAGGACGTCTCGGTTGCGTAGGCGTGCCCGGATTGGATCTGTGAAGGAGCAAGTGTCAAATAGAGTATTAGCAGGATGCTTTTACAGACTGAATCTAGTTAGAGAGCGAGTAATGTTAAATAACATTAAGGCTGCGGTCAATAACAGCGCATCATATTAATGTTAGGACTCAACAGCACAGTAAGAGAATGCAAGATCATTTTGTGGGTGTGTGAATTGATATGTGTGTGTGTGTGAGTTATGTGTATGTGGGTATGTAGATGGACATGGTTAGGCTACAATTCTCGGCCACAATGTCGTGTTATTGTATTAAAAAATTAATATTTAGTAACAGTTACACAACAGACAAGTGCAAAAGATTGAGACCACGAGACTAGAGTTAGAGATTGAAGAGAGCAGAATCTCACACAGAATTGTCATTCAATAACACTAGGCAACACAGCTGCACTTTTTCTTTTAGTACTAAACCTACTTTTCTAATAGATTTGGTGCCCCAAATGCAGAACAAGAACATTAAAATTCTTTCTATGGTGAGACTTTATCTTTAATTAAACTTTACAAATTAAAGTATTATTGTAAGCTTTACATCAGTTAAGTTTTTGGGTTCCACAGTAATGTTTGATCATATTTTGGGAATATCAACACTGAATTTAAAAAGTAGTACGATTAATATTCGTAGTTTTGAAACAATTACAGATGTAGAATCCCGATTTTGAGAAGGGAAAAGTCTCACTATAGTTTCTGTCATTTGAAGCCCCAATATGTATCAGAAAATGAAGGTTTGCTAAGAAATACTTTTTGGCTGTTACCCAGTGTAATCAGTAATGTAAATCAGATATGTAAATGTACCAAAGTTGAGCATAGACCTTTTATTAAATACATTGACACTATTGAGAATACCATGTGTGTGTTTATAGTCAAGTGGCAAGATGAAACCGTAGGAAATGGTAATCACAAGTTATTTCAAATGACCCATGTTTAAGTGACAATATTCTTTAGCTCACTTCGCAGGCTGCTTATGATGTTTTAGGGCCAATAGTTTTTGGCAACACGTTGGACGAAATCGACGACAGTACGTGGCACATCGGAGCGAACCAGCTTGATCATCAAATGGAGAATGTTAACGACACAATAGAGAATGCTACAGCTGAGTATGATGGGAGCAAGGATCAGTTTGGTTTTCATCGAGTAACGTGTGGTATCCTCAAAGTCAAAGAATTCCCAGAGATTCGATTGGCCAAGAAAATGACTGCGTAGCTTCTGCACCTGTCCTTTCAACCAGCTAAAGTACCAGCACAGGAAGAAGAGTACATTTGAAACAAGGTAACCGAGCAGGAAGCCTGTCAACGTAATGTAGTCCATCTTTGAATGAGTTACTGCTGTTGCCTTCCTCTGATAGCCAGCAAATTTTGTTGGCTGACTGTAGATTCCTGTTGGAAAAGGTCTTTCCTCCTGCTGGTCCTGATTGTCGTTGTAGTTGTTGTTAACGGTTTTAATATTGTTGCTGCTGTTATCATTGTCATTGTAAGTATTACTGTAGTTATCGTTGTCGTCATCATGGGACGTATATCTGCTGTACTTGGCCAACACTTGTTGCAAACGCTCATCGAGTGCACTTCTGTTGTAGTTGTCCTCTCCTCCAGCCTTGTCTTCGTCATTGTCATTGTCATAATCATTGTCTTGCCAAGGGATTGCCTCCTCGGATTGATGCACCTCCAAGTTGTAGCCACCACCGTGTTCCCGTATTCCAATATCGCTAATATTGCCACCACCTGTACCAAGTGGTTGCAGATCTCTGGCTGGCTTGAGTGAAAACTGCGAGGTATCTTGCCGTTGGGCATCACCAGCCTCTCCGTATCGTAGCGATAATGGGTTAGCTTCAAAATGCATTCCATTAAACTGGAAATGGCGACAATGTCGCAATTGTGGTGGAGTCGCTACACACAAAGGCAGAGCCTTATTCACAAGACCTAGCGACCTCACAAGACCAGCATTCGAATTCGATGGTGAATGCAATTGTTGCTTGTTCTTATTCATACTGCTAAATACTATAGAATTTTGTACGCAATTATGTGAAAACAAAAATGTGTGCCAAAATGTAGAATATTTAAAACAAAAAAATAGTTAATTTATAGACGACAAAACAGAACTACTTGAAACGAGAATTTTTTAAGATTCTTTGACAAAATTTAAACTAGCCTGCCTGAGACAGAATGTGTATTTGAATAATGAGTATGAATGAATTGAACTGAACTGTTATATTTATCCAGATCCAAGGTACAAATGACTGAGAAATGAGCAAAGCCTGCTGAGTGCTGATAATAAGTTGATAAGTTGATAAATTGAGTAATTATTCGCATCAATGTGTTGTGACGACTTTTTGTCTTTTTGAAGTTGATATTGAAGTTGAAAGTTTGAACAATATGAAACCGCACCAAAATCAAGAAATTCACTCACCTCCAATCGAATGAAAGCTGAGGCTAAAGCTATATTTGTATTTGGGTGCCGTTGATCGCGCAAAATAAAGTTGTGGCTGTAGTTTTCTATGAGTCAGTGTCTGTCAGTCAGTGTCTATATGGTGTTTTATGTCTGGGTTTTTGCTTAATAATTGTCCTCAGTTATTGCCTGCCGTCTATCTGATAAAATATGAATACATGCGAATACGATAGATTCTTGTAAACTTGACTTGAGGATGTTTTTTTTGTTAAGTTTTGATTTAGCTAAGGACTGATTTAAATTCCAGTCCCAGTCAGTCCCTGTGCCTGAGCTTCTTTTTGGCCCCAATTTACACAGAACTACGACTACTATTTGTTCTTAGTTAAGTTCATATGAACCTCAGATTTAGTTTTAATCGTATTCGTATTCGTATTTCACATAGTCTTTAATTTCTAGTTGATTTGTTGTTGTTTATTTATTATCTGTTATATCTTTGTATTGATTTATATTTCAGTTTTATTGCTTTATTTTGGATTGTGGTAAGCTAAGCCTAGGAATTAGTACTGTTCTCAGAATTTGAGTATTGACTACATCGAGAAAAAAATTAAAGAAAACGAAAAAAAGAAAGAATTTATAAAATAATTAGATTAAAAAGTGTATAAACAAATTATGGAAAAAGCAGTGTGCAAAATATGTATAAACACATGATACAGGGAAAGATAGATATATAAATAGTGAGAGAGACAGAGATAGAGAGAGCGCACGCCTAAGAGTGATATATTGATGAGAGAGAAAGGGAGAATCGCATATGTAGAAGAGCGAGCGAGAGAGAGAGAGAGAGCAAAATATGTGAACCCGACGGATTTAATGAATATCTAGCGTTCAATGACCTTTCGGCTATTGCCAATTCACTCGATGCCATGCAAATGAATTTATTTGAATGATTCACGAATGCAACTAAGGACAGTAAGAAGAAATAGCTGAAAAGTAATCGACCCAGGAAGAACAAATACAATTTATGGAAATAACTTATTTTATTTCTCTATATACATATAGTCTCCTTTAAGAAACATATATTCAATTCAGTGGTTCTTCATTTGTCAGATCTAAATGAATTCCCAAATCTTCCACCAAATCTTGAAAGTAATAACTTACTCATTTAAACTAAAACAATAGCCAACAAAAGGTCTACTAAATAGAAAGGGAATTAAAGTACAAAAGGTCTTTACTCTTTAAATACATAGAATTTTTAATTCTTATCGCTTTTCTCGTTAACTTTGATTAGTCAGCAAGGTATGATTATGACTTTTGAAACTATTTCTGCAGCTTTCGAATCAAAGTATATATTTACAAATTTAAGCTGTCAAAACTCTTTCTTATTGTAAAAAGACTCTTTTTAAAGCAGTTACCTATTCCTAGGAATTTTCTCTCCCCAGCCTTAATTCAGCTACCGAATTCCTCAGAAATGAACTAACAGCAACTTAACAAATTATCGTGAGTATGCGAAAGAGAATTCTTTATCAAAATAGTAAGCCATAGAAACAGTCCATGACTAATAATAATTATTGTTAAAGTTGATTATAATCAATCGATAGCAAATTCCAGGAAAACAAACATTTTTGACGATTACTTTTCAGCTCACCCGCCTGTTGTAAGTGAATGAGAAAGGGCCCAGGAGTCAAAGGAGGAGTTACAAATCAAATGACATTAAATCAATTAAAGCAACGGCAACGGGGCAACAGCAATTGAACAGCAATTTTGTCTGACCATCAATTTAACATGTTTACTTACAGCCTACGGCATACACATGTGTCTAAACATATGTTCACTTATGTATGTAGGTTTGATTGTGTAAGTACAAGTACAGATACCGATACAAATATACAATATTGAGGTATTCCAAAAATTAAGCAGATGCATCATCAATATACAACAATAACAAATCGAAGCAATTGAACAATCAATAACAGCAATAAGCATTTTTTGTAACAAATGGAAATGGCTAGCCGGAAATTTGAATGCCTGCAATTGTATCTACATATATTCTATATAGAATATAGAATGTATATATTTGTATAGGTGTATATTTATCTTACCTTCTCACTGGACTTGCCATGACAAGTGGCGTTGCCACGCCCAGGGGCTTGATTCGTTGTTGCATGGTGGGCGTGGCCGTTGTGGTCCCACCGCGTTGATTTTGTGCTACTGATATGCCCTGCTGACCATTGATAGCGCCACCAACAACATAACCACCACCTGGATGGTCTGGTGACAGCGCATCACTCGTGTAGCCTCGCTGAGGATCCAGGCCCCTAAAAGAAAAGTTGAATAGATTACTCATTATTCTAGATAGATTAGTAATAGGTACTTACCTGGGCCGCGCATGCGGACTATGACGTGGATGATACATGCGTAAATGACGTGGTGAATCGCCACCACCGCCACTTGTTTGTGATGAATTATTTGGACCACCCGCACCGCTCGCAATATTGCCATTGTTCATATTGATATTACTCATGTTAATACCCGGCGCCGTGTCACTTACTTGGGGAAGATAGAAATTACTAGAGTTGTGGCGCTGTAGAGGCGGCGTCGGTTCGCAGTCTTGACTCTGTGAGGCTTGTGGCGGTTCCAGATCCGTATCTGAGCATTCACGTCCCGGCGACAGCTGTCGAATAAAGATTGGCCAAAAAAAATATATAGGTTTAATCAGTTCAATGTTTTTATCCCTCTGGAAGCGTGCTCAACCTTAGGCTTACATATATTAACGAGTATTAACGATTGATCGATTTGTTTTTTATTCTTTTTTTGAATGTACTTGAAACCAAATGAAAACGAAAAATTGTGACAAATGAATTCGATGCTAAAAAAAAACAAAAAAAAAAATATTGCCAAATGCTGATCGCCGAATCTTGGCTAGAATTAATATGTCTCCCCATATATATATAAATAACGCACAGTGTGTAAGTTGCCCGAATCCGGGCTAAAAGTTCAAATCTAAAGTGTTTTTTTTTCTTTTTTATTTTCGAGAAGTCCTTGAAATTAATAAACATGGAAAAGCACTGCAAAAAGACACTATAGCACAGAGCTACAAGTTATCTAAAGAAACGTTAAGAATTTCAGCGAAATTGCTGAGCAGTCAGATCATAAAAAGAGGCAGACAGAAAGAGAGAGAGATAGATAGAGAGAGCAAGAGAGAGAGAGAGGTAGGTAAACGATAAAGAGGTAAATAGAGAGCTGTGAAACATAGATGAATATATAGAGAATTGAGTAATTAATTTGTGGTGAGAAGAACCAAATAGAAAAGTCAATCACTATTCAATCATTATCAATCAATATGAAGAAATCAGTATAAAATTAAATTATAGAATTACAAATACATATATAAAAATATTTTTTGTCTTATTTTCTTATGTTTTTTTTTGTTTAATTTTTTATCTTTTAGTTTTAGTTTTTTTTACCTTTTTCGGTGCTTGCAGAAAGTGTAGAGTTTTGTTTTGACCAATTTTTTTGTTCATATGTTTTCAATCAACGCTACTGACTAGAGTTTGCAATAGATTCACAACAGTCTGCGAGTGAATATACAGCACGAATCAAGAAACAAACGAGCCATTTAACAAAAATAGGCGTAAGCTTAACCCAACTAAATTCAAACTAAAAGAAACTAAAAAACACTCGAAACCATTTGCATGCAAATTCAAATTCAAAAACAAATTCAAAATGTATAAAACTTAAACAAATAATACTGTGAAACAGAACTCAACGTAACGGGGCTGTAAGAACGCAGCTATATAGATATAGATATAGATGGTAGATCAAATAAGCATTTTGCTAAAGCAGCGCATCAAAGTAAATCAAATAGATATATGATGATAATAAATAATACTTTTCGGTTCACCGAAGACTTGATACCCTTGAAATGAAAGCAATAAATCAAGACTGATTGACAGCCCTTCAACCTAACAAAAATAATATTTACTCAATTACAATCTCAATTACAATGATACGAATTTACAAATCAAATGCGGGTATTGTAAATTATTGAAATTATTTGATAAACATTATTGCATATTGCATTCTGATCTGCCCTTAAATATTTATATTGATCGGACAAAAAATGCAAAAGGTATTCAAAGAAACAATGCTTAACATTGGTAACATTGGCATTGGGCCAAAAGAAGAGCAAGAGAACACTGAAGCTACAACAACCATAGCTTTGTTTGGGTATGTATTATGGTTTTTTATTGAGGCGTGTGCAAAAACGTGACAGGATATCTAAGGACCTGGATTCTCGTAGACTTACTTGTCTCTTTATATTAAATGTGCAGGTGAGTGTGTGTACATGTAAGTATGTGTAACTACATGAAAGTCAATACCTCATAAATATACTTTTTTTAAGGCCACAAGGACTACCTACACTTGTACTTGAATATACATACAGATAACTATATTTATAACATACATATTGCTCCATTACTTAAAGACTGTCATAGTCATAAATTATGCAGAAAGATTGCTTATTATAATTTAGTTTAGATTTAAATTATCACAGTCAGTTCAAGTAAATAAGCGACATGTCTATTGGAATTTTTGTAAAATACGGACAGATATTCAATTTACCAAAATTCTGAAGGATATACTCTGTGGACTACAGCTTCCTTAAGTTACAAGCCAAGTTACATCAAAAGGACGACGGTCAAACAAACTGTGCGTTAAATATACAGTTTTGAGTATAGCCAAGGGGAATTTACATGCATATAAAGTACTATATACTTATATAGATTTATAGTATAGTAGATATAGAAATAGTCGTTATTAAATAGTAAAAGCAAAAGCTTAAAGCAGCTAAGAATTCAAATAATAGATCGTTTATAACTAAAATGATTTTTGTAAGTCAGTAATTAATGGTTATTAACAAATAATTATAAATACCAGCCACTAAATAAATCAATACGAATGCAAATTATACCAACTTAATTACAACAACAAATAACAATGAAATACAAATAGAAACATGATAAAGTTTAGGCAACAAGTGGCGACAACAGTTCAAATGTTAATTATGTCTATACGCCATTTAACAAAAGCTATTTATACAGAGAGACATACACAGATGCAGAGATAGATTACAGATTACAGACAGATAGTTAGACAGATAGATACATTTGTAATAAATATACAGATTATAATCGTTTTGCATAGCAATTTCTGCAATGTTTCGTTTTGTTGGTTTGCAAAATGTTACCCACCTTACTATAAAGCGTTGTGCTGCCCGACCGTTGATTATAACCATTGCCCTCGGCCATATAAGTCTTTACCTGAATTCCACGCTTCTCCCGACTCGAATCGTAGTAGGAGCGGGGTGAATATTGTACCGAGGTGCCACGCATGCCGCTGCCGACGCCGCCGGCTGTGCTGCCATTGCCTCCTCCGTTTCCGGTTCCGCTACCGGAGTTGGTCTGTTGATTGGTCCGATCGTTGCATATAGTACTTATTGCTTGATTTTGCGTCTGTGATCGTCTCGATGCATACTTCTTTGGCTTCAGCAGGCTAAACACAATCATTAATAATTATTTTTAAAATTGCCAATCAATAGAAATCAATGAACATGTTTTTAATACCTGGGATACTGCGGCCCAAATTGTGTATAACAACAATTGTGCCAACAACCCCGAGAGAATGGATTGTAGCCGCCTTTGAACTTCCCTGTCACCTGTTCGTTGGTGGTGCGACCCCGTGATACTAGCACCATGTGGAAACCCGTAAGGCCAAATATTGGTATCGCCAGCACTGTGACGAGACCCATTAGAATCATACTGTGATGTTAAAAAGTTAGTTAATAGTTAAAGTGAAACCAATTTGTCATTAGATATACTGAAAAAGAAACGTATTTTAAGTGGTCTTCTCAATGGAAGACTGTTGTTTCTATATAATATGGTACTATTTCTCTTATATATGATTAAGGAACGTATTTAGGTAGATTTCTCAATGAAAGACTGTTTCTTTATCATATGATACTATTTCTACAATATAATATTAACTATCTTGTAGAGTCTATTGATGTTTGCCTAATGGGATATAGAATTTCAATTGCTTGGTTCGAAATCTATCTAGAAAACTTGAATATTTATGCATCTCTTATTTATGTTTTGATTTACTTTAGAGTTAAGCTTGTGTCTGACTAAATACGACTATATAAGGGAAATTACAAGCAATTTCTTTTCAAACGACTTTAAAGTATACAAAGTGAGCAATTTTGTTCATAAGAAGTATTAACAATTACGTTAGGCCAATACTTTAGACTTGGCCAAGGATTAATCCTACTTTTAATATCAACTAACAAAATAAACTGTCAAATTGAAAGCACAAACAATGCTCACATTTCTATTTGTTCAATAGATTAAAACCTTCTGCTACATACTACATATAAACATATATATAAAATCCAACTACTTTAATAAAACTGTAACAACGATAGTTGCAGGTCTAATGCGATTTAAAATAAGTTGAAACTCAATTTCGAGGTGTAATATAATCAGATTTAAATCCTTTTCAACTCAATTTCAACATAAAAGCTTTGCATTGTTCAATAATTATATTTGGTTATTGGATTAGTTGTTCTTGTGTAAATGTAAAAAGTTCTTGTTTGTGTAAAAAAGGATACGCGACAATGGGCGCCGTTTGTTTAATGCTGGGCATGATTTTGAGCACGTAAAACAGGCAAAGTGAGAATATGCTCAGCATATGGATGGAGAGTGAGACGAGGAAGAAAAAGAAGAATCTATAGTTGCGCCTCCCAATGCAATTGTTCACCCAGGGACAATGATGATCAAATGTCTGCAAAGGAAATAAGTAAATAAGTAATAGTATAGTAAAATTTTAGTTAAAAGTAACTTTTACCTCTATGCAGTGATTGCAGACGGAGCAGTGAGAGCAGCGAGGCGGGCGATAGAATTTACAGGTGACACACCATTTCATTTTGACCGTTATCCCGTTAATCTCGGCATTTTTATAGAGCGGTGCACGGAACTCCTCTTCGCAGTCTTCGTCGGGCGAGGCTAGAATGCAGTCAAGTTTAGGCTGTGCGGTGGACGCAGGGTACTTTTTAGCACGCTACATACCTTTGGGTATAATGCCCGGATCCATAAACGTGGCCAGCGTGAAATTCGCCAAAACAAAGAATGTGATGACGCCCTGATAGGCCAGCACCCACGGATGTGTCTTCACATAGTATTGGCAGCTGCAAGTAACCGGAAATGGAAATACAAAATCATTAGTAATAATTTAACATAATACTTATGTATACATAATAATTGAAACAAAATTCGAGTTATGGTCAGATGTGAGCCTGACCACCTGACCTAATGCCTAGATTCACAGTAACCCAGTATTCTCAATAGCCTACAATCACTTTGAAGTCCATTGAACTGGAACTGCCTGTCGAGTCGAGCCGCCTCCCTCCCACACACATCCTTTCACAAGAGATCCTGATGGTCTACCAACAACCCTTGCCTACATTTTGTCAACCCCTTTCAATTCACTGCAATCGCATTGACGTGTTTAACTTTTACGGGTTACACAAAGTACATACATACATATATATATAAGTATTATTACACATTGAATTGCATCAGAGTTCATAGCGGTAACTAAGAAGAACATTCCTATACTGGTATCACACAAAGGCAAGGACTTGGTTTCTCTAATTGAATTGGAATTAAACCATTAAAGGATTTAAAGTCACATCTGATTCTGAGGAATGGAAATTATGGCTAAACATTAACATACTGTACTTAAATGAGAATAGTTTGGCATTTTTTAGGAATCTATCATTTTTCTTAAAGAATGCCAAACTATTATCAATCTATCATTATTCTTAAAGAATGCCAAACTTTTATCATTCATTTAGAGTATGTAAATGTTTAGTTTACTGCATTAGATTTTTACCTCGATTTTCTTTTGTAAAATTATTAATTACTAGAAACTGTTAATAGATAATTTGAGAACTAATCAACAAATCTTAAGTGTCATAAAGACAATACTTAATGTGTCTATATATTATAGTTTTAATTACTTACAAACTAAAAAGTCTGTCCACTAATTACACAAAGTAAATAACTCTTTTAATTTGAGCCACATTTCTCAAAATGGCTAAAAAGGAGTGTCCCGAAAAAAGAAACTTTAAATTCTGTGCGAAAGGTTTTGTCATTTAACATAACGTATTATGATTGTGACTCGTAATTCTTGATTCCTGATTACATATCCTGTTTTAATTTTGAATATTTAAGCGGCTTAGCTCGGCATTGTGACATGGTCTAAATCCGCAGGAACAGCAATTCATTTAATGTCCTGGCCCACATGCTGACACACGTAAAACTCAATCCGCTGAGACACCGAGCTTAAAACCGGAGCGAAGCTCTTCCACAAATATAAGCTCTGAGCTATTCCAGTCTTTAAGTAGGAAACGGCGTCACGTTTTAGAAAACGAAGAGCAAAAGAAATGGAGCACACTGAGATAGAGGACATCAGACACAGGACACAAGACACGAGACATGGACATGACAGAAGATGTTGGCTGTTGAGGATTCTTATTTTTGCTTGCGTTTGCAATCGTTTACTCAGTCTAAAAACCAGTGTGCTCTATGTCCTGTGTCCTATGTCCTTATGTTGCCTAGGTACCGACTGACAGACTGGCAAGCAAAAAAAGGAGTCTGAATTGGTGCTTATACTTTTATACTTTAGCATTAAGTCCACGACTGACAGCAGCAGCAACAACATCGAGAAATTCAACATTAACAACAAGGAACGTGGAACAAGGGAGTCCAGACAGAGACAGGGACATAAATCCATCAATTAACGTTGCCCATCAAATTGAAACAAATTGCAGGCAAACTTGGCAACGACGACAGCAACAACAAGGACTGAACAACTGAACAACTGAATAGTCGAGTCCTCAACTGCAGGATACTCGTTACTTCACTTACCATAAATATATATATATTAATTCAATCTAAGAGGGAAGTTATAATCATGCAGATATCATTAAAATAAAGTGTCATATTTTTGACAGAAGAGAAACTACATGTGTTTCTTTAAGGATACTTTTAGTAGACTTGTATAAAATGCAACCAAAGGATGAATATTTATACACTTTCAATATTTATACACTTTGCATTCAAGGATAAAGTTATACTGCACCTTTAAATTATGTAGTAGGCCAGAACTTATAAAATTGCAACATGCAACAGCTTGATTTATTTAAAGAGACTTCATAATTCATCACAAAGGAAGCAATTACTGATTCATCGTTTCGTGGAAGGACTTTTCGCTTAAACATATTGCAATGCTTGAAAAAAATGTCAATAGGACCTGTTGCTGTTGTCAGCATTATTTCTTTTGACTTCTCGCATCCTTACCTGGAAAATTGCTTTTGGCGAGCGATTTATTTTGCAGCGGGGTGTTAACTGTTAACTGTGAATGCTGTCAACCGATTACCGATAACTGTGAAAGAGAGCTTTGGAAAAAGCATTTCCGGTGCATTAAGCAAGCGACGAACACAGCAACAACCTTTCAACTGATAGCTGTATGATTCTGGAATTCCAGGAAATGGAATTCTCATGTAATGTGACAGCGATGATGATGATGATGATGACTGCAAATGACTGCAAATGCCAGTTGCAATCGGCGATTAAGTAATGTCCATTTGCCATATTCACTTTTAAGGCACACAAAAATAATGGCCAAGAGACAAAAAAAACACAAATAGATTCATCTGTTTATGACACTGGTGACCTTTTAGGCTGCACTCTGTGTGTTTTCTATTCAAAAGAAGTTCGAGCTGATTTTCAGATTGTTGTTGTTGCTTCTCTTATTGTTTGTCTTTTTCTTTCTTGTCGTCACTCTGTCAATTTGTTAAGGTGTGCGTGTGTGAAAAGCTCATGCACACAAGCAAAAGGAATACATAAATATATTCTCTACTATCACACAGCATGATACAGTATAAGGGGCATTAGTCATCGTCGTCGTCATTCTGTGGCACTCGTTCGGCAAAAAAAGCAAAAAGAAGCAAAAAATAAAGCCAAAATGGCCAGAAAGAAATACAAACAAAGACTTTTATCTGTGGAAAGTGTTAATGGCGATAATAACGACAACGACAACGAAATCGAAACCAAAATCGTTTAACTCACTAGCTTTTTTGAATTTCAAAATTGCACGATAAGCGTTCTAACTTAAGCTGAGCAACTTTTACTAAGCAACTTTTACATTCATGAATTCTTCAATTTGCAAAAATGAAAAATATATAAAAATGGTAATGTTCGTTTAAATATTTTTCATATTTACTTCAATTTACTAACATGTTTCCAGTTGAACATAAGTCTTATAAAGGGATTCAAGTCGAAACAAATTAAGATTTCATTTTAAAAAAATATTTGCGTTATTTAAATTAAATTTAATAAACACTTTGAAAAAAGGATTCTCAAGTTCAATGACAATCAGGTATATATTTGAAATGTGTTTAAAATTAAAAAAATCATGGAATTTGGTCGAATTTATGTTTATACACACACTTTACACATCACTTCGAATTTATACACACACACTTTAAACATATGAATAGAATTTGCAAATTGGGCTCCATATAAACAGAGAATTTGTTTGCAAATTGTTTCACAATATTTTTGTGTTTATAAAAACACAGACTATACAACTTCAATATACAATGATACATTACACCACTGTTGCCAATTTGTCCCTTTTCCGGACAGATCTGTCCTGTTTTTAAAAACTTTAAAACAATTTTTAAGATAAATGAAAAAACTTTATTCAATAACTGTTTTTGTATTTCGTGTGCATTTGGGGTTACAAGTTTGTAGCAATGTTTTATTTTTTCCTAACCCTTCTCTTTATATGACTTTCTAATATTTGTTTCAAATCTGTCCCTATTTTAACGGTCAAATATTGGCAACGCTGATATACAATGATACATTGCACCTTAATTTCCCTCTTACTTACTAATTTAATTGATTGCTCTTCGACAGTTGTATATATATAAAATCTGCGTCCATTTGGCTTCCCCAAAATTTAAAACAATCTTTCAAAACCTAATACCATAAATGTTTACAAATAGTTCTTTTAAAATTTGTGTGCATTGACAACAGGCATGACTCACTTGTAATTACCAGGTTCTGATCAGATCATCATCATGTTTGTTATATATGTATGATATATATATGTTTTATAAGTATATGTTTTATAAAGTATCCTCCGTTAGTTGCCATGCGCCAATGTCAACTCAAATATTTATTTGCATATATAATATGATGTGGGTCAAAAGCTGAAAATTGATTTTTATTTTCTTTTTGCTGTTGTTTCTTTCTTTATAATAAAGTAAAAAAGCGACCCCTAAAAGCGATAAATCTGGGTTTTTCAGCTGGTCCGCTGGTCACTCGTCACTCCTCACTCAGCAAGGTCAGTCAACTTTGTCTGATTTTGTTGTTGCTATTTGTTGCAAATACAAACAAATATTGTGGTTTAAGTAGTACAACTTTATTCTCTATAGTAAACTTTTATATTGTTTGCTTGTAGTTGGTTCACCACTAAAGTATTCCCAATAGGCATAATCTATGGACGAGTCCTAAGTATTGATCTACTGATAAATAGAAACAAAGTTTTGTAGTATAGTTTTTTTTATAAAAGGAAACTTGTGGATTGCATAGAGAAAGAGTTTCACTTAAAAAGATTAAGCAAACT
This sequence comes from Drosophila putrida, assembly GCA_037043535.1. Taxonomy (NCBI): domain Eukaryota; kingdom Metazoa; phylum Arthropoda; class Insecta; order Diptera; family Drosophilidae; genus Drosophila; species Drosophila putrida. The sequence continues at coordinate 40,695 of JBAMBI010000996.1, forward strand.
ATACAACAGTGTTGTACAACACACACACACACACACACACACACACACACACACACACACACCCGTGTGGTGAGCGGGTCTTAGAATACCACCACAGCATGTCGAAGCTTGTCGTATGAGGCGACTAATGAGACACGGGGATATTTCTACTCGGAGAGGGGCCCTTGAGGCGGAAAGATTCTGATCGTCATTAACATGGCAATGGCCAGGTCTATTCCTCTCTAGAGTAGTTAAAGCAACTCGTTACCTCCGGCGCAAGCCAGGTATCCCCTGGGTAGGCGCTATGCATCCGCATGGCGTCTAGCTAAAACGAGAAGGCGACTAAGGCCGAGACCAGTAAGGTCTTAGGATTGGACACTGGACCCCCTATTTGGATTTGAAGACATCGGTGCTGACGGCAGCAGTATTCTAGCACTTCAGTAGGCGGAGTGACATCTAGCTGAAATGGCTGCTAGGTTAATGCTGTTGCCGCCCCCGTCCCGTGAAAATTGTGGCAAATCTCCAATGCACGCTCCTTGTTCGTCGCCATTTAGTTGGCCGTATAGGCTCAGTTGAGTAATTCCTGACTAACGCGAATCCGGCTCTGAACCCTCGACCCCATGAAGGCGAGAGTCAACCCCTGCATGGCCTCACTGCTTGCATAGATAACCATGGGATTATAACGCGACTATACAACGGACAAGGATAACGACTTGGAGTTGGGACCCATTAGAATGAATACTGAACCAAAAAACCCCCCGACGATGGAGAAGGAGATGGAGACAGACGCGGCGGCAGTCTTTGCTACGAGTAGCAAAATGGCGAGATCACCGCCTGTCCAAAAAACGGCTGTTCCCCCGACGACGCGTGCTCGCACGAATCAGGCGCCAGAGTCGCAATCGCAGAGTTGTACTGCGCTTCGCGATCTTGGAAGGGAGATTGCTAGTCTGGTGGAGATGCTGGAGGATGGTAAAAGGCGTAGCATCCATCAGCCAATGCGCGACTCGATAGAGAGCATCAGAGTTCTGTACGAGCTAGTGGCTATCCAGTTGCACGACGACAGAGCTAAGGCGGCTATCAGGACGCACCAGTCATGCCAGACCTCACCGCTGTTCCGAACAATGGTGGAGGCCAAGAGGAAGCAAGGCACCGGGGCTAGAACGCCTAACACGAAGAGGCCCAAGAGTAGTGCGGATGTGCAGACTCCAGCGACCGTAACAATTGTAGATTCGCCCATACGGGAGCAGGAGACTCCAGTTGCTAGTGTGCCCACTGAGTGGAAAACAGTCGGCCCAAAAAGAAAGGCGCGGAAGCCCAAGGCACCAAGTGAGAAGAAAGTGCGACCTGATGCTCTGATTATCAAGTCAGTGGGCGAAGTGACCTATGCAGAAATTCTGCAAAGGGTCAAGGTTGAAGAGAAGCTGAAAGGCCTTGGAGATGCGGTTACCAGAATCCGGAGGACCCAACAGGGTGAACTGCTACTGCAGCTGAACCAAGCTGGTCAGGATATGAGCGCCTTTAAGGCCCTCATTGGCGACACGCTCGGAGAAGCTGCGGAGGTCCGTTCCCTGTCCCACAGAGTGACGATCGAGTGCAAAGACTTGGACGAAATAACAAGCAAGGAGGATATAAAAAACGCGCTGCACAGCCAACTGGGGCTGTCGGATGTCGTGCCGGATGACATAAACCTGCGCAAAGGTTATGGAGGGACCCAGACAGCCTCAATCAGAATGGCAGCTGATAACGCTCGCAAGGCGCTAGCAGCTGGGCTGTTAAAGGTTGGCTGGGTCAGGTGCAGACTGCGCGAGCGGGTCACCGTGACAAAGTGCTTCCGCTGCCTCGAGTTTGGTCACGTTGCAAGACAGTGCAAAAACGAGGTCGACAGATCCAAGTTGTGCCGTAGATGTGGGAAGGCGGATCACATCGCAAAGGACTGCAAGGAGGAGCCGCAATGTATGTTCTGCAAGGACACAAGCACGGACTATAAGCATATCGCTGGTAGTGGTAGATGCCCCCTATTCAGGAGCGCGCTCGCCAAACGGTCAGCATGAGGTGCACCCAGCTGAACCTAAACCACTGCGAGGCCGCACAGTCCCTTCTGATGCAGGCTGTGAGAGAGAGGAGCCCAAATGCCGTCCTGATATGCGAGCCATACAAGCCGATTCCAGGAAGCGGTTGGGTAGCCAGTAGGTGTAAAAAGGCAGCCATATGGGCAGTTGACACTCCCCCCAAAGAAGTCAACGCGTCCAACGATGGATTCGTCAGAGCGAAGCTTAGAGGGGTGACCTTTTATAGCTGCTACGCTCCGCCGAGCTGGGACCTAGCGCGTTTTGAAAGACTACTGTTGGACATCGCAGATGACTCGCGTGGCAGAGCTCCCCTGGTAATAGCGGGAGATTTCAACGCTTGGGCTGTGGAATGGGGCAGCAAGGAAACTACCGCCAGAGGAGCAGCCTTGCTGGAGCACTTCTCGTCATTAGACGTCGGACTGGCAAATGACGGAAAGAAGCTGACCTACTGGAAGGCTGGCCGAGGATCCATTATAGACCTCACCTTTTTAAGCAGCTCGCTGTGTAGGAACGTGAGGTGGACAGTCAGCGACGAGTTCACTTACAGTGACCACCAAGCGATCCATTTTGAACTTGGTGGAGGAAGGCGAATTCAGCAGCGAGTCACGGCAGCTGGACCAAAGTGGAAGGACAGATCCTTGGACGTGGACACATTCGCTTATGTCCTTAATCTCTCAAACTGGAGACCGACCGGAAGATCGGTAGACGAGATGGCGCAGCAGCTATCGGAGAGTCTGAACGCGGCTTGCGACTCTTCCATGCCCAGGAGGAAGCCTAGTAGACGCGGCTCACCTTGCTACTGGTGGAATGACACGATAGCCCAGCTGAGGAAAGCTTGTCTGAGAGCCAGGAGATGCAGCCAGAGGGCGAGAGGACGTGCCGAGTTTGATGGACGAATGGAGGAGTTCAGGATGGCAAAGCGGGCGCTGAAGCAGGCCATAAAAAGGAGTAAGTCTGACTCTTTTAAGCAGATCTGCGAGGAGGCTGACATAAATCCATGGGGGACAGCCTACAAGGTCGTCACAAAAAAGATTCGAGACCAGAACTCGCTGAGAGTGACATGCCCCACCCTGCTCCTCAGTATCGTGGAGGCGCTTTTCCCACGGCACCCGGACCCGAGCGAGGTACCCTCCATGCAGCGGATTCCGCCTTGGCAGCCGATCTCTGTCTCCGAGATCACAGCAGCTACTAAGAATATCGGCGACAGGAAAGCACCAGGACCGGACGGCATACCCAACAAAGCCCTGAAGCTCGCAGTAGCCACAAGACCGGAGGTATTTGCTGACATGTTCAACAACTGCCTTCAGGAAGGCGCGTTTCCGAGGAGATGGAAATTGCAGCGGCTCATACTCCTGCCAAAGGGGAACAAGCCCGTTGAGGAGCCGTCCGGATATCGGCCAATATGTCTGCTAGACACGGTTGGCAAAATACTGGAGCGCATTCTTTATAACCGGCTCCTGCTCGTAGTCGAGGAGAACAGCGCAATGTCAGCTTTCCAGTATGGATTCCGCAAGGCGAGGTCAACGGTGGATGCGATCCAGGCGGTGGTCGGCATAGCGACGAAGGCCATTCAAGGAACCCGCTGGAGATGGGGTGACAAGGAATACTGTGCGGTGGTGACGTTGGACATCAAAAATGCATTCAACTCGGCGAGCTGGTCGCGAATCAGGCGTGTGCTGCTTCGGATCGGAATCCCACCCTATCTTCTGCGGATAATATCCAATTATCTGTCGGAAAGGGTGCTGGAGTACGAGACAGAAGAGGGACCAAAGCGCTACAAGGTGACAGCCGGTGTTCCACAGGGTTCGGTCCTTGGCCCCCTCCTGTGGAATATTATGTACGACGATGTGCTCAGACTCCGACTACCAGATGGATGCAGTCTCATTGGTTTTGCTGATGACCTAGCATTAGTCGTGGTGGCTAAGGAAGTTGGTGCAGTGGAGGCGGCCGCTAATGCAGCTATACAAGTCATCGCTGTGTGGATGGACGAGGCTGGACTCGACCTGGCGGGTCATAAAACGGAGGCGGTGCTCATAACTAGCAGGAAAAAGGTGGAGTATATGAGCGTTCAGATAGGGAACACGACGATCAGGTCATCTGAGTCCATTAAGTACCTGGGTGTCTTGTTGGATAACCGTCTGAGTTTCCGCCCTCATGTTGAGTACGTTACCCAAAAGGCGGCAAAGATGCAGGGAGCATTATCGAGGATGCTGCCGAACATCGGTGGTCCGAAGGTCGGAAGGCGGCTGCTCCTGGCAAGAGTAGTTGCGTCCGTCCTTCTTTACGCTGCGCCGATCTGGGCTAAAGCTTTACACGGCAACATGAGTCTCCGGAGAAAACTCGCAGCACCCTACAGACTCAGTGCTCTTCGAGTGATATCGGGGTTCAGGACTGTGTCGTATGACGCAGCCCTGGTACTGGCGGGTATGATACCTGTGGACATCCTGGCAACAGAGATGCGGGATATTTACGAAGCACGCGCTGAGCTTGGAAGCGGTATACCGGTGGAGGCGATAAGGAGGTCGGAGAGACAGGCATCTCTAGCTACATGGCAAGCTAGGTGGGACGCGACCGCCAATGGACGATGGACGCATCGGCTTATTCCAAATGTGGAGGAATGGTTGGAAAGGAGTAGAGGTGAGGTTAACTTTCATCTAACCCAGTTTCTAACAGGTCACGGAGGATACCGTAAGTACCTATACAGGTTCAAGCATGAGGATAGACCGGAGTGCCCGAATTGCCCCAATTCGAGCGAGGACCCGGAACATGTGCTCTACCATTGTCCGCGGTATAGAGCCCTAACAGTTGTCGTCCCATCACCGGAGAACCTGATTGCATTCATGCTGCAAACGGAGGAGAACTGGAGGAGCGCGAGTCAGCTCATTACAGGCATCCAGAGCGATCTGAGACGATGCGAAAAAGAGCGCCGCGTAAGAGAAAATGCCTAAAGTAGGCAGCCCCTCCCCGCGAAGTAATACTTTGCGGTGATCCCGCGGGGAGTGCGGTGATAGTGTGTGTGAGGGTGTGTTTAGTACGCAGGTATCGACGTTGTCGGTAAATCGTGCATGCTGGTGGTACGGGCCATCAGTATCTTAGAGATAGATTCACATCCTCCATGGCGCATCCATGGAAAAAAAAAAAAAAAAAAACACACACACACACACACACACACACACACACACACACACACACACACACACACACACACACACACACACACACACACACACACACACACACACAAAAACAAATATTTGACCTCCTGAATGAATTTCGTAATTTCCTCAGCATTTAAAAATAAACATAAAAAATTAACCTTGTGCCACAAAAAAATACCAATGAAATTTGAGGTGAGTCCAGTTCAGTTGAGGGAGTAAATTTCATATTTAAAAAGAGATTCTGACAAAAAAAAAACCTTTTGCATTTATTTCGAATTTCCAATGAATCTGGATACTTAATAATTTTGACAAATAAAAAACACAGCAATTGTAATTGGAAAATGTTGCAAAAATAATATATGTATTGTATTTTCAGAAAAATAAGGCAGTTATGGAACTGTAAACTGTTTTTTTGTAGGAAAAGTAGCAACAACTTTCTTCCGATAACGATTGAATATTACTTTTCATTGATAATTTGTTGTGCCTTGTACAAATATTGCCGAATGACAATCAACTTTGAGTTGAAGTATAGTAACTAAGTGTTACTATATTATAATACTATTAGAATTTCGTTTGTACAATTTAAAATTGGGTTTTTAGTTTGCATAGAACAACATTATGTACAATTTGGTAGAATGGACACACATCAATAAATAAGCACACATAATAAAACTGACATAATTCCTTAATAGCCTTTTTTCGCTACAAACTAATACAAAATATGTATTTACTTTTCTTAAAGTTCTTATACTTGTTTTTAGAAAAAAAAACAAAATGAAAATTGTGAAATAATCTATAAAGTTGTCTACCTAACTATTACAATTGTTTAGAACTTCTTTTTTTGCCATAAAATAGTTGGATTTATTGATGAACTGAAGCAATCTGCAGAATTCAATCAGAATTCAATCAAAACAAAGTTTCTTTACAGGCCATTTTTTAAATTTAAATTTACACTAACAACGAAAACTGTTTTATTTCACATATGAAAACTAAAACTTTCCATTTATATATTATGCACTAAAAATAGCATTTAGTTAATTTAAAAGTGTACATTAGGGTAAACGTACCCAAAATTGTATGCCCTAATCAAGAAGACAGTGGTACACTGGTGGAAATATATGTATATGCATATATTAATATCTAAGTAAAACCACTTTTGATTCGAATTCAGATATATTTCATATTGAATTCTATTTAAATATGCTTCATATTTAAATTAAATATATTTAATATGTGATTTTAATATTGTATTTAATATTGCTTATATTTAAAGTTAAATATGACCATTGTAGATTTAAATCTTTATATATTTAAGCCAACAAATATTCACACAAAAAAAAAAAATTGGTCAGTCTTTCGTGATCTCAATGGCAGGTCAATCGTCTACTGTTAGAACCGGTTGGGAATTCTAAGGTGCAAAAATGAAACATACATAAAAATGGCAATATTTATTTATTTTTTTTATTTATTTATTTTTTTATTTATTTATTTTTTATTTATTTATTTATTTTATTTTTTTATTTATTTTATTTTTTATTTATTTATTTATTTTATATTATTTTTTTATTTATTTTATATTATTTTTTTTTATTTATTTTATATTATTTATTTATTTTTTTATTTATTTTATATTATTTTTCATATTTACTTCAATTTACTAACATGTTTCTAGTTGAATATAAGCCTTATAAAGTTGATCCTAATAACAATATTTGAAAGTTTTGAAAGTTTTAATATACAAATATTTGAGATTAGAACGCATTATTTTGATCAGTGTACGATTGTTTTATTTTATTTAATTTTTTTTTGTTTCTTTTGCTAGTTTTTTAATGTGTTATGACAGCCGGCGAAATTAAATTTTGTTGGTCCCGCTTTTTGAATTTGGATGAGTCTGAGAGAGAGAGAGCTGCGAGGGGGAGAGGTGGGGCTGTGGGGCGTATGCGCAATATGTGTGTTTGTTTACAGCTAAAAATAATCTCGTTCAATGTTGCCAGCGTCGCGTCGAGACGTGGAAACATTTTTCCATTCCCATTTCCATTTGCATTTCCAACCACAAAAACGAGCGACCATCATGAGGTTGGAGGAGGAGGTGGAGAAGGAGGTGGAGGAGGGGGTGGCCCCCATTCGGGGACAACAAGTGCTCGATGTGCCCGCTTCTTTTGCTTGGCTTTGAGACATTGGGCGCCTTTTTGCATTGGGCCGCCGTCTACGAAAACAAATACGAATACAAACACGAACACGAATACAAATACGAATACTCGTATTCGTATTCTTTCATTTCATTTGCATATGACGCGTAGACTTTGTTCTAATTAAAACATGTAATTATTTAGTATGAAAATATATAGTGGACGTCCCCAGCAGTTGGAGCAGCCAGCCAGCGGTAACAGCCAGAGTCCCATCCCATTCCATCACGCACACAGGAAGTCATTTTTCATCATCTTGGCCAAATTACAGGCCAAATGTCCAAACCAGACTAACAGTTAAATCTAGCGTGCAACTTATTCAAATCTAAATGATTTATTCAAAGTTGAGCGACTTCTTAGCAAAAGTTCACAATTGTTGAAATTTATGTTCAATCAGATGTTTAAAGATTAGCAAAGATTTTTCGAAAAGGCAGATGATTTATTTGAAATACAAAACTACTAAAGGAAACTCAAATGCTCTCATAAACTTGATTTTCAAATTAAATGCGTCTAATATGTAGATACCTCTTCCCTTCTCTTCTCTTTTCTTCTCTTCGATGATTATTCAAAAGTGATAGTACGATTATAGTTCAGTTCATTTGGAGATCAATTTAGAGATTAAATAGATCTAAATAAAGTAATTTAAATTTATTTAATTTTGTTATTACCATTAGTTTAACAAAAATGAACAAATTGCTTAAACATATTCATATTTATATTCAATCCTTCCGTAAGCGATCATAAACATATAAAATGGTATCCATGTTGTCACTTGTTACTTGAACCGTTGAAAACGACGTCATTAACATTGGCAAAGTGTTCAAAAACAACGTTAAAATGATGTGAATGTTAATGGGCATCGAAATGAAAATGACAGTAGTAATCGTAATCGGAGTGTGAATGAAAGGCGATGGGTGGCAGGCCTTCTTACCCGATACTATATAACAAACCTCCATAAACTAAACCCTCATACAATTAAGTACCTACATATATACTTATTTATATAAAACTATAGCCTTGTGAAAAACCAACAAAATTAATTGGAAATTGTGGTTTATGCAGTTGAAATTATAGTTTCTATGCTCGCTCCTAATCGTAGCTCATAACCTAGCTTAATATTTTCTTATAAATATACAGTAGAATCCGGCTATAGCGACTCTGCTTATAGCATCCGTCCGGTTATTGCGACGAAAACTCGATAACTTGGTTGGTCCCCAAATACAAACTTATTAATACAAACTCCTCTCGGTTAGAGCGTCTTCCGGATATAACGACGTAAAATAGTCAGTCCGTTGAAAGTCGTTATAAGCGGATTCTACTGTATTCCATACAGTCGAGTCTGCATATAGTGAACTAACTTTTGTAAGGTGTTTGTTCAGGTAGTTCACTATATCCAGGGGTTAATTTTCGATTTTTTGTGGAATTTAGAAAAGTTTAAACTATAATCAATTGTTTAAATTGAAGTGTTAACTATTTGCAGAGTTGTTTACTTCATCGAGTATTAACTATAGTATAATATAGTAAATTTTAATGCCTGTGCGTCTAAAGTATGCCTATTAAGACCCTGTTCTTCAAAAATACAGAAGGTACTTGGGTTTGTCAAAACAAATGTGTGCTATCTGTATGAACCCAAAACTTGGTACGATCAAAATGAATTTAGAATCTATTAAAACAAACAGCTACAAAAGAAATAAGAAGAAAACTTTAAAAATACAAAACTTGTGGGATTTTTACAGTTCAGTACATTACAGAGTCTCTTTCAGTCTGGCTGCATCGACTGTAGTTGGTTTTATTGTTACTCATGCTGTCTGTGTTGTTGTTGTTGTGACTGACCGGCGGATATCATCAACACAATACAGCAACAACAACGACTCTTTTTATTGTTGTTGTTGTTATCAGAAATGGCAATGTACGAGCAATGTCTGAAATATATTATACCCTACGTGTCATGGTGATAAGGGTATAATTGTTATGTACTAATGTATGTAACATGTTAGGAGTCATCTTCGAATCGATTCTTGATTAGTATAAGTAGTCAAATTTATCGATCTTTGTTCGAAGAGTTCAAATAAAACTGAACCGATTGAATGTTGGTTTGCCATACATACAATTTAACAAACTTTGTTTATCCCTTATGTACAGGGTATAATAATAATAAATGTTGCAACGTACCGCAAGGTCAGTCCAACTATGACTTACCCTGCAATTGTGAGTCAGAACGCGATTGCGCACAAAGAACGAAGAAGAATCATTACAAGTCAATGAGGGTTAAAGAAATGAATATGTGAGGAATTTAAAAGGGGACAATCATTTAATAAAGTGGAAAATTTGGTTAGCATTGATCTTTTTTAAATGAGCCAAGCTCAATACATAGTCTGATGTTACCTTGACTTTATAGAACTACACCAGACTTATACTCTACAACTTTGACTGAGATATCTTAATAAACCAAAAAGGTTTCCATTAAAAGGTTGGCTGCCATTTCTATGACTGTGATCCGATCCGATCTGGACGGTTCCAAACTATGATAACTAGATAGCTTCAAGACTGAGAGAATAGTTTACATATAAAAAGACGGGCGAACATATCGACATGGCTAAATCAACTCGTCAATCAACTCAGCTCGTCGTCCTGATCAGGAAATCATCTACTTTATGCGTTCACACAATTCGTGACAAAATTTCGTATACCTTCTGCAAGGGTATATGTACAAACTGAGTTATAGTATGTTATATACATACTTAATTTATTCGTTCTCTAAAGGGATGAGAAATTACTATTTGTAGTCGCCACCTTTAAGGCTAAATTAGAAACTTTAAAAAAGATTCATCTTTTGCAATTATCCATAAAGCGAGAAAGATTCGCATTTTTGCTAAGAAATAAAGAATATATAAAAGTATCTTTGAGTTTCAATTTGTCAATTATTTACATTTAGATGCTAAGTTAGACAAGTGATTGTGATGTTTATATTACGTAATGCGTATTAAGTTGTTTACATTATTGTTTTATGTTTGTTTGATCAACTAAAGAATGCACAAATTACATTACACTAAAATTAACTAAATTATACAACTTTTAACACAATACAATATTTCATTTTAACAGCCATCAAGGATAAGTTCATAGTATTTAGATAAACAGCTGCAAATTGTTTAAATTGAATGAGTTTTAAGTGTAGTTGTTGAATGGAATATTTAATTTTCTAATATCAAAAGGTGAAGTATGCAAATTGAGAAATTCAAAATTGTAAACATAAAGCTTAACCTTGAACATAAGTATAGTACATATATATTGAATACATTCAGTTTCAATATTAGGAAACTTTCTTACGCATTTTTATTTATCAGGAACTGTAACTGTTATGACTTTCATACTAATAAAAGTTATCAAATAACAGTTATTCATTGACATTTGTAATAAAAATCATTGTTGTTTTCAGCTTTCTACGGGTAGTGGGAAGGGGGTGGGGGTAAGTTATGTTAATTTTGCATATGTATATTCAATTTGGTGCCTATATCTATTTAAGGTCTTTAAGATATTCGACAATGACTTTTATTTATTATATTTATTATTTATTATTTACTATTTATTATTATTTATTATTTATTGTTTGTTATTTATTATTTATTATTTATTATTTACTATTTATTATTTATTATTCATTATTATTTATTGTTGAAAAGACAGTTTACAGTCACCATATCATTATGTCATATGGTTAGAGTTTTAGACTGTAGATACTTTAAAATTAGATTATAAAATAACCAATAAACTAATCCAAATAATATTATTATAAAAAACATTCATTGTCCAATTCGAATTAAAGTTTAAGCCATTAAATTGTTAGATTTTGTTTAACATTTGTCGATTGCAATAATGTTATTTGAAATGTTAGAATTTCTATGTATTTCATTGTACATATATTTTTGTTGTTCACATTCAAGATTATCTTTATCTACATGCACAAACGATAGTAAAAGTATATATATAGTATATATCTTGTGGCAGCCACTGTAAATGTGAGTTAAAGATAAACTAGTTCAAAGTATAAGCAATTTGCAGCTGTTGTCTTGTTGTTGTTGTTGTTGTTGTCTTTCCGTACGTGGGTGCAAATGCACCTAAATACAGTTCTACAACTCAAAGGCATGAGAGTCACAAGTTTTACAAATTCAATCAAAAACTTTGCATATTCGTGAAATACAGAATTACACAACAAAGAAAAACCAAACTAAAGTCTAAACCCGCAGCAAGTTGTTCCCCCAGGCTAGAAAATGGTCTCTGAATCAAGTTCTGTTCAGCAGTTATAGGAACTGTGGGCGTTGTGTAGGCGTGGTTTGTTCTACAATGATTTTTATCTACGGCCTTTGAGCCATTGAAAACACACAAATGATCAAGTAAATAGACGAAGAAGGCATCAAACTTTTGTGACAAACTGTCGACCATCTATCTGTCTGTCTGTCTGTCTTGTCCGCTCTTAAGCCCTTATCATCATCTAAATTCAATTTGTATCTCTCTATGTATCTACTCAAGATTATTCTTATGTACTATGTTATCAAGGTAATTTTCCATGGCTTAAGAATGTTGACTAATTGATAGTTGAAGTACAGTTTCTCATAATATAATTAGTGAATTGTTTGTTGTTGTTGCTGAGGAGCACTTGATGTCCTTTTCCTCTTTGTCCTCCTCTTTGTTCAAAATAATGCCAAAACAATGCGTAATTTATAAGCTAATTTATAGCTAACAGTACCTAAAATAATAACCGCAGTTACAATGCCAACAATAACAAATATCCTTCAAATGCTGTTAACGCTAATTACAACGCTCTTAACCACAACCGAAATTCTATTCGTTCTATTTATCTCTATGGAAATGTCAAGGATGCCAAGGATTTCTCATTGCATAACTTTTGCAGCTCATATTTGAATTTGACATATTAATTAGTTACCTCCACATTTGGACACTTTCTACAACAGTTAACAAAAATGCAAATGAGTTTAAACGGGAAATTGTCACAATTATTACTTTCATTGATTACTTTGGTATTAAGTGATAAACTAAAATTATTACAACTATTCAAATATAATCAGAAATAAGCAAAAATTAATTTATGTAGTCGGATTATTTTTCATTATTATTATTATTATTATTATTATGATTATTATTATTATTTCTGACTATTTATTAAAAAATAAATTATTTTATTTAATTCTCACAATCAAAGTAGCCAACATACATATAGAAATATAGAAATTTGTATTCATATTTAACTAAATTTTTGGAACACATTTATAGAATAAAGAGTGTGGCCATAAATTGTATTTGTAGTTGTATATTTAAATGTGGTATAGATTATAATATTAATAATAAAATCTGTTACATATTTGCACACATATTTAGAGACAGTTTATAATTTCAGTTCAAAGTTAAATTTATGAATTAGAGAAATTCCTTTTTTTAATAAAAAAAATGTGAAATGGGAAAGTTGAAATCCGTTTACTTATTTATTTTTTTTTTTTGCTGAGTTGGTCACTTGCTTTGAATAATCAAATAGATAACAGCAAAAAAAACTAATTGAATTTGAGTGTGTGTACACACACACACAATATTGTGAGTGTGTGTGTTTGTCAACTGTGGGTGTGTGTGTGTGTTTGTGTGCTTTGGGCAACTGGTGGAAAATTCGACACCCAACGGCAAAAACGAAACTCAATGGCGATTTCTACAATTTCAATTTCAATTTCAGTTTCAGTTGCTGGGGGTGAGTTCAAATAGTTTGTAGTTAACAGAGGGGAACACACTGAGAGAGGGAGGGAGGTAGGAGGAATGGGGGTGGGGGACTGTTAACATTGTCAAGCGTTAACGTGACGTAGTTGAATTGTTATTGTTGCTGTTGTTGTTGTTGCTATCTTTAGGTTTTGTTATGTGTAACAACAACAGTTTTCTACTGATAGTTAGTTGCGAATGTTTGTATGTATGTGTGTTTGTATATAACTAATACACATACACACATACATACATAAGCATAACACGTATACGTATTAGTTGCTCTTGAATGCTTTTGCTTTTGTTTGTTGTTTGTTGTTGTTGCTATTGCTGTTGTCGCTTGTTGTTGCTCGTAATTTGAGCGCGTTTCGTTTCGTTTTGTTTTGTTGATTTTTTCAATTTTTCTAGGCGCGTCATCATCATTGAGAGACGGTAACGGTGACTTCATTACCTTCATTACCATTGGTTACCATTGGCCAAAAGGCCACACTACACACTACCTGTGGCATTCGTACCCAAATCGTCAGCTGTCCAAAGATATATATAATATACATATATACAGTAGAATCCGCTTATAACGGACCGCTCAAGGGACCGACGATTTTACGTCGTTATACCCGGAAGACGCTCTAACCGAGAGGAGTTTGTATGCATAAGTTTGTATTTGGGGACCAACCAAGTCATCGAGTTTTCGTCGCAATAATCGGACGGACGCTATAAGCAGAGTCGTTATAGCCGGATTCTACTGTATATTTATTTAAAAAATACAATACATATTCTGGCTCATCCTCTTTTACTATCCCCACCTTCTGCCAACAGAAATTGCTAAATTGAAAATAAAATAATATAATTTAATACACTACTTATATATACTAAATATACTATACTATACTAAATATACTATACTATACTGAATATACTATAATACTATATATTATATATGTAAAATTAATCCCAAACTGTAGCCTACAAATCTATGATTACCGATCTAAGCGAGAATCCCAATCTCTTAATCTGAACCCTTTATACAACCTCTGTTCATATGTACATACTTATATACTTATATACATACTTATATACACGTATCACGTGGCGACGAGAAGGTTTATATTATAGGCAAATAAACAGCAAAAGTGTTAGATATCAAAAGTTGGGGCGGGGAATAAGAAGAAAGCAATATTAACTTCAGCATTCATCGACTGTGGATTGAAATATCAGAATTGTCTTCTAAATAAAAAAACAAGTAAACACAACTTTTCAATACCTTTTTGATAAGTTATATTAGTAACGGCTGAGTTACTGAGTTTTCATCAAGTGTGTATTATAATGGGTCAATCAAATTCTATACCTATTATTTAAAATCTTAGTACTTTTTGCCTCAACAATTCGCAACACTTTCAAATTTGAAAAAGGTGTCAAAACGCTTATGAAATTGATTAGCTTTTCAGTGGGAAGAGGTTATAAAAAAGGAAAACTCAAACAGTAGCAAAGGAAATCACGCCCACTAACAAAGCTTTTTATCTCTCGCTCTCACACTGCTGCCAATTTGTCCCTTTTCCGGACAGATCTGTCCTGCTTTTAAAAACTTTCAACAATTTTTAAGATAAATGCAAAAACTTTATTCAAAAACTGTTTTTGTATTTCGTGTGCATTTGGGGTTACAAATTTTTAGAAATTTTTTATTTTTTCTTTACCCTTCTCCTTATATGAATTTCTAATATTTATTTCAAATCTGTCCCTTTTTTAACGGTCAAATATTGGCAACGCTGCGCTCTCAGTACATTTTGTATACAGTAATGGCACGAAACTACTGTGAACATCTCAAGCAACTAGCTCTTACCGGCAGTCTTAGTTGTGCGGTAGTCAGGATAAAGCATTGTATATACTCATGGAATCGTGAAAGCTATGTACTGAACAACCAAAAAGTTAAAAATAAGCAAATTTAAAGTTTCCAACACTAATGTTATCTGATAATACTGATCGAGAATATAGTTTATGCTTAATAGGGTTAGAGATGCCTCAAGTGAGTGTATACTCACTGGAAAAGTGACAATAAGACACAATAAAAAGTTGTTGATATACATATATTTCAAACAGTGGAATTATTCCTGCCGCAGGACAACAACTGTTAGTCATTGTTCTCATTGTCTTTTTTCCTAGTCATTTATTATATATACGCACACACACACACACACAACACGAAAGAAAAGTCCCCCTGGATGCAATTGACTCTGCTCTGGATTTTCATTTAGTTTGCATTGTACAAATGATGAATGAGTTAGCAAAATGACGCCATTTGCAATTATGTATGTAACGTATTTGCACATTGTCCTTCTCCTACTAACTAATACTTTAGTAAGTATGTGTTGCTTGCTTCACGAGGATCGTTCCAAAAGTAATTCAAGCCAAGGCACAAATTTGTTAGCAACAAAAGGGGGAGGGGAGGTGAGGTGAGGGGTGAATGGGGGAGGTGGATGTGTCCCGAGGCTGGGCTGTGTCCCGTTATAATCCACGAAAATGAGCACAAAGTAAATAAGAAATAATAAATGACGAGTCCTAGTTGCAAATAAAGAACAAACAAGAAGAAGAGTTATCTTTGACACGCCGAAGTGTAGATACTCTTTAGGAGCATAGAAAAACGTTTAAAAAGTTGTAATAAGTATAAAGCAACATTAGGCAAATTCTTTAGAGATTGAATTAAATAATTAATTTTCTTTAATTTATCTAATTCTGAAACCTCATAGATTTTCATATGAGAATCCTTTTTTTCGACCCATATTGAATGATCTATATACTGCCAAAAATGTATTAGCATATTTATATTACCATTATATCGATATATATAGATATAGATATATATGTATGTATTAGCATATTTATATTACCATTATATAGATATATATAGATATAGATATATATTATAGATTTTCATGCGAGAATCTTTTTTTTCGACCCATATAGGATTATCTACATATTGCCAAAAGCAGATTAGCAGATTTAGTTGTAAGCAGATATTTCCATATATCTATAGCTATATCTATATTACCATTAGAGTAATATAGTAATATAGAGTGGTCTCTTAAATACCAGATAATATTGATTATCTCAATGAAGACACTTAAACTTTTCCAATTTTAGTCTTGTCAAAACAATTACTTGACAAACTGTATATTTTGTGCTTATGGCTAAATTCAATTATTTTACAACTGATATCAAAGATTGTATTTCAAAAATATGAATACTTACGGATAGAAGAAGAAGAGAAATGTGGTCAGTAGCAGGACAATCCATGCAAAAGTCGCCGGAATGTAACGGGTTTTCACATCGCATTTGGGCATTGTGTATTTGTTGTTGTTGTTCTGCCGACGTCAGACGTCAGTTGGCGTCTCCGTTTTGGGGCTTTTAATGATGATGATGACGATGATGATGCAGTAGTAGTAGTAGTAGTAATAGTAGTAGTCGATATCTCGATAACGATAACGATGACGGTGACGGTGATGATGACGTAGCGATGCCGGATCGTATGCAATTGCAAGTGCGACAGAGACAGAAAGCCACCGTAAGAGACGGCGAGGCGACGAGACGAGCGTTTGTTGTTGTTGCTGCTGCTGTTGTTAAGTTGTTGTGTTTGTTGCCAATGCTACAACTACAAGTTGATTTTCCGGCTCCAGCTTCTTCTTCTTTTTCTGCTGTTGTTGTAGATTGCAAACGATTTGTTGTTGTTGCTGCTGTTGTTGTTGTTGCTGCTGCAAATTAGGCGACGTTATAAAAACACATCGTCGTCACACACCCACACACAGACACACACACGCACACACACACCCGCACACACACGAACAACACAACACATACGCATACAAAGCGCGTGGCGGGGTAAGCGTTTTTTTTTTGGATTTTTTCTTGCTTTATTTGGCTTTATTTCGCTTTATCCAAAATGAAAACTATTTTAATTGTTTGCTCTTGGCGCTATCTAGCATTTTGTTGTTGTTTTTGCTATTGTTGCTGCTGCTGTTGTTGTTGTTGTTGCCTTCCCTTTGGTCAATGTGTTCGTAATTTTGTACACTACGCTACGGTACTCCTCCTGTTTTTCTAGTCTTCTTTCTTTTTTGCCTGTCGCCCTTTTCTGTTCTGTTCGGTTCGTTATTCTTGGTTCCCACCGTTCCCACCTTGCGTTCTTTCGTTTCGTTTGCGTTTTTTTTCCTTTTTCCTATATACATTCGAGTTGCTGCTGCTGCTGCTTCTTCTTTTTCTGGCTTTTTAATGCTTTTTTTTCTACACACACGAACGCACGTTGTTGCTGTTGCTGCAACTTTTTGCGATATTTCTCGCCGTTCAGCCGATTTTCTCCTCTCCACTCCTAAACACACTCCACACACACACACACTAGAGGCAGCACAGAGATGGCGTTGCCTTAAACTTTCAATCGAAAGTCAAAGCCAAATGCACATACATCACTTTTAAACCGAACACCTTATGTTTGCACTTCATTCCAATTATGCACTTTTCGTTGGTATATATGTATTTACGGAAAAAAAATAAAAAAAAATAACCACAACACAGCGATGTGCATAATTTACTCGCCCGTCGTCTGTCGAATAGAATTGTATCAAAGTGAATGAACGAACTAGATCCCTGAGTATGGATCAAATGAACGATGCATGAGCGAATGAGCTTGTTCAGGTTTTTCTGAAGATGATGAACATTTCACTGGCTCCGACTGTCTCTATAAATTTTTGGGATATTTTGGTGCTATAAATGTGTTATGATATTGGAATTACGGTAAGCTTGTGCAATAATTTTATTTAAAGAGGGAAATATGGTGCTTTGGCGGGCACATACAAATTTACATAATGTATATTAGGAATTAAAAAGAATAAACATAAATGCTTATATGCTTTGCACGACAGACAAGAGATGGCGCCATCGCCGTTTTAAACTGTGGCAACCTTGGAGTCGCAATTTTGAGTGAAATCTAAAATTTCACTCAAAATTCAGTTAAAAGAAATTAAATTAATTTGAATCTTTTTGAATTTTTTAATTTGGTCTTTTTTTTGTTTTAATGATTGTATGTATTAACAACGATATATTCTACAGAATATTAAAATACTAAATCCTAATTTTATCACGATATTTTACGATATCTGCATCTAAAGATTATTCAACACTTTCCAACACTTGACCACAATTGTATTTTCGCTTCTCGCTTTGCTACAAAATTTGGAAAAAAGCAATTTTGAAAACCTTTCAAAAATAAAACTTGGCTGCAACTTCGTGATACGGCATCTGTACACTCTCAGGAATATTAACGGAGCACATCTTATAATTGGTACCACAGCCCCGCCCTCAACGCTGGAATAAGTGTGGTATTGAGTGCCGACTAGCAGACGCCATCGCATTATTCATATTTAAGATATTGTGATATTGTAACTATATACATAATGTCACGAAGTGTGCGCGCCGAGACTCGCAGTCGTGCCAAGGATGATATTAAACGTGTTATGCAGGCCGTGGATAAGGTGCGTCACTGGGAAAAGAAATGGGTGACCATCAGTGATACGACCATGAAGATCTACAAATGGGTGCCCATATCATGCAACAGCGAGAAGAAATCAAAGCTGATGCTTAATAACAAGATTAGCGACAAGGAGAACTCTCAAAAGGCACGCCCACTCCGCCCCAAATAACACCGAGCTATGCCGGTTTAACTGCCGATGATTCTAATACCTGTGAGTGTGTAGTGAAGGTTACAATAATAATAATCAATATTTAAACCTAAATTCATATTTATCAATTATCTAATATGTTTCCTTTTAATATTCATGTAGGTTTTTCCGTTGTGAGTGACAGTCAAGGAGCTGATTTTGCGTCCAGCATGCCCTTCTCGGAGGACTCGAATTCACAGGGTAGCGACGGGCCTGTCAAACGCCTAAAAACGAGTGATTAGCTAGACATGCACATTCACACCAGCTATAGTAACTAATAATAAGTATATGGAGATGTGAATGTGGATGTAATTATTATTTGATTTTTACTTGATTTTTTTGTCTAGATAATAAGCCTATTACGATTACGATTATGAGTACGAAGATAATCATCTGCCTCACCAAGACTTAAGCAATTCTCCTATAAATGTCTAACCATAAGTAACAATTTATACCTAGTATATACATATACATATATGCATAACTCTGATTATAAACAAAACATATAGTAGTTAAGAATAAAGCATAAATAGTGTTAAGCTTAAGTCAAATCTTTTATAAACTGTATAACTTACGGCGCCCCGAATTAATCGAGGGAATGTAGCGCCTGAGTATGTCTAGACTCTAGACTGTAGTATTTAGCACAAATATTTCAATTTATTTATTTGCACAAAACAATAATAAACAAAAACTGTTCATAAATGACATTATGTAAACAATGAATTGCACAAGTAAAAATTGCTGATAGGACGAATCCATTTAGTGATGAATTCGATTCTTGGATTTTTGTTTTTTTTTACATTTTTCTTTTATTATTTTTTATTTCATGTTTTTTTCTTTAGTTTTTCATTTTGTATAATAAAAAAATTATTTTCTTTCAACAAATAGTTTTCTTTCACTTGACATTAAATATACATATATTAACTCTCGTCACATCTTTTCACACTATCATCGTAATAGATATATATATATATATATATTTATTTATTTATATAGATGTAAGGCCAGCCAGGTTGCGTAATCGGCTAATGCCGTCAACTTGGTTGGAATACGTACATACATACATACATATTTAGTTCATCTTTAACTAAATTTATGCTAAAAACACGCTTAACTGAAAGGAAGCACAGATTTGCACAAGTTACAAAACTTTCGACGACCAAACAAATTACGGAAATCGGGGGATTAAAACATACTAGTTAAAAAATAAAAAAAAAATTTTACATGTTAATTACACACACAAACAAAGCTTCGCTTTTTGTTTTCTAGACAAACAGACAAATACAAAAAAATTACAAAATAATAATAGGTAATAATTAATAAGTAAAAGTTAAACAGAAATTGAATTATCCAAAATGTTCAAGAGAGGCTGACAATTTTTTAATCATATGGATGGATATTATATGTAATACGGAATGTCTTCGCTTGGAATGTTTTTTCATATCTTCTTTTTACGAATATAAACTTAACCACAGAAAAAATGCAATTGTAGCACAGACAAAAGTTACTTTAAAAATGTACTCGTAATGTAATTGTGTGTTAAAAAAAAATAAATATTAAATTATACGCATTAATCTATGTACTTTCATTTGTTTAAATTTTCTAGCACAATAGTGTATGGTTTATCATTTTTGTTTTTGTTTTTTTTATTATTTAGCTTGACGATTGATTTTGTTTTGTTGTTGTTTTTTTGTTTTTGATTTTTAGTTTTTTTAGAAAAATATAGAAATTCCGCGTGGAGAGTTTTAATTGAAGTATTTTTTTTTGTTCCTGTGGTTTAGCTCGAACTTTGTTGCGCTAAAAAAAATGACGCCTAGCTTATAAATGTTGTTATGTTTAAAGTTTAAACAAATACACATACATACATATATACATATAATTAAATCGTCGCGTCGGTTACTTTTTTTTTTGTCGTGTATACTTCCGCATGTACATATATGTATAAATATGTACTTACAAATACATACATATATAGTTAATATTGTCATTTAGCGTTCAGAAAAATATACTCTATGTCTTTATACAATTTTCATTTTCAGCTTAAAAAAAACAGTTTGGCTTTACAAAGCTTTGTTTTTTTTTTGTTATTTTAGTTGCCTTATATTTGTGTATGTGTGTGTGTAGTTGTGTGTGTGTGTTTGGTAACACAAAATGCCGCTAATAATTACGCGCATCGAAATTGGGCTCAAATTGTGTGAGGAGCTTAAATTTTAGAGATTCGCTGGCTTGTCAAGAGGGCCGTGTATCCCGAGGGCGCTTCAGCTTAGAACCGAGGTAGCGCCACCTAGCTTAGTGTAGTACATACATATATGTATATGGTATATAGTGTATATATATATATATAAATTTTATATAATAATAATTGCAACAGATTTTTTTCATTTTCATTTTTGTTTTTTTCTTATCTCTTTTAGTTTATCGGGTCACTTGCCCCATTCGCTTCCCATTTGTCTCTCAAGGATCTCAAGGATATGTTTGTGTGTACGGAATTTAGGGAGTAAGTGTTGCATACATACATACGTACTTACATAGATATGTAGATTTATATACGCTAATGGTTAGAGGACTTCTAAGGATCGTTTCCCAGATGATTAAAGAGGGAATCATAGAAGTTACACATAGGACATTGTTTCGATTTATAGTGATAGTTGTTGGTTGATAGTTGCTGTTGTACAGATTTGGTATGCCTGACAATATATACATATGTATGTATATATATACACATGTGTGTGTATATCTTTAGACCTTTGTGGTTAGTTTTGTGGTGCATTCGTTGGTGGCGGCATGCCAGGATTTGTGATGTTTGCTGTGTCCCTGTTGTCGTTGTTGTTGTTGCTGATGTTGTTGTTGTAGTTGTTGTTCTTGCTGGTGTTTCTGTTTTTGCTGGTGTTGTTGTTGATAAGTCTGTGCTATGTATGTAGTGGATAACTTTTGGGTCGCGTCTGCGTCCGCTGCTGACGTCGACAGCTAAGCGGAAGCGATACCGCTGCCTGATAAGCTTGATATCAGCACTCTGACTTATCCTCCTCCACCAAATACTGCGTATCCTTGCCGGTATCCGCCGATGGATCCAGCTCACGTGTTCGCAGCTGCAACTGCGGCGATGACTTGTGTGTAATGCTGCTCGGGGCAATTATAGCCGAGGCCGGTTCCGTAAAGGATCCAGAATGGCCCATGGCCTTTGACTTGGACGGTTCCTGTGGCACATCATAAATGCCTGAATAACAACAATTGATTCAATAAGACTTATGGATGTTTCAATATTGGCAAATTAAATCCTTCACTTACCTGAGCCATTGCTCATGCCCGGATCGGCGGTGGTGCCCGATTGTACAGCATCATACATGGGATTGGCAAAGTCACGTGCCTTATTGGCATTGACCGTTTGCAGGTTATAGCCCTCAATGGGTGCCATATCATTGGCACCAGGCGCTGAGGCACCTGGGAAGCCGCTCTCACTGAACTCCACGTTCGAACCGTGACGGAAGGTCACGCTCTGGGACGAGGTCATGGCGGGCATGCGTGCAAGCTTGCCACTAAAAAAAGAAAACAATATATAGTATATAAAATATATATTTAAGGATCGGAAAAATCAAAGAAATCGTTTAATGGAAAATTGAACATCGATAAATACATTTTTCCAGTGCAAAAAGTTAGATTTTTTTTAGAAAAATCGACTTAATTTAAGCGATTTATTGACAACAGAAAAGTCGAGTTAAAGTGCTCGACCGATAGCTCGATAATTCGATTATTTTTGAAATAGATTAGTATATTTTTTCAATATAAAAAGACTGATTTTTCAGAAAAATCTACTTATTTTAACTGGTTTATTGACTAAATAAAATTCAAGTTTAAATTCTCAACCGATAATTTAATTTTTCGATTATTTTTGAAATCAATAGCTGGTGTAATACTTACAATGGACGCTTGCGGATGACATACCAGGCCCCGGCAGCGGCCATCATGACCAGGAGAATGACCATGATGGGTACCACGACGGCCGTGACATTGGTACCGCCATGGCCAAAGGCACCTGTTGTGCTCTTCTCGCAGTGCTCACCCTTAAAGTCCGGCAGGCACTCGCAGATGAGCTCACCGCGATCATCTTCCTTGCAGAGTCCGCCGTTTTGACAGGGACAAATACGTGGAGCGGGACGCGGACGTTCGGCGGCCGCATCACAGATAACCTCGGCGGTGCTACGATGGGACGGCAATGGACCAGAGGTATCTGGGCAGGCACAGCGATGTCCACCGGGTACCAACAGGCAGAGATGTGAACAGCTTGATTCATAGCATGGATTTCTCAGCGATGTGTTGTAGCGCTTTTCGTGGTAGACCTTCAGGCCGGACGGATTGAGAAGATTTCGATGTACCACCACTTGAACGCCACGTCCAAATTTATCTTGACGCAGCAGCTCTCCTGTGTCCCGGGTTACCCAGAACATGTTGGACTCAAAGAGATCCAGTGCAACAGGATGTCGCAGTTGGTCGCCCTTCACGATAGATTTACGCCGAGAGCCATCAGCACGCATGGACTCAATGGCATTCAACTTGGTATCCACCCAGTAGATGATGTGATCCTGCGAGTAGTCAATGGTTAGACCAGCTGGATGGCGTATTTGTTCCGTAATCAGTGGTCTTCGCTTCGAGCCATCCATCCAAGAGACTTCGATTTTGGGAGCGGAGCCAGCATCAGCCCAGTAGATGCGTCCAAGCTGTGGATTGACTGCAATCGAAGTAGGCACTTCCAAGCCAGCATTCACAATCGATCGACGATAGCGTCCATCGGTTTTGGCCACCATCACACGACCACGAGGCTTAGAGCCAGTGCGATCCATTTCGGTCCAATAGAGATTCGATGCCAACCAGTCGACAGCGACAGCTGTTGGCTTGGAGCCTCCCTTCATATTGAGGTCCTGGGCAAAGCCGATCTTAGCCTGGCCATCGAGAGCATTGACCATGTACGATCTCTTGATGGTCTTGTCATAGCTATCGGCCCAGAATACAATTTGCTGCTGGGCATCGTAGTCCAAGGCCTCAATGCGTTTCTCCGATGCAATTATATCGAATTCTTCCTTCTTCTGTAGATCCAGACCACGTATCTCCGGTCCATTGGCAAAGACTAGGACAACATCCTCCTTCTCAGCCTTGCAGACGCCACTGGTGCTATCCGAGAGATGGAAACCCTCACGACAACTGCAGGAATATGTTCCGTTCATGTTGTGACACTGATGTGAGCAAGTATGTTGCCGTGTCGCACATTCATCCACATCCGCACATTTCTTTTTATTGTCTGGGGCAATTATGTAGCCCGGATAACAGGTGCAAATGTAGCCTCCATCGGTGAGATTGTGGCAATGATGTTGGCAACCGCCTCGACTTTGTTCCGAGCAACTGCTTGTATGATGACATCCCAGTTCGTCACTAGCATCTCCACAGTCATCGGAGAAATCACAGACCTGGTTCCGTTCGATACAGTGCTTGTTGGCACATTGGTATTGCGTGTAGAGGTCACAGGGTTTCTGTTTGCTGGCACAGAGTGTCATGTTATTTTCGTCACTGCCATCACCACAATTGTCGACACCATCACAGATTTGATAGCGAGCTACACACTTGTGATTGGAACACTGGAAACGTCGCAATGTGTCACAGTTAAAGTCACTGCAAACTTTAGGATCCTCATCGCTGCCATCACCGCAGTCATCGGTGCCGTCACAGATGTCGGAGAGAGATACGCACAGATTATTGGTACACTGGAATCGTGACTCGGGACAGAAACGTCCACCGGGGAATCTTGGTGGACAGCCCACCTCGTCGGACATATCGCGACAATCACGATCGCCATCACAGCGGAAATAGCTGGCAATACAATGGCCAGAGGCACATTGGAAGGTTCCATTCTTGCACTGATATCCCTCGCAGGTCATCTCATCCGAGTTGTCACCACAGTCATCCTCGTGATCGCATTGCCAGCGTGATGAGATACACTTGCCATTGCCGCATCTAAACTCCGATTCGGAGCATCTCGATAGCGACCCTTGCAAATCGCATCATTTTCGTCACTAGCATCGCCGCAATCATCCGCAAAGTCACACATCCACTGCCTACAGAGGGACAATAAAAAATAAGTGTTAGTTTACTAGAACTTGGTTCTCTTTTGATTAATATTTACTTGGGTATGCATCGATTGTTGCCGCATTTGAAGTCCGTCTCTGCGGAGCACTTGGGACAATTCTCGGGCAGCTCATCACTGTTGTCACGGCAGTCGTCCTTGCCATCACAGAACAACCATTTGGGAATACAGCGATAGTTCGATTGGCCAGGACAACGCTGCCAGCCTGTGGTGCAGTTCCTCTGTCGGCACATGTAAGCGGGCTCATCGGAATCATCACCGCAATCATTGTCAAAGTCACACATCCACAACTGTGGTATGCATCTTCCGTTCTTGCACGAAAACTCCGTGGCCTTATCACAATCACGCTTGTCTGTATCGAAAAAAGTTCAAAGATACAAATGTTAGCTACAGAAAATAACAAAATAAAACAAGTTTACACGGTTCGTTTTTCCCATCGGTCATAAACCGAAGCTCTAAAGTGTTCACACGATAACATTTTCTTTTAAAAAACGACAGTGTAAATTGGGTATTTGGATAGGAGTTTTACACTTACGGCACACTTGTGAATCCTCGTCACTTCCGTCCTTACAGTCCGCATCGCCGTCACAGCGCCAACTGTCAAGAATACAGCGTCCACTGGATTTGCACTTGAAGTCAGACAACGGACAGGGTAAATCGCAGTTTTGTTCATCGCTGCCATCACCGCAATCGTCGACACCATCACAAATGGTCGCAGATGGAGTGCAGTTGGTGTTCTTGCATTGGAAGGTGCCAGCTCGACAATGTCTAGGAGCACATGTGGTTGGTTCATCGGAGCCATCCTTGCAATCTTTTTCTCCGTCACATTTCCAGAACCATGGTATACACTTTTCATCGCTGCCACCGCAAAGATGTTGACCCGACGTGCAGTTGGCTATGCAAGTCTTGGAGTCACGGGCCAAATAGAATTGATTGGGACAGGCACACTTGTAGATCGGAGCACCTTCCTCTATATAGCCTTCGATATTCAGATACGTTGACTCTGGGGGCGGAGCAATCAAGCAGAGATGTGAGCAACCACCGTTGTTGTCGCCACAAGGATTTGTGTAGGGCAGCTGACGGAGCGGATGATTGATATGTAGATCATATGGACGATGGGTGGTATTTCTGAGAACCGTGTAGTTGGCTCCATGGAACTTATTAGCCCTCACAATAGCCTTCAAGTTCCAATCGCTCCAATAGATGTAATCATCAAAGAGGCTCAAAGCAAAGACATGTGGCACACGGCTACCGGACAGTACAATATGTCGATGACGACCCTCCAGATCCGTATACGCAATGTAATCCAAGTGAGCGTCGGCCCAGTAGATGCGATCCGTGAAGTAATCAATTGACAAGGCATTCGGCCAGGCAATACCATCATTCCAGTTCAAAATGCTCGTGAAATTCGAACCATCCATGCCCATCTTGGCAATGTAGGCCTGCAGATGCCACGATGTAAAGTACAAGTACCCAATGCCAGGATGCACAACAATGGCACGAGGATCAACAACGCCACTGCGAATGGTCTTCCTCTTGGTGCCATCCAACTCAGAGACATCCAAGTTCTTCGAGTGTCTGTCCAACCAGTATAACTTCCGTCCCACCCAATCAATTGCAATTCCCTCCAATCCATGGGAATCATGGCGAATAACAGCCTCACGTTCAGCTGGCATTTCATCGCTGGGATCCGTGTACTTGGCTCGGAAAATGGTCTTGGCCGTCACATCACAGAAGTACATGTATTGCTCCTTGATGTCAAAATCTAAAGCTACCACATTCATCAGATCCTGATGCATTAGATTATACTGGTGGCCGTCCACAGACATATTGCGCACATAGTACTTGTTGGTAAAGATCAACCACGGCGGAATATTATCCTTTCGCTTGCAAGTGTGCTCGTCATTCTGACGTTCATAATAGGTTTCGTCACATTTACAATAGAAGCTACCTGGTGTATTGGAACAATGCTGTGAACAGGCTCCCGGTTGCTCCAGACATTCGTCAACATCCGCACAAGCTTTGCCATCGGCCAAGAGTCTGTGTAGAGGAAAGGATTTAAAAAAGAATAACGAGTTAGTTAAAAGGATTTATAAACGATTAATTTTTGAATGGAATATTTTTATAAAAAGTAGTATCAAAATCGAAAAAAAACTAAACTGATTTCTAAATGAAATATTTTTATAAAAAGTAGTATCAAAATCGAAAGAAAAGGTTTTATAAACGATTAATTTCTAAATGGAATATTTTTTTAAAAAGTAGTATTAAAATCGAATGAAAACTAAACTAATTTCCAAGCGAAAGGTGTTTCAAACTTACTTGTATCCTTCGTTGCAGTCACAGTAATAGCCGGTGAGTGTGTCCACACACTTGTGACCACACTGATTGATCTCGACCTTATCACACTCATTGACATTGCAGTGGGCCGGCTCATCGGACTCATCCGAGCAGTCGGGGACCTTATTGCAGACCAAACTGTAGTCAATACACTGACCATTGGTACAAGCAAACTGTCCCTGAGGACATGTGGCATTCTCCTTTTTGCAATTAACCTCATCCGAATGATCCCCACAATCGTCTTCTCCATCACATCTGTATTGATTGCGAATGCACTTGAAGTTCTGGCATGTGAACTCCATGGGTGAGCAGGTCTTGTACTTGGAATTGCAGAATTTACCCTCATCGGTACCATCGCCGCAGTCATTGTCATGATCACAAAGCCATCCCTTAAAATAAATACCAATTAGCTGAAGAAGAATAGGATATAGTAACAGATACTCACCTTGTTAATGCATCGTCCGTTACCACAGGTGAACATATCCTCGCCACAGGGTTGTTGGGTGGCACAGTTGTGTAGGGTTGTATTTTCATCGGCTCCGTCCACACAATCTGGATCACCATCGCATATCCATTTCTTGGGTATGCACTGAGCACGTTGCCAGGATTTGTTCTCAACACACGTAAACTCTGTCTCCTCATCACATTTGCGGTCATCTAAAAAGGAATGGATTGATTACTAACTGAAGTGATCAGGATTCTAATTATCAGATCACTTACTGCACTGATGTCGATTGTCCTCGTCACTGTTGTCCAGACAATCGTTGTCGCCGTCACAAATGTAGATGCGTGGAATGCAATTGCCATTGTCACAGGTGAAGAGGTCTCCAAAGCAGGTGCGTCCCTCGGACTTGCAGTAATCTGGAGGTTCATCAGCACCATCACCGCAGTCATCATCACCGTCACAATACCATGTAGCCGGAATACAGCGATGATTGGGACAACGGAAGCTATTTGTCGGACAAGTACGTTGACCACAATGCAGTGGATCCTCGTCGGAGTTATCGCCACAATCGTTGTCGCCATCACAGAGCCAATAGGGTTCCACACAAATGTTGGTCTTCTCGCACTTGAGGTGATTCAATGGACAGGTTGTATTCATTGGACAACGCTCATGGGTCTCATCAGATGTGGCATTGTCCTTGCAATCGTTGACTCCGTTACAGACCTGAGCCTGGGGAATACAACGGCCATTGGCACAGGTGAATTCACCATCCACACAAGGTGGATAACTGCAGCCAAGTTCATCGGATCCATCCTTGCAATCGTTCTCATGATCACACTTCCAGGATTTAAATATACACCGTCCGTTGTTGCAACGGAACTCATTGGGGGAACACGAATGATAGGCACAATAATTGGGATCCTCGTCGGAGTTGTCACCACAATCATCATCGCCATCACAGGACCACATTCGAGAGATACATTTGCCATTCTGACAATAGAATTTGGTAGCCTCACAAGTGTTGTTCCTGGGTGCACACATCCTTCCCTCGTTGACAACCTTGGAGTTATCATCGCATTTGCACTCGACCTTGCCTTTTGGTGCGGGGTGGCAACTCTGTGCACATCCGCCATTGTTAATAGTACACGGATTCACACTACACTTCTGACGATCCGCACTGTAGATGCGAATATCACGAGGTGAATCCTCCAGACGTTTAACCATCTCCACCATATTGGCCCCAGTATGTTTCTCGGCCCGATAGACTCCGCGAAGCTGCAGATCCGTCCAATAGATGTAGTTTCGGAACACGGTTATTGCAAACGGATAAATCGTGGCTGCTACTAAAAGTTCCCGATTGCGACCATCCAAATCGGAACGTTCGATCTTCTCCCGCACCGCATCCGTCCAGTAGAGTTTCCTCTCATCGTAGTCAATGGCTAATCCGCTGGGCTGGGACAACTCCTTGTCGACAATGGCACGTTTCAGTGAGCCAGCCATTGTGGTACGGAAGATCTTTCCCGAGTGACCAAAGCGTCCCCAGTCCGTGAAGAATAGCGTTCCATTGCAGGGATCCAGGACAATAGCCCTTGGACGTTCCACGCGAGCAATCATGACCAGCTCGGTACCAACCAGATTCATGGCATAGATCGAATTGTTCGAGCTATCTGTCCAGTATATCTTATTCTGTGTCCAGTCATAGGCAATTCCCTCCGGATTGATGCCCTTGCTAAGGACCACGTTAATATCATTGTGACTCGGCTTGTTGGCCTGGGTATAGGCAATCTTGGCCCATGGTCTGATTTGAGTATATAGCAATCGATTGTCAGCAAAGTCAAAGTCCAGACCAACCACATTGGTGAGGTTCGTCAGTGGTGTAAATGGCACCTCTGTGGAATGTGGATCCAAGTTTACAGCTCGAATCTCTGTGCGGGTAGCAAAAACTAGATACTCATTGACTGTTTCACATTTCCTCTCGTCGGAGCCCAGTTTTCCAGTTGCACAGTCACAGCGATAGTTCTTGTTATTGGAGGAGGATTCATCGGCGGGGAAACTAAAGCAGAGTTGATCACAACCTCCATTGCCTAGATGGGCACAAGGATTCGAGTCATCTGCTGGCTGATTGTTAATATCATAGATGACAATGTCGCGAAGTCTTTCTAGGTTTGTCCTCACACGGGTTGCTTCGGTGTCGTTATTAAACTGCTTGGAGGCCTTAAAGACTGTCATTAGATTACGATCCACCCAGTAGACATCATTCAAATGAATGGCTATGCCCATGGGATTTGGAAGGTTACGTCTGATAATCTTTCTGTTTGCTCCTGTATATGCAATTCTCTGTATCGTGTCCAGTTTGGAGTCAACCCAGAAGACGTCGTGTGTCTGCATATCAATGGTGAGATCACGGGGTAAAGAGATTCCAGAAGTCACCAACGGTTGCCATTTCGTACCGTCCAGCAGGGCCTTTCCAATCCTTGGATGTTGTCCATAGTCGATCCAGTAAAGAAGTCGCTTGATTGGATTTACAGCCAACTCACGTGGTGCATCGTTGGTTGTCTTAACCAGTACCTTACGATTGCTGCCGTCCAGCCAGCAGACTTCCACATAGTTTTCATGAGGATAGACGTTTGTGAAGTACATATTGCCAGCAACCCAGTCGATAGTTAATCCTCGAATGCCATTGCTTCCAATGCCATCCTTGACCACATGTTGCAGATCAGTGCCATTTGGTCGAGAGCGGAAAATACCATTCCAATATCCACGATTAAACTCAGCCCAGTAAATCCATTGGTCGCGGAACATGACGTCCACATGGAGGATATGATGACCTGGTCCACTAACGGGCACCATGGCCTCGGAGCTGTCACTTAAACTGTAGCCACGAATCATGTCCAGTTGGGAGACCACAGCGAATGTCTTGTAGGAAACACAATTGACCTCATTCTCCTTGCGGTAACCAATGCCACAGGCACAGGTTCTAGAAGCAGCTGGACCAGGGATGCAAAGCTGGGTGCATCCACCATTGCCAGACTGACAGGGATGCTGCATGAGAGCACGCTTCTTATAGATCATCATGCTACGAAGATCGTGTTCGTTATCCACAATGGTCTTGGGGTTGTCACCTCTCGGAAGATCCACTCGGACGATCTTTTCATAAACTGGATCAAGGTAGTAAAGACGATGGTCCAGGATACCCAAGCTACGTGGACGTGATATGGCCTGCTGTTCATTTAGTATAACCGTATAATCATCACCATTATAGTCCATGGCACAGATGGTGCCTCGAGAGCTGGTACTGAAGTAGATCATCTTCTTGTCCATATCCAAAGCAATACTTTCGGGATGGTTGATGTTCTTGCGCAATACCCTCGGATCCTGACCATTCATGTCAACTCGACCAATTTTAATGGGCACCTCCAGAACACCTTCGTCTATCCAGAATAGCTTACCATCACTGGGATCCAGAACAATTTGCTTTGGCTTCGATACTGAGGTTTCACTGCCATCATTTGCCAGGATAACAGTGCGATATCTTTGCTTTCCATCAACGCGGACAGCCTCAATGTTGCTGGCCACCCGATTGCCAATGTAAAGATTGCGACCCAACCAGTCAAAGGCAATGGTATAGGGTGCTCCAACAATGCCAGCATCCGAGCCGAAGAACAGGGTCTTGTTACCACCTCCATAGGGTGTCGTATAAATGGTACAGTTTTCATCATCATCCTCGCGACCTTGTACCCAGTACAGGGTCTCTCCCTTCCTATCAAAGTCCAGGCCGGTACTGCTCTCGATACCGATGACAGGAGCCAAGGCACCAGCTCGTGCATCACCTCCATTCAGTGGTAGATCCACAATCTGAGTTCCCTTCACAACCATCAGATAGGGATTCTCTTCCTCAATGCAACGACCCTCACTGAGCAGCTTATAGCCCGGCTTACACTTACAGGAGTATCCTTCGGGTGCACTAGGACTTAGTAAGCACAAGTGTTGACAACGGGCCTCGGCACAAGGATTTGGATACATGGGTTGCAAGGAGGCATGATGTACGTGGATTGACAGTGGCTGACTAATCAAATGTGAGACGACCGTTTGGTTTTTACCACGGAACTTATTGGCGGACAGGACACGATTCAATTGACGGTCTGTCCAGTAGAGTGTATCCTCAAAGAGTGACAGCGAGTGTGGATGCAATAGGTAATGACTGCTGGCCAACACCTGCTGTCTTCCTGTACCATTGTAGTAGCAGAAATCAATAAAGTCCAGCTTCGAGTCGGCGAAATAGACACGTTTTGTGGCTATATCCAGGGTCAGACCATTAGGCCAGTAGATCTTGGTATTGATAATGGTCTTTCGCATAGTACCGTCCATTCCAATGCGCTCCACTCGTGGATTTTCACCCCAATCAGTCCAGAAAATGAAACGAGCCTCAGGACTAGGATCTATACACATTCCACGTGGTTGGGTGATGTTCTCACGCACCAACACCAAACGATTCGATCCATTTTCCGCAGATACCTCAATGGTGTTCAGTTTGCTGTCCAGCCAGTAGAGATTTTGTGCAATCCAATCGTAGGCCAGACCCTCGACTAGATCCAAGCCAGTGGTGATAATTTCCTGTGGTTCCATGCCATGATCTAACCGTGAGATCTTCTTCAGTTTCATATCACTCCAGAAAATAGTTCCTGTATGCATGTTCGAGGCGGTGGCCACCACATTCTCCACAATGATGGGTACACGCTCCAAGCCTTGTTCTTTCAGATCGGCAACCAATATAGAATGACGGTTCGAGATGATCAAGAAGGCGGCCGTGTGATTGACGGCTTTGCAAGTGTGCTTGTTGGGACCCAATACGTATCCTTGGGTACAGGAACAGAAATAGGAACCCTTTGTATTGGTACATTGCTGCGAGCAGAGTCCTGGTGGATCACATTCATTGGTATCCACGCAGGTGAAGCCATCTTCGCCAATCTCAGATCCTGGTGGACACACGCAAAGGGCTCCGTTCGGTGTCTTCTGGCAAAAGCTGGAGCATTGACCAGTCTGGTGTTCACACTCGGCAAGATCACAACCCTCACCCTCATCGGCACCATTGGGACAATCTAAGGTATCATCGCACACAGAGGTGATGTTCACACAACGCTCGGTGACTCCAGGACACTGCCACTGACCATGAGGACATTTG
Organism: Drosophila putrida; assembly: GCA_037043535.1. Classification (NCBI taxonomy): domain Eukaryota; kingdom Metazoa; phylum Arthropoda; class Insecta; order Diptera; family Drosophilidae; genus Drosophila; species Drosophila putrida. The sequence continues at coordinate 73,646 of JBAMBI010000996.1, forward strand.
AATGGCGGAGGAACACATGCATGCTCAGTTCCCTCATCCGAATTATCACCACAATCGTCCTTGCCATCACAGATGTAGGCCTTAAACACACAGTTCGTGTTGTTGCACTTGAAGAAGTTCTGGGCACAAGTTATCTGACCGCAATCCTCTTCATCCGAGTGATCGGAGCAATCATTTGATCCATCGCAATGCCAGGCAATTGGTATACAGAATCCAGTTGATTTACAGCGGAAATGCTTCTCCGGATTACATTGATTAGGACCCATAGAGGGACAGCCCAACTCATCGCTTCCATCATTACAATCAGGTATACCATCACATTTATAGGACTCTTCGACACACTGTCGTAGATCGGCGCATTTAAACTGATTGGCCAAACAGCTAATTGGTGGACAGTCCTTTTCATCCTGCTTATCGAAACAATCATCGTCACCATCACAAACCCAGCTCTGAGGTATACAATGTCCTGTCCTGGGGCAAGTGAATTGGAAATATGCACAGGTCTTTTCCGCACAAAAGTCGCCTTCATCACTGCTGTCACCACAGTCATTCTCACTGTCACACTTCCACATGCTCGGGATGCAGCGTCCATTGGCACAGGCAAATTGGGATGTGGCACAAGTCACATTGCCACATTCCAGCTCGTCAGAGTTATCGCCGCAGTCGTTCTCCTGGTCACAGCGGAAATTTAGAGGAATGCATCGTCCTGATTTGCACTGGAACTCGTTTGATCCGCAGGTGGGTTCTATAGATTGAAAGGAAGAATATAAAGTTGAGTATATTATAATTAAATAAATAACTAATTTATTATAATTTAATTTAGATTGAAAGGAAGAACATATAGTTGAGTATATTATAATATAATAAATACATAATTTATAATAATTTAAGCCAACTTGGCCTCAATCTTTATTCTTTATAAATTGGGTTATTTACTTGTACAATTTTGTTCTTCATCGCTATTGTCCAAACAATCATCGTCACCATCGCAGACCCATGACTTGGGAATGCAACGCTGATTGTTGCAGGTAAAGTCCCAGGTGTTCGGACAGGGCTGGACAGGAGGTTCGGCACTGGGATCGGGAATGCAGTTCAATTGATCTTCGGCTAGTCTCTCGCCATATGGACAGGAACAGCGGGATTGCAGACGATTGACAGTTGTGGCTGGTTCCGTTGTATTCTCCACGATGGGCACGGCAAAGCAAATCTTTTGACAGGCTCCGTTATTCAGGTGACACGGTTGTGTTTCTGCGATGCGCTGTACTTCTCGACTATAGACTTTGACACCGTAGAGTCGATTTGTTTGTGGTTCGCGAACCATCATCTCTTCTTGTTCGCCTGTGAGCTTATGGAGTCGAATGATGGCATCCAGTCGCCAATCCGTTATGTACATCCAATCATTGTGAATGACAATTGAGAAAGGATGGCGAACAAGGCGTGAGTTAACTGTCTTGATGTCTGTACCATCGAGGTTGGCATGCTGTACATGATCCAGCAAAGCATCGCACCAGTAAACACGATCCTCCTTGAAATCAATGGACAATCCATTGGGCCAGCCAAGAGTCACATTACGGAAAACCAAGAGACCACTTCCATCCGTGTTGGCACGTGTGATATTTGCAGGACGATCCCATTCGGAGAAGAAGATATAGCCGCGATTTGGATGCACGACAATGGCACGGGGACGCTTCAGGTTCTTCAGGAGGGTCCTGCGATGGGTTACATTACGTGTGGAGAGAACATTAAGTGTTCCCTTGCGGGAGTCAATGTAGTACAGATTCTTGGAGGCCCAGTCCACTGCCAAGCCCTCCACACCTTCGTTCTGTGAAGCCAGGACGATCTCACGACCCGTTCCATTGCGATGCACACGATAGATAACATCTTGGAGAACATCCGAGTAATAGATAAACTCATCCCGTGCATCAAAGTCCAGACCCACAAAGCGAGCTCGTCTAGAGACCACGGGTAAAATTGCATCGCTGAATCCTTCGATTACTGGTTCCAGAACTTTGCCCTTAATAAATCGCTGTTGGGAGTACATGAGGAACTCACGGACTAGTTTGCAGTTCTTGAGGTCCGTTTGCAGCTGGTACCCAGTGTGACAAGCACAGCGGTATCCAAGTCCTGTGGGAGCTCCCTTCACTGCGGTCACAATGCACATGTGATTGCAGCCACCATTGTTGTTGCCACAAGGATTTGTGACATGGGGTTGACTCAGAGCGTGTACAGCAATAATGCCTTTGGGCTCGCGGATATCCTTGGCCTTGTAGGTCACCTGAATGGAGCTGGGTCCCTCAAATTTATCCACCGACATTATGCCCTGCTTGGTGGCATCCGTCCAGTAAATACGATTCTCAAAGAGTGCCAAACGTGAGGGACTCGGCACTTGCTGTCCTCGCAATACCATCACGCGTTGAGCACCCTCGTAGTCCACGGACTCGATGTAGTCCAACAGGGAATCGCACCAGAAGACACGCTTGGCAATTATGTCGACGGTAACACCGCTAGCCTTATATGCTGCCTCGGACACAATGGATCGGGCATGGGTGCCGTCCATATGGGCTCGCAGGACCTGACCACCGTCGGCGACAAACATGAGACCAGCCGTGGGATCAAGGGCCAAATCAGCGGGACTGGTGAGATTGGAACCCAGTACGACGGCATGCCAATGTCCGGTTAGCTCAAAAACGTCAATCTTTTGACCCACCAAATCCGCCACGTAGATCTTGTCACCCACCCAATCGACAGCCAGGGCCACAGGTGCCCATGTTCCAGGTAATGTTTGATCTAAAGGCGCCACAGCGCTGTTCATCACATCCAATGGTAGCGACTGTACCTTGCGCGTCTTGACATCGGACCAGTACAGGGTGTTTCGAGCATAGTGGAAAGATACACCTGCAGCGGAAGTGGCATTGGCCACCACCTTAGGATCATTGTCATGGGCAAACATTCTCATTATCGCACGCTCGTGAGCAAAGATCAGCTGGTAGGTTGTTGGCATCGGGAGCAATACACTTGGAATCGTTGATCAGTGTGTAGCCCTGGGCACACTGACAACTATAGCTGCCCGGAGTGTTTGTACAAAGTTGATCACAGTGTCCCCATTCCGTACACTCATCCAGATCAATACAGGTGCGATTATCCGGTGCCAAACTCTGACCCGTACGACAATAGCAGACTCCTCCAGTTAGCGATGGGCCGCATTTGAACTCACAACTCAGTGCTGGACAAGAGGCCATTGCTGTAAATGGATCAGGATTAAATTAAAGTTTCAGTGAATAATTCAATCTAGTTTACACGGTCAGTTTCTGGCCGCTATATATAAAGACTATAGTTTTTTGTTGGTCAGAAACGGACCGTGTAAATTTCAAATTTAAAGTAACACTTACAGCAGGCTGTCTCCTCATCACTGCCGTCTTCGCAGTCACGCTTTCCATCGCACAATTGCGATTTAAGGATACACTTTGGGGCACCATTGACGCCGCCACGTGGACAGAGAAACTTGTTATCGGGACAGGCGATTGCCGTGCAGTTGGCTTCGTCGCTTTCATCGGCACAGTCGTGATATCCGTCGCAATGGAAGTTATACGGAATACACAGCGCATTTGTGCAACGGAACTGTGCATGATGGCAAGGTGGGAAGTCTTCAGAAGGAGAAGGGGAGGAAAAAAAGAAGGAGCAAAGAATATGGAATGTGTTAGCTGAATGTCTAGACGATGCCTTTGACTCATATACACTCACTGCAGCCCTGCTCGTCCGAGTTGTCCCCACAGTCATTGCGATGGTTACACTTCAGCGCCACATCAATGCATTTTTGCCCGTTGGCACAACGGAATTGATCCAAGCGACAGGCAACGCCATGGCAGCCATCCTCATCACGTCCGGTTCGGCAATCCAAGTAGCCATCACATCGTTTCTCTTTCGGCACACAAGGTCCGGTTAAACGGCTACCCTCGGCGGGTGCTGTCCCACTAGGAGCATTGCAGAAGACATCCGTGTGCTGGCACTTGCGATAAGCTGAAGATGGAGATGGATATTCAAGTTAAAGTAAAACGTACTTTCAATTTACTTAATTACTCTAGGGAAGAACAATGAATGTAGACAAAGAAGTTCTATGCAATTTGTAAGCGCCGTCAAATCAATAGAAAAATTATTTAAATAGATGAAGGAATAAGAGAATTCAATGTAATTTCATAGGAAATACTTAAACAGAAATAAGAAACTGCAACCAGAAACAGGTGTAACTTGAATTACACTTTTAATTGAATTTAATAAGAATAATAAATATAATGAGAAAAGACAATTTGTAGTATTTAAAGTTTCTAGTTTAATGGTTTAAAGAGCGACTATATTTACTCTACATATATTCAATTGAATTAGGATATAGCAACTCTATGAATAGGCTTAATTTAAATTCCTGTTTGTGCTGCTCTTTGTCTTACTCCTCATATGCCTGTCACATGATTAACTATGTCTATGTAACAAAGGAGGCTTGCGTGATAAGGCGATTGTGTCCTGTTCCTGTCAGTACACTTAATTATAGACCAACTAGCCAGTGTATGTATGCAGATAGAGGCAGACAGATATTCTCACACTTACACACACACACACACAAAAGCAAATCCTTGCCCTGAAGGTGAGAATATTAACGTTGATTGTTGCTGTTATTATTGGGACTCTGCTCGGCGGTAAATGGTCGAGTTCAGTTTGCTCGCAGGTTGACTTAACTACTTAACTGTGAGCAGAGCTCCAAGCGCAAATTAATCAAATTTACATTATGTCAACACGCATTCATACGCCAGTTACCAGTTACCGGTTGCCAGTTGCCAGTTACCGGTTACCAGTTGCCAGAAACCAGTTACCATTTTCCCACTTCAATGGGGCAATTCTGTCAATTGGGGGCATATCTTTCGTCTGAGCTTCAAGAAGGTGGGCAGAGAAGGAGCCTAAAGCAAGTTTCTGACTAGGACGCGTGACCCTGTACGTCCTTTCAATGCCATTGTTGAGTTTGCGATTGAGTTTGAGTGTGTGTGTGTGTGTATGTGTGTGAATGCCGCCAGGGAGTAAATTAGGCTCACCGCAGGCGTTAGCCAACTTAAAAATGCCTGCAAAATACATGCGCTCAACTATTGCTGCCAAAGACGTTAAAATTTAATGGCAGACATTCGAGCGTTGTGCCGTTGTCTAGTTGGACCCTGTACTTCTAAAGTATAGGGGTCTCTTAAGTTTGTCTAAAGAGAAAAGACGGACAGAGACCATAAAGGACATATACTTAAAAGAAACTAAAAGAGTGATACCAATATTGGCTAAAAGGTTTCTGTATATCTTACATACATACATACATACATATGTATATACATAGAGTCTGATCAGCATCAACAATCAAGTCTGCTTTTATGATCCTCTAGATCTCAGAGCCTAAAAGAGGTAGTTATACCAAAATAAGTATTAAGGTTCCTGTACATACTAATCAACTATAGTTTGTTTATGAATTTCCAATTGAAATATCAAATTACAAAATGGAATTACAAGATACATATGATATATGCTATAGTCTCGATTCTTTCTTAAAGTAGTTCATAAACATCTGTTTTTCACATTATAAGTGCAGGGTCTCTTAGAGTCGAGGTCTCTTAGCTGTTACCCTTGCTAAACTAGTTGGGAACATGAAGCTGGAGCGACCTCTGTCAGAAACATGCATTCACACACAGACACTCTCTATCACACACACACACACACACACCACACACACCTCCATAGAGTCAGAGACAGAGTCGGGCACGCATGACGTATACATAATACATAGAGATGTGTAGATATGTCGAGCGTGATTGTCCGTCCGTCCGTCCGTCCGTCCGTCTGTCTGTCCGTCCGTCCCACCCGTTGCCTTTGGTGGGCCGGATCCGCCCCCAAGGAGAGGGAGAGGGGGAGGGGGAGGCACACTGTATTGTGCACTTGAGTTGTGTGTTGGCAGGCAAAGTGCTATAAATTATCGAGTAGTTGGTTGCACCATTTGTTCCACATCTGGAGCGGGATTGGGATTGAGAATGGGAATGGGAGCAGTCCATCAAGCAGCCTACAAGAAAGAGGTGGTCATTTCTCAGCGAAAGTTGTGGCTTCAAATTGGCAAAATTATATCTGGCTTTGTCTGTTGGATTAAAGCTAGGCCCCAAGATGATGTGCCTTGCTTTTCATATTATTTGAGATATATACTTCCGCTTGAGACAAGGAGAGAGTTTGAGAAGGAAGCCAGAGAAAAAATGAAGTATTATGATCTATGCTACTTTCAATTTACTTTTGGCCTAGGCTTGATAAACTTTGCAAAAGGGGTTTTATTGCTCCCCATCGCAGTTATACCTGTTGTTATTCCTCTATTGTTGTTGTTGTTGTTGTTCCCGCTCTTGTTGTTGTTGCTGTTGTAGCTGCTGCTTCACATTAACGGCGCACCGGGGCAACCAAGTGTAGCAGAGCAAACTTAATTAGTGCAAGTTAAACAAGCCAAGTTGTATAAATATTCCCCGTTAGAAAGAAACTTTTGTGGCACAACAATAAAATGTGTGTGTGCAGGTAGAGAAGCTACTGTGCGATTCCAGGACGTTAAGACGTCAAGGATGCCAGGATGCTAAGAGTCCACAACTGGCACAACTCCCACTCTTCTTTTCTTAACCCTGTACTTGTAAAGTATAAAAAGGGTCCAATTGGTTTGTCACTAGAAAAGAGACAGGCAGATGGAGACGTGGCAGAGGTTCTAAAGTAAATGTTGGTGACTAATCCAATATAAAATTCATATTAAATTGAATAAAATAAAATTAAATACATATTCTAGATCAGCATTAACAACCAAGTTCATATATCCATGCCCAAGTAAACTAAGTAAGTGGGTTCCTTTTTATTATCATCAAATAATTGCCAAGTGTTGTGTCCTAACTAAATATAAATATAAAATAAGACAAATAAATTATAAATATGAAAAAAAGAAGTACAGAGTCTCTTACAGTCGTATACTCGATTGCAGCTGTTTTCCCACTAGTCTATTGACAAAGTGAGCACCTAGTTTAACTTTGATGAGCCTGCGGTTGGGTTGAGACCGACCGGCCTGAAACCGGGAATGGAACCGGGACTAAGAGTGGGACGGAGACGGCAGCTAAACGTCTGTAATCATAAAAATGTGTCACGACTTTGTGGATCTGCTAGCTTAACTCGAATCAGCATGACTCGCAAATGTACTTGTTGTAACTGTAGCAGCTGCAACTTATACACATACATATATCCATATGTATGTATTATCATAGATTTCTGCCCAGTTGGTTGGCATTGACAAGATTTACGCGCACAATTTGTTGCAAATTCGCTGGCACTGCTGTTGCATTACATTAAAAACAAATCATAATGACAAACGAGCTTGAGGGGGATGGGTGTTTGGGTGTTTGGGTGAGTCTCAAATCGCCTGCTTTGGCTGCAACTTTTGTGCAAGGTCATAAAATTGTTGAATGTTGCCTGTTGGCTGTTGGCTGGCCATGTTGTTGCCCAGTTTTTGTAGAGTAGAGTTCGAGGTCTGCTTCATTTTTTTCACTTTTTCCATTTTACAGTTTGCACAAAAGTTTTCCATAAAACTTTAACTGGCACTGTGCGAGGGCAGCGTCGTTGTTATCACTTTATAAACAGAGAGTGGAGTGGAGTGAAGTAGAGAGAGAGAGAGTGGAGAGAATGGAGAAAGGACAATGGACCATGGACAATGTACAGTGGACAACGGAAAGCAGACAGCGGACAAACAACTGGCTCAACTTTGAAGTGCCTAGTGCGTTTACTTTCCCCATTTTCCTAACTAATTTGACCCATCCTGAACAACAACACTTTCTAATTGGTAAGTGGGCGTGTCAGGGATGCTGTGCATTAAGCTTTATTGCAGGCATTCACAGTTGAGAATTTTCTTCTTTTGCCCTGTAATGGTATGATGGTTTAGTTTGTGTAATTACGCGCGACAAGTTGCTCCCCAAGCATTACTTTCAGTACACTGACAGAACCAACTTAGAACTGAGAATATTGATCAAAAAAAGGCGTCTAGAACTAAAAAAACTAAAAGCTAGATAGCACATATTGATGGTAAGAACACTTCTAATTAGACCAAGTTCTTTGAAATAAGATGAACCTTTTTAAGTTCGCAAATATAGGTATTAGAATAAATGTATTTAGTATAAGTTTAACAAAAGGTAAGGAGGAAGACACTAATTGTTTCTATCATAATCTATCAAGTCACTTTTCTGCAGCTAGAACCAGTTGGGAATTGTAAGGAGCAAAACGAAAAAATTATTAAAGTTAAATTATTTTTAGATAAATATTCCTGGTTTAAGTAGTTTGCTCAAAAATAGTCTTTTTTTAACACAGCAAATTTTAGCTTCATTTTCTTTAGCTCAGAAACTGGTCTGTGTTTTTTTTTCAAGTGTACTCCTTACTCCTTATCCCTCAGTCTTCGCCAGGCTGCCCACAGCTTTTCAGCACGTCTAACTGACCTGACAGCTGCAGTCAAATAAACGTCAGTCACTGGCAACATTGCGTTCAACGACACTTTACGACAGTTTCTCGGGGATTATGGAGGAGGCAGGTGCCGTAAGATTTGCTTAATGAAAGTGTAGTGCGTAGTAGACGAAGAGGAAGAGGTAGAGGTAGAGATTGAGGTAGAGGTGGGGTAAAGGTTTGACTACAAAAGTATGCGTGGTATTAAGTTCAAGGAAAGCTGCGTAGTTTATCACTTTTTCGGGTTGTCTACTTTAACGCACTTTTTACTTACGTAAGTATATCTGGCTCATTAGACTCCTTACCCCTTGTACTACGTGTCTCTCTCTCTCTCTCTCTGTCTCTCTCTTATCCATTCATTTTCTGTTTATTTTTATTTCTTCGCTCGCAACTCTCGCTTATTTTCTGTGGTTTCCTTAGGGCGCTGGGGATTGAAGAGAGGAGCAAAGATGTTGGGTTGAAGTGCTTTCAAGCATCTGAGTTGAGTTGAGTTGCTTTATTGACGCAAAACCAGGTGGATGTGGATGGTGAGAAAGTACTTGCTCCTTGAGTAACTACTTCAAACAAGCAAACCGAACCAAACCAACTGAATCCAACCCAACCCAACCTGGTTCCCACTTCGACACCCTCTAGACATTGCGTTGGGTTCTTGTGCATAAGGACATTTAATTAAACACTCATTGCTGCAGCTTTACGACAAGACCTTTCACTTCACCTCTGCTTTTCTACCAATATTTTCCTATTACCTGACAGGTGCAGCACTCTTTTGGCCTCGAGAGCGAGTGTTTCTACACGCTGTACTTGTTTACGATGTTTTAAAAGGACCTAATGAATGGAAAGCACGAAAAACGCAGAATAATATTTTTCCCTTTCGCAATAGTGATAAATATATAATTAACTGCTACGGAGTTGTATATGTATTTCCTACCATGCTAAGCTCTTAAGCTAGCCATTAGCTAGACGCAAGTCTGAAAAATGCAGAGTTAAGTATATTCAGGTTTTAATTATAATATTTCTAACATTGTATGTCAGCAAAGTTATATATATTCTACTGCATCAGAATAAGTCATTCTAGAATCATTTTTTATTATTTTCGATGTACCAATGAATAAATGTAAGTTTATAATATAATTTGATCTTAATTAGCAGTTTATTGACTATGACTATAGACACACAATTATATCTAATATTTCTCCCTTTAAGCAACTACTACAACTTTACTACAACTGCAAAATAAGTTGTTTTAGAATTCTAGACTGTTTAAGTTCTCAATCACAATGTTTAATAACTAAATTAAAGGCATGACAGATTAAGGAAATAGTATGTTGGCTAAGGCTATATATTTGTCCTAACACCTTAAACTTGATAAAATATTAATCTGCAATATTTGTTTTTAGTATTCTAGACTAAACACAGTATGATATAAAATTGATTGAACTGTTGAGTAAATTTAAGACAGTAGATTTTGTGTTATTTTTAGATCATGTATAAAGAAATTGTAAAGCCTTTCACAGAGTATCTAAAAGTCAATCCCTTTTGTCTACAGAGTTTTAACGGATTTAACGTTAAGCTCTGTTGTGTTGTTGTAAAACTATTAGTTGTAAAATGTTTAGGCTGCGATTCTGCGGTACTTAGAAAGCAAAACAACCTAGAGTAAAGCTCTTATTTATTTTCAGACCAACGCCTATAAAGAAACAAAGAGTGAGTGTTAGAGGGGACGGGGGACGGAGGAGGGTAGAGATATCTTAACGCACACCTGAAGTAATTAAATAGTTGAAATAAGCTCGCTCTAATATTTACATGCCATAAATTAAACAAACAAAGGCGCACACACAATGTTGGAAAAGACGGAGAGTTGAAGAAGATGAAGATGCAGATGGAAATGGAGTTGTAGACGACACCCGCACATCAAATACACACACACACACACACACGCACATACACACAAAGATACACAGCCAGACAATTTTCTAACAAGGGGGAGAAGAGACGTTAAAAGACGACGCGTTGACACGTACGCAAAATAAATTTGTTAAGAACGCAATAAGAGCGAACATTTTGTCGCCATTTAAGCGCGATAAATTATTGTAAGAGCGACAGACAGAAAGACACAGAAAGATAGAGAGAGAGCGATAGAGAAGAAAGAGAGACTTTTGCTCACGTCTTATTAAATTAAAATGAAATTTAAACTTGATCTTCCAGCAGTCAACAACCAACAGCCAACATCCAACAGTCAACAACAACGACGACCGATGACTGCTTTCCAACAAATTGGCCATCTTGAAGCAGCAGCATCCAAAACAGCAACAAGAAGGAGCAACATCATCAGGATGCTGCCTGAGATGGGATGGATGGATGGAAACAACAAGGAGGAAAAGGAGCACGAGACAAGCAAGAGCAAGACAAGGACCATCCAAGCTAAGGACAAAGTTGTGCGCATTTGTCTAGCGTCAGTCAAAGCTTAAGCAAAGTTGTAAAGGCAACGAAGTACTTAGGAATTGGTCGCTCAAAGATATTTAAATATATAAATCTTAAATAACATGCAATAAATGCAACTACACCTCCTGACTCTGGCCCACCTCTGGCTCTGACTCTGGCATTGGCTTTGGCTCTGGCTTTGACTTTGACTCTGGACCAGGGTTTGGCTCTAGCAATAGCAATAGCAATAGCAATAGCTATAGCTATAGCTCCTGGGTCTAGCTCGGTGTGTGGACCAAAGTTTTAATCAAAATGTTCGGCACACGGACTGCCGACTAAAAAGCACTTGAGCTTCAGTTTGCAGTCTGCAATCTGCAATCTGCAGTCTGCAGTTTACAGTTTACTGTTTCCAGCTTACAGTTTGCCAAAACAAGCTTAAAATTGAGCCAAGTAAAACGGACCTATACAAAACCCATTTAAGCGAAAGCTTTCCAAATTGCATTACAATTTACAAATTAACCATCAATGGAGAATGGAGAAAATCGAAGAGAATATGTTTGTATTAGGTTATTGAGACTTGTTAAGTCCACAAACGGATATTGATTTATCATAATTATACAAAGGCATAGTAAATATTTATGTGAAAAGCATGCTTTCATTTACGATAGGTATGCATTTTCTATTTAATACCAAGACTACAAGTCTCAAAGCTGTTGAAATAGGTTCGTTCTGTTAGCAAAAGGAATACTATTGAGTAAGATTTCGATTTGTTAATCTCATAAATTGTGGATTTGTAAAGCATTTTGAAATTTTTCAAAACTAAAATTATCAGTTTTAAGGAAGCTAACTTAATATATTGATTAAATAATGATTTTTGAAACCTTTGCTTTTTAATTAGATGGAACTTTTATTTAAATGATAATAATAACTGTTTTTTAAAGAAACTAAAATAGTTTTTACTTTAAATGGTAAATTTTTGCTATATACTTAATTTTAATAATATATGTATATTCTAGTGTAAATTTAAAGTCAATACTTAAAAAAAGAAACATTTGTCCTATTCTCAGTCTTTATTTGAGTTAGTTCGTCATTTTTGGGGTCACTTTTCTAAACCACAGTATAAATAAGAGAAGGCCGAGAATAAGTTAAATTACGTAGAGTGTAGCAGGAGTGTGTGTGTGTGTGTTAAGGAGCTTCCAGTTTTCATCCGAAATGTCTGTTTACTAAAATCCCATCTTGAACATCACTTTTGTGAAATGTTATTTATCACAGGACGGGACAAATGATTTTACCTATGTTCTGCACACCTTTATTACGGGTACACACACACACACATACTGAACTTGGCTTAGCTTACTTCAGGGCGAATTAAGTTTGGGAGGGAGGGGAGTGAGAGAGGTGAGAGTTGGTAAATTTCTGCGATTGCCAAATTCCAACAACCAACAAAATGTGGTTTGTCTGTGTGTGTAAATTTGGCAAAATTTGCATAAATAAAATTGGTATAATAAAATGTAAACATTTTACTAAGCAAATTGTTGGCGAACACACACACACATATACAGACACACACATGAACCGAAACTGAACAAAACTCAACCGAACCGAACTGAACTGAGCTGAACTAAAATGTAGTGAGAACTTGGTGGTTAAGGGGATGGGGATGTATTGTGTGGAGGTAGAACTCGCTGCTTTCTATACGACTCCGAGAGATGCTTACAAATATTTGTTGAGTCAACAAATTTGCATTGAAAGCGAGAAGGCTGCGGTTGGATAGAGTAAAAGAGGGAGGGTCTAAAGAAAACGTTAGAAATTGAAAGGGAAAAGGAAATGGGTTGGATAAATAGTATGTAGTCTACTACTTACTGCACTGCGACTCGTCGGACTTGTCCTCACAGTCCTCAATCATGTCGCATCGATAGTGCGGTGGGATGCAGTATGTCTTATTGAAGACATATTGGCCGCAGTTCAGCTGAGGTGTCTCACACTCGGGTGGCGCTAGAAGGGAAACGAGAATAAGAAAATAAGTTGAATGAAATTTGTTATGATGATTCGGGTTCGTTCGTTCGTTCGGGTGCATTAGATTGGGTTTCACTTACGGCACGACTGCATCTCATCCTCGCCATCGTCACAATCCTTCTGGTAATTGCACACCCAATGCGACGTTATACATTTGCCGTTGTTGCAGCGAAACATTTCCGGTGGGCATGGTACATTTGAGGCAGCTATCGAGCTGCTGCCAGCTCCCTCACCCAGTCGCTCCCTCACGCCTGCAAAACAGAAAAAAATATAAGAACGGAGAATGAAGTAGCCGTTAGACAAGGATAAAGTGGTGCATTCAAAAGCTGGACGTTGTCATAAAGCACTGTGCACGCTCTACTGAGGCACAAATCATCATCAGCATCAGTAGCAGTAGCCGCAGTAGCAGCAGCAACCGAGCAGCGGCAGCATCACAGAATAGCCGCAGAAGGAGCGCATCCTTGTTGCATGATTTGTCACCGTCGCCATGGCGGAAGCAAGGCATACCAAATACGCTCGACTGCCTCAGTGCTGACTATGCTGCTTGCTGACTGCCTGCCTGACTGCCTGACAAACGGTTAACGGCAAACGGTAAACGGCAATCAGCATTCAATTGATAAATATTCATTCATTTGAATGTGGCACTTGCCAAGCAGCGTGAAAGCAACTTTCAACCAATCTGCACGAACAACTGCTTTAACACTGGATTAATAAAATCTATAATGCAAAAGTCGAGTAAGGATTGAATTTACATATATCAAAGTATCCTTTGTCTGATTGATCAGCACTCTTCAAATGTTGCACCCTTTTTTAACACCAATATTTGTTTTATTTAATAGTTGTTTGATAGAAACATAACCACAAAGTTTAACAATTATCCAAAAAGCAAACGTTCGATCATAGATATATCGATACATCTGTCTGTACCGATATATCAATAACATTTACCAGAGTTACAGGTTGGTTATTATCGATAACTTAACTTGGCAATTTTTAGTTTAATATATATTATAATATTTATATTATTATAATAATTATTTTATATTATTTTCTACTGATATTGTTGGATTTTCCTACCGATCTTTGATTTGGAAATCGACCGATTTTAATCAATACATTCAGCTCAAATCGGATGCATTGAAATTGCGATGCTTTTCACATCCTGTACTCGTGAGTTTTGAAGTGCTTTAATAAAGCAGCATATTTGACAATACACTTAAGCAACTTGAGGATTCCAGCCGATACTGTGGCTTATTCTGGTCCAAAAACAAACATTGAACATAATAAACTCGCCTGAAATCACAAAAGACCGCTGTACCAACTTTCGAGCTTTAGGCCACAATAATAAACAACAGCAAACAATGGCCGTGAAGTGCAGTGTGATGTTTTGTTCTACTACGAAATACCCTGTACCCTTATCAGGACTCCGTACGTGACGTGGCATGATACGAAACGTTGAGTTCCATAAATCTATCGGGACTTTGATGGGAATTGCTTTTGAAAAGCATCGAACAAAATATCGGTGCTCCCACAATGTAAGAGTTTTCATTTTTCGGCCACGAATTTCAACAAATTTGCTAACTAAATATTTACACTAACAATTTTACATATTAAATGGAGATTATTTCCGTTTTTTATACAATAAATGAATTTATTTAATATTTTAGTATGCATTTCTATGCAATTGAATTATTTCACTTTTATTTTTTATTTTATTGAAGCTATCAACAAATATTTTGCCTTGATTTAAGAAACATTAACAATTGTTTTTGCATTAGTTTTGAGTTGTTATATACTGTTTTTATATTTATTTGAAAACATATGCAATTAAAATTAATACTTATTAAAAATTATAAATTATTAATTTCTCAGTTGAATGACTTTTTTGAAAGCATTTACTCAGATTCAATATGATTAAAGCCATTTAAATTAATCAATACGTAGTCGTAGACTATGATTTATATATTGTCATATGCTCAATGGTCGTCGTATGTATTTATTATATTTAGTATTTGGCATTTAGATATATTCAATATGTTCTATTGCAAATGTTAAAGTATCAATTCAATTTCATTTAGCTTTTATAGAATTTATTTTTACGAGCCAACTTAATATAGATGGAGTATTATATTTCTCTTTCTTATTAAATTTAAGTATACCCATGAGAAAAATACCAGTAACATTTCTAGTGACATTGACTGCAGTTGTTGTGGCTTTTCTATTTCTATTATGATGACGGCAAGGGAAGAAATTGGCTATTACACAGAAAAGCGGGATAATATTAATCTAAAGTAACTACTGAAAAGTGGGAAAATAATTTTCAAATATAGTATATAAAATTAAAGTTGATTGATGAGTTTTATCAACAAATTAAAATGAACTCGTACTTTTTAACAAATAAAGGGAATATATTAATTTAAATTTTAATTGAAAAATCATAATCAAACTTTTATTTTCAATTGATATAATACATAATTTAGGCTAAGATCAAAAATTGCTAACTATTTTGCTGTGTAGCAAGGTTCTTGCTCTTTTTTTTGTCATTGTCTTAAAATTTAAGGTCTAGCAAGTGAAGAGACAGACAGACAGAGAGAGAGAGAGAGAGAAGAGAGAAGGAGCAGAGGAAAAAGTCCAAAGGTGCCAGACAGACAAAATGTTTCGTTCGCATTAAAGTTGGCAAGTTTGTGGCTAAATCTCTGCATCAACTTGTTTTTAGCACGTTGTGCCTAGCCTAGTAGCTATGTACCTATGTTGCTCCTGTCTGGCTGGCTGCTCCTCCTTGTTATTGTTGTTGTTGCTGGTGCTGTTTGGGGAACGTGCCGCAGCGACAGAGCAAAAATGAGCGCAGCCGGCGCATTTTGGTAGCATTAATTTCTCCCGTGTGTCACATAACGTTCGCCAAGTTGGCTGTTGTTGTTCCCGTTGCTGTTAGACGTGTTTATGGAGTCACTTCCCAGTTGGCTGCAACGGCACGTACCCAAGTCGCGACTTCCTGTCATCATTTCCTTCTTTTCTCTTACTCAGTCTCTCTCTGTCTCTCTCTTTCTCGACCTCTGTCTCTATTACTATCTGTCTTCTTCCCTGACACTGTCGATTTGCCAGAGTTGACAAACAAATTAAGCCCCAATTGTTTAGCACTTGGTAGCACTGAAAGATGCAGATACAACTCAGATGCAGATACAACTACAGATACAGATACATATTCAGGTTGTAGGTGTTGCTACTGTAGTGTAATTAGTAGGCTGCTTCTGTCTGCTGCTGACATTAAAATGGCGACTCATGTGTTTTATTTGCATTTAAATTGCATTTGGTCATTAATTATAGGCGCTTTTAAGTGCAATTGTTCTTTGTTCAACGTGCTACGTGCAACGTGCCGCACACACCCATGCATTATTATTAATAAGTAGCAAATGACCTTTGTAGTATGCATTGCCATTTTGTGCCGACAAAATCCCAGTTGGTCATACTTCCCAACCCGGTCATCGAACAAAAAAAGAATCATCAAATATATATTTAAATAGTAGGCAGAGTTACCTTTAAGAGAATTCGACTGAAAGGGACCCTGTACTTGGTTTGTAAGTAACCTATATATAAAGTTGTCAGACTCTTAAATTCTTTTTACATTCTCCTGTCGATCACTTTTTGGCAAACTTATGCAAACCGGGTCTACAAGAATTATGTTTTACAATAAAAGCGCAGACACGTAACCGTATGTTGGTGTGCCTCAACATAACAAGTGACAGGCTCCTGGCCAGTTTCAAAGTTACCCAGTTGGACGATCGACGCCCACGTCAGCGCTAAAAATAATAGGCCGCCTGTGTGCATACTAATGAGTCCCCGGACGAAGTAGCCTGTCTGTCTGCCAGCTGTTGGTCTGTCTGCCTGTCCGACTGTCTTGGCTTATATTGCATTAAATGGAAATAAAGTGGCTTTTTAAACAATTGATCTGGAATACAAAGCGATTGCAAATACAACAAGTAGAACGTGACAATCAAGAGTACTTGACCAGAAGATGCACTATCTCTCAATAAATTTAATCACATAAACAAGCAAGTTTATATTGCAGATTTTTGATTGATTTCTACAATTGTAAGTGAAGCGAATTCAATTATTAAATAATGTTTGTTTATTTACTTGATGTCTTTTTTGAATTGCATTTATTTATGCATGATTAACATGATTTTAAGCTTTCTGGTGTGCTTATTGTTTACTCACTCTGACGATGTTTGTTTGACTGTTGCCTTTTGGTTTTCGTTATGTGTGCTTCAATTTTGCATATTAATTTGTATTTATTTATTTAATTCACCTTTTTTATTTCCTTTCTTCATGATTGCTGTCCATAGGGTTGCGTTGCATTAATAATGTACATTTTTTTTCATATTCCCTTACGCATTTGTAATATTTAAGCTCTGTACTTCAAAAGTAAAACTGGCCTATTGAGTTTGTCAAATTGAAATAAATCTCTTTGATCTCGCAAAGAATATATTATTGGATCAAGAACAAACAACTTTACAGTATTTAAATGTAGCCATAATTTAAATATTATTAAATAGGTACAGGGTCTCTATAGTCTATTATGCATATGTGTACTGGTAAATATGCGTAAGAAGAGTCTTAAACACTTACATTTGTCATTTACATTTTTAAATCCTTTACTCATTAAAGGGGTGCAAAAATGGGTGTTATAGCATTGAGATTCTGTGAACATCAATTCAAATATACATATTCTCGATCAGCAATAACATATACTCCTATATAAGTACATTGATATATTTATTTGTAAATTATATATGTACATAATTTTATTGTAATCAAAATACTATATTTATGTTTTATTTGGGGTTTTTAGGGTATCATTTCGTCGCGTGTGCTCGAATGTTGTCTTGCCGACTAATTTTTATTGGGTTGTTTGTTGAAATTTATTATATTCAATACTTTTCGCTGTGGCAACATTTGTCATTCGTGATTTAGTGACATGAGCGTAGAATGTAACATTCATTGGCCATTTTATGTTTTTCAATAATCAATGCACCATTATAAATAATTAATGTGCCTCTCCGATGCGTAAATAGCATTAACATGCGATGTACTAAATTTCCGACATACAAATTGTTCCCATCCTTAAACCAGACAAGCCCAAATGTGCCACGAACTAAGTGACGTATACGTGATTTCGGTTTACTGCAGGCTAAACGGAAACTGCAATAATTTGTGGCATAAGCAAAGGGTTGGAAAAAATAGTGGAAGGAGGTTGGACTCTATGATGTTAGACATAATTTTTTTACAACTCTTTTGGGGATCCAATTCAGGAGGCCAAGTTGTGAGTGCGGTCATTGACTAAAATTTGTTCAACTTTTTGCACGTTTTCTTGCGTTCTATTTTTTCTTTATCTTTATGTGTCGACTACAATTTACAAACATACATGTCCTTATGGATTTTTTGTTTGAAAAATAGCGAAACAAAAAGTGCCATAAATGAGCGCAGCCTCCGAAAAAAATTGGCGGAAAGTAACTTGAACTCCACAGATGCCCCAAAAAGTATGCTACAGATGGATAGACTTTCTGCAGACATTACACAGTGGGAGATTTGGCTGATGTAGCGTAAGAAAATTGTAAGATGCAAGAGTTAATAGGTTTTCTTTAATACCATAATTAATACAATATAATGTGGAACAAGAACTTTTAAACTGAATTCAGAATCAACAAAAATAGAGATTTTATGTGTGAAAATTGGAATTTTCTTCCGCTAAACTGACTAAATGGCCCAGTGTAAGTTACCATGGCTCGATTGCTTCGACCAAGCAACCAACCAGTCGGTCGCTTCATGCCATCAATAAGTAATAAATTGCCTATAAAAACTGATAAATTCATTGATGAATCTCAAAGCTGGGCGTGTTATCCTCATCTTACCATTCTGTGGCCATACATGGCTATTCCTCAATCCGACCAGCTTTCCTGGCACACGCTGTGAGTAATGGAAATTCATGACAGCAGCGTACAAAATTGAGAAGGAGATGGAATGGAAACTTTAAATGCAAGGCAGTTGCATGCCACTTTTCAGTTGGCAGTTGCCAATTGCCAGTTGCCAGTTGTTGTTTGCCGTTGATGTATGCAACATGCCGCATGCTGCTTACCACTTGCCACATACCATTATTGCAACACTGACAGTAGCTGTGATTTTCTGCTAGTTATATGCAGTAATCGTAATCCATAAAAGTTGCCATCTATTCATGGCGTATTTAGAGCTGAGAACAGCTTTATCTTTTTGCAATCTTTTCTTTCAATCTTATTATTTATAGATTTATATTTGTTCAAGGTTTTTAAAGAGTTGAAGCCAATATAACTTTGAAAAAACTGAACCGACTTACAAGCGAAATGTTTTCAACATCTTGATAAGCCCTTCCAATTTCAATAAATTTTAATTCAATTTTATTAATTAATTTAAAAGAATACAACATACAAATTTTAGCAAAGCTTTTCGATTGAACATATTAAGTTAGATTTATAGGAAGAGTGTCCTTCACAACCGCATGTTTACAGTCTGTATTTGGGATAAGGATGAGTTGCTTTGCATATCGCATTATTATTTCCAGTCACATATGTTGAGTATTTTTATTTGCATTTCTAATTGTCTCAAAAGCCCGCGAACATTTCTTTTATTTTTTTGTTGTTTGTCAATCGCATGGACCACATGATTTTCATTATGTGCTTTATCCTTCGTACAGCACGTGAGGAACTTTTGGATCACATACAGAAACACTCAGTCTCTCACTGTATGACAGGCAGAGACCCATCCATCAACCTTTCAGTATTTGCGACTCAAAAGCAAAAAAAATCAAAGACTGAAAAGAAAAAATTGCAAACTCACAAAACGTATTTTAATTTTTTTTACTCCGTTTTCTCTTGGTATTTGGTTTTTGCTTTCGTTTCGTTTCTTTTTTTTTAATGTAATTTTAAGTGACGTCGCCAAAGTTAAAACGTGACAAAATTACAAATATTTTGTAAGCTTTTAAAACCGTTGATACTGCAGCAGCACGAACAACAACCATAACATTGGCAATAACAATAAAAACAAATAGAAGCAGCACCAGTGCCAACAACAACAACAACAGTAACAACAACAACAACAACAGCAGGAAGCCCAATGACAACAACAATAACAATAACAAAAACAAAGACAACAGCATAATACCTAATAACGTGCATTTTGATAATGTCCTGTTACCAAAAAGGAACGGAAACCGGTAAGAGTAGGGAAGGAAAGGTTAGAGTTTTGTGTCCTAGTAGAAGTTTGCGGCTGTGGGAACTTTTAGTGAAGGCATCAAAGATTCTGGAGGCAGCATCTCTCTCTCTCTTTTGAAAATAGTTCGAAACTGAACACTCTTATGGTCCATAGTTAAAGGGACAACTATTTAAAGTTTCTGGCCATAAGGCAACAAAGTCGTTGGCCAACAGACCAAAAGTTGTCAAAATTCCAAGCCATCTCTTTGTGCCTGTCGCATGGACCTCAAAAAGATCCAATCTGACCGACGTACTGTGAGTGGTTTGCTTGATCCAATTTAATTACTTTAAACAATATTCAGTTTTTTTCAAGATGATTTTTATTCTGGTAAGCTTAAAATCTGTTTTAATTGAAAATTGCAATTTCAACTAATACTTATTTAAATTAACTAATGGGTATTTTGTAGTTGGGAACGTGACTTTAGCTTTCTTATTTGCTTTCACACGAATTCAAAATTAATCCCCTTATTGGAAAATAATTTATACAGGTGTTTTTCACAAATCTCAAGAGACTTAATTGACAATTGATTTTATAAAAATTGTGTTTATTTTACACATATTTTTGTAGTGACAAAAATTGATTGCCAATAAATTATTTTAAGCTTTAGCAAAATTCCTAAAAATTCAAATCTTTTACTCAATAAACAGATTTATTTAAAATGTACTTTATTTCTTATACTCAATAAACAGATTTATTTAAAATGTATTTTAAAATGTATTTTATTTGAAATAGCAATTTTATTAAATTCTATAAATGATATATGATGCATTATCTAATCTTTCAATAAATAAATTAATGACGACATTTGTTTCAGGAATACTGAATATTGATTTTGTGTTGCTTTTACGTTATTAGAGATACATTTTCATTATGAATTTACCTGGATGTTCTTGTGAATTTCATGCCAAGGTATTTATGTGTGTTAAATTCGGTATTAAATAGAGATGCACCTGATTAAATGTGCGCGTGTATGTGTGTGTTTGTGTGTGTGCTTTGAACATCCTTTGTGAGTTGACTTTATAAAGCCAGAAGCCGCAAAAATAATTTGGAGGGAATTGCGTCAGCATCCAGTCACTAATTAGATGCATAATTAGACGCTCCTTTCGCTGAAGAGGAGTTTTCCTGATGGAAATGTAGGAAAGCATGGCTGACAGACACACATAGAGAGATAGACAGAGAGAGGGACAAAAAGATGGAGACAGAGAGAGAGATAGAGGAGGGCAACAACTGTTTGTGGTTGGCGAATATAAACTGCAGAAATTATGTTGAATTGAAGTTGGGTTTGCAGTTGAAAACCGCAGCAGGTGACAAGCATTTTGAACCGAATAGGTTTCCTCTCTCTCTCTTTTCTGACAGCAGCAGCAAAAGTAAGAAGAACAACAACAAGAACAATATGAAGAAGAAGAAGAAGAAGAAGCTGACCAAGCACGTGCAAAGTGCACGTAGCCGGAAACAAATGACATTGTCAGCGCCTGCCTTTTGGAAATCCCAGCTAAGCATTTCCGGTTGTGTCGTCTGCCATTTTGCTCAAAGCATGTGTTGTGTTTGCACACACACACACACACACACACTATATATGTGTGTGTGTGTGTGTGTTCGCTGTCTGACAACGCCATTAGCCTACGCGAGATACCGCAGAAGTTTAGCAGCAACGTGGCAAGGAAAGAAGCTGTGAAACATTGCAGACGACGCGGCGTCTTCATGAGTTTCTTGCAGCTGCCATTTTATGACAGCGCCTTTTGTTGTCTGTGTGCTTCAGACAGCCGCCAACATTTTGTTCACAGATAGAGATAGAGATAGAGATGGAGATGGAGAGAAAGAGAGAGAAAGTCCTCTTGTGTTGTACGAGTGTTGGTTGTTTTTGAACAAAACTTTTTAGCCATTGGCAGTGGCCAATTGGCCGCTTAAATCAAATGCCATATTGCTGCCTTTTGCCACGCACCAATTAGCCAAAAACTCTGACTACTGACTACTTGGTGCCTTTCTGCTCGACGCAACATTTGTCGCATTAATTTCAAATTTTGTTTCGCATTCAAATTGAAATCACGAGATTTCAATTGATGGTCATGGCCGTGTTTGGGGCAACTGTTGGCGGCTGTTGGTTGCTGTTGTTGCCGTTGTTGCTGTTGTTTATGGCCAGACGGCGCGGCACAAAATTAGCATTAGGCCGTTAAACAATTTGTTCTCTTTTTATGTTAGTTGGGAAGCGCGGAAGCTGGGAAAACCAGTTTACCGGCCAGCGTATTATTGGAAATTGCTGTGCATTGCATTTTAAATGCTCGGCAATTGAGAAAATGCATTGGACAAGTTTAAAGCTTCAGCAGTTTTCATGCCACCATTTTGGGGGACAGGCCTCTTGTGTATCGTTGACCAGCACTCGGCACCGTGTAAATCACGGTTGACCCTCAACGCTTGCCAGCATCGTCCCGGTCCGGCAAATGTCCTTTTGTCCTCGAGCATAGCCTACAATATCCCTGCAGTGTTGCAGTGTTAATAATCGATGGCTGCAGTTGCCGTGGGGCAACTGTTGCCGATTGCCGATTGCAGTTGCCGCCGTTGCACAACCAAAAATGGCACAACCTGGCCAACAGCCGTCGAACAACGGTGGTCAGTGATTAAGGGTCAGCACATGGCCAAATTTCAATGCACTTGGCCACAAAATGCGAGGGGAAAAGCTGACGACGTCGTTGGCAAGGATAACCGACAATTACCAAAGCAACAGCAACAACAAAAACAACAACAGCAGCAACAGCAACAACAACAATAATAATGGGAGAATAACCAACAACAGTTTAACACAGCAATACACCGCAACAACGATGCCCTTAAGACCAGATGTGTCAATAAATAATTAAAAAAAATTATATGAAAATATAAAGATAATATATTATATAAAATAATTAAAAAAGGTATATGAAGATAATATTTTATATTAAAGGAAAATATATTGCAGTTAAGTCTTTAATCAGTTCTGTTTTGGTTTTCCTATCGACAAATTTTTTAAAAGTGAATTTAAATTTGCTATCGAGAGTTGAATATTTATTCTTTAGTATTGAGTATTATTTTAGTAAAAGCCTCAGTTTAGGTAAAATCAAGAGATGAATAAATAACAAATCAGTCTTTAAAGTCTCGATTCATTTAAAAAACAATACATTTTTTGTTTTCGACAAAAAAGCAGAGACTTAAAAAAGCAACCCTGTTAGTGTCTGCTGCAAGAGTATAACTTTAAAGCCGCTGCCTCCAAACAGGAGGTCATCTAGGAACTGCAAAAAGAAGTGTGGAAAGAGCAGCAAACGGCGCCAACAGCAACATGGTTGTCCTGGGGTTAGAAAATGACCATGCAACCATTGCCTTTAATGTTTGTGGGTGTGTGTGTGGGTGTGGATGTGGATGTGGGTGCAGGGTGTAGGGTGTAGGGTGTAGGCGTGGCTAGTGGACCGGAAATATTAAATTCGCCACTTTGGCGCACAAAGTGTTATTTTTCACTTCCGCTTCGCCGGCGCTCGTAATTTAAGCGCCGTTGGCTCGATCAGTCTTTGAGATACATGCCCAAGTGAAATACATTAATCTGTGTGGGCAAGTGAAAAGCAGATGGGGACTGCGAAAAATAAAGATTCCACAATTGTTCACATTCTTATAACTTTTTACTAATGGAAATCTATAAAGTGAAGTTACAGCAATTGTAAAATCAATCATCTTTTTAAAGAGGTAATTAAAAGAAATTCCAGTATATAATTTGCCTCAATTGACTTAAAATAACTTTCAAAAGTCTACATATTTAATTATAATCAGTCAATTTAAAGTGGCATATACATATAAAGATTAATAAAGGTGCCAATTTATTTATATAAAAAAAAATTTGGTTTTAAACTTAAGTTAAACTTGATCTGTCTGCATAAATAAGAAATCCTTATACCAAATTTCCTGTCAATAGGTATTACAATCCCACAGATCCTTAGGTTTATAGAGACGGACAGAAGGATATGGCTACATCGACTGGGCCTCTGATAGTGATCAAGAATACATAAACTTTATGCTTCTGCCACTTCTTGTACATACTTTTCTTTATTGAACAAACTTAATATACCCCCACAGGGTATAAAAATACAAAGGCAGTGAAACATTGTGATTGTTATGAAAACAGACCTCGAAAGTAAGTTTCGAAAGTAAGCTAAGACTCTCATATAAAATGGAATAAAGTGTATGTCAACCAATGAACTGACATACTTAAAGTTAGAAACTAATTTGAATATATGTAAAAATAAAACAATAAGCATAATGTTATATATGTTCGTACATTGTGGTTGATGATGGAAGAGAACTCTAAAAGAAAATATGTTTGCGAAAGTGGACTTTAAAAGTTGATCAATATAATAATAAGTAAGTATCTCTTCTAGCAAAACTTTGTCCTGTCAATGTGGCTTATATTTATTTATAAATAATAACGTATCTTCTGCAAATGTGAGTGACAAGCAAATAAAAAAATTAATTAAATTATTATGAGCATATTTAATAGAAGTGAGAGTACAGTGTGAATTCTTGTACTTTGAACACACGTCTGTGTGTATGTAATTCATATTTGTTTACTTATAATTGAATCGTTGATGTGTTTTGAGTGTGTCTGTGTTTGTGTTTGTATCTGATCAACAAAAGGGCAACGTCGGCAAAGTCCTTTCCCTTTGGCCTGAACTGTAAAATTGTCAATTGCGTTGACCCAAATAAATAAATAACAGAAACCCGGCACAATTTTAATTAAAACCAAATTATTGTTATGAATATTTTGTGATGCAAAATAAAATGGCAATGACTGCCAACCGGATAAGGGATAAGAATTTAAAATTGAAACTAAAACAATGATAACAGCAACAGCAACAATAACAACACTAACACCACTAACACCAACACCAACATCAACACTAACACAATCACTAAAACAAAGACAATGACAATTGTTTTTGCTTCGCTCTAAGCGAGAACTTTCGGCTTATGAAATATGCAAAACATTTAAGGAATTCCGGCAACAAAGGCAATAACCGACAGGAGCAAGAACTGTCCATCTATCTCCAAGTATCTCTCTCTCTCTATATCTCTATCTCCATCTCTGTCGCTATGTATAAATGCATGTGTGCACCGACAATTGCAAAAAGATGCGCTTTAAGCTTAAATATTTGAATACAGTATTTGCCAAAATATGCATGCAATTTGAGCTGAAGTTGTCATATGTTAAATCCCCAGAATATATGTATGCTCCAAATGAAATTGTCTTTCCAATCGGAAAAAATGTGTAAATTTCTGATATGTATAAAGAGCAATTTAATAATAATGCTTTACATTGTCATATGAGCACTTGTGCATGTATTATGTTTAATGAAAATTCAATGAATTACTTTACAAATTGTAGATTATTGGCACTTAACAGATGGTCTTTTGTTGTTGGCCATATCAGTAATTAGCTTGTCCCTAAGCAATAAGTCTTATTCTTACCTACTGTAAATGGTATATACTATGTATAAATATTAGTATAAGCTTGCTGTTGCAATTTCATATTTTCCAGCTCAACTGAAATTGTTTTTGTTAAGGTAAAATCAATAAAGTAATAAGTATGTGTATATGTATGTATGTATATGTTATGTATATGTACTCGTAGTTATAGCTTGGTCACACTGGCAACGCCAAAATAATGCACATTACCTCAACCTGAGGCAGTTCATAAACTGCAAAGTAAATTGCAAACTAATGCACTTGAGCCAAGCAGCTTCGTTGGCACTTGAAAGTTTTGCCCCCGCTGGCTAAAATGTTTTGTTGGCATGCAAAGGTGCTCAGGTGCTCCTCCTCTCTCCTCTGTCCTTCGGCGTCTGTCCTATGTCCTCTGTCGTCTGTCCCTACTTTCCCTAGTTTCCTACGTCTTCAGCTCTCACCAATCTCACCATACTCTATACCATATGCTTTGCATTTATTTCTGGGTGAAAGTATGTCTAGCAGCTACCTTTTCTTATGGCTGCCTGTCTCAGTCTCAGGCTTCGTTTGTCATGCAACACCCCAGGCTTGCCACTCGAACTCCAATTCCAACTCTCTCGTTCCAACTCGGAGTCAGAGTGTGTGTGTGTATATCTAGACCCTGCTCTCAAACAGCTCAAAGGGCATATTAAGTCTGTTAAAAAGATATTAGAGATATGCTTAAGATCTACACAAATAGAAAACAAACCAAACAAATTTAGGAAGACAGAAAAATTATTATTCTGTTTTAAAACTTTTATCACGATTGAATAATAATCTCAGAAGTTACTAAGGAAGTTCAAAAGGAGAAAGGACTGTCTGTTTTTTGTACAAAACCAGTACAGGATCTCTTAAAGTCGAGCTCTCTCGACTGTATCATTTACATGCCAGTTCTGTTTAAGTTCAGCGGCTAGTGGCACTTTATATGACAATATCTGAGTGGATATATATAGTATCTCTATATTTCCATAATATCATAATAATGAGCCTATGGTATGTGGAAAATGCATTGCCCACAAATTGTAAAGCTAAATAGAATATTAGCAGGGGCCATCGCACGCACGCCAAAGGCTATATGAGGTTAAAGGGTTGTAATGCAAAGGGAAAGAACAATAAAAATATAGTTCATATACAGTGCCTCAAAAGCATGATGCAAATGTCACACACATACACATAGATAGAGTGGGTAGTGGGAGGAGAGAGATAGAGAGAGAGCGAGAGAGGGAGAGAAAGAGTCATATACACAGGCAGTGACCCCGACGGAAAATGTAATAAAAGCTTGAATGAGGCGACATTTTTATGCATATTTATACCCCGATGTGGCAAGCGCCTGTTTGCTGCAGATTTCAGAAGGAGCGAGAGGGCTTCAGTAGCAGAGAGAGATAGAGACAGAAAGAGTGCGGAGTTAAGTTGGACAGGGATAGACATAAAGGGTGGCCACAGTCAGTTTGTATATAATATTGCCAGACGCGACTGTGGGCGACACTGCTAAATTTGAGTGCCCAGTTTTGTTGTTGCTTGTTTTTTTGGGAACTGTTTTCTATTTACAAAACAAAACACAAAAAAAAAAGTGAAGAAGAATGTTGTGACTTTTACTTTAAATGCAAACGAGTGCGAAGAAGCCTCAGCAAAGGAGCAAGAGAGATAGTAAGAAGAGACGAAGAAAGATGCACAAAAATGGAGCACGGAGATCCTTGACACAGACTGCAGGCAAACGACGCCTGGTTGCTAAAAATTGCAAGGCAACTGCCGAGGGAACATGATTTTCATCAGTGCTGCCAACTACTAGCCGGAAAATCGACAACAACAAAAATATAGAACAGATAAATAGTTTTCATCTAATATTAAAAGTGTGGACTGCAAATGTGCAGCAAATATTATACGGAAACTATGATATAAATGAACTCATTGTTGGCAAACAAATGAAATATTTAAGAATGATGGCACAAAAACATCCCATGTGATATCATTGCATTAAATATTCAAGAACGATATATTTGTGCCATCATTCTTAAATATTTAAAACTATTTAATATGTTAAAAACAAACTAACACTTACATTTATTCGAACTTGCCTACAATCCGATTTAATAATTGTATGTAATCCTGAAGCTATAATATTGTAATTTATAATTAATTCCAATTATATAAATAAATATTTGATGCAATAATTAAGCAGTTTTCTTAAGAAAATGTGCCAAATGTTGCTGAAATTAATCTAGTTTCAACTTTATAAAGTTTGCTTATTTTTCCTTCACTACAGTAGTTTTTAAAATGAAGACAGCACTGATTCTCATCGGTCTCATCCGTGTGAAGTGTGCGCACCAAATGAGTTTCGTAGTTGTTGTTTTATGTCACGCCAAACTACAGCAACAACCCGAACCCGAACCCGAAAGAACCAGCAAAGTTAATGGCAAAGTCCCCAACACTGAACGCATTAAGTGAAAAAAAAACATAAAAATTGAATTCAATTTTGTTTATAGGAATGGGAATGGGCAAAAGGCGCTACCAAATGCCATTGTTTTTGCTCTCCTCTTCGTGTTGTTGCCGTTTATTGTTGCTGTTGTTAATGTTGATGTTGCTGCTGCTGCTATTAAATAGTGTTGCATATAGTGCATGTTTTAACGCCTACGTATCGTATAAAAAATTTGAAAAGCATGCTTTTAGGCAATGGCAACGCCACAGCAACAACGTGCATGCAACTTAAGGTGCAACGCGTGGCATGAATATCGCATGTGCAATGCCACACCCGCTGGCATGGCTGCCGCCTTCCCACCGCCTGGACCCCAAGCAAACCGGATATGCACGCATTTAGGCACTATTTACGGTAACAGCCCAAAGCCAACCCACAATTTTGGCCCGTGGGGCAAATGTAAGTTTTGCGTTTGGGGAACGCCTTCGACACTGCCTCTTTACATCCGCACGTGGCGACACTGAGTGTTGTATTGTACATTCCCATGCACATACATTTTGAGGTAGTGTTGAAAATAATGTTTCCCTAAATTGCAATAATAAGTCATTTACTTAAACATATGAGTATATATACTGGTTTGTTCTGAGTTGATTTTTTATGTTTGACAAAATTGTAAAACATGACCACGTGCAACATTTGTGCTCTACCTCCTTGTGGTTATATGTTAACTTTACATATGTACATCTGTATATACATATCTGAACTTATTAAAACACAGGCAAGCACAGAAACAAACTTGGAACTAGATATGCATTGTTTTCAGCGCTATGAATTAAACAAAATATTGTAGTTTCTAAAATAACACAGTAAAAATCACTTGTCGAATTTGACCTTAACCTCATTTTGAACTTCAATAAAAAAAATTTGTCGTTTTATTTCCGTTTATTCACGTCTGTGGATGGGGCAAAAGAGATCGTGTTGTATTCGAAGGAATATGAGGTACGCAGCTATACGGTTGTTATCGAAAATTAGTGGCAAGTCAGGTTCCTCGTGAAGAGCAATACGCAAGCAATACACCAACCAACAATTTTCAATATCGTTTTCTTCTTGGTTGTCATCTGAAGAGTTTGAGCGTGCTGCAAGTTGGCGACTTGCCACACGGCGACGAGCAGCATTGCGAGCCTCAGAATTGCGAGAAGCAGCTTCATTAGCTGCAGCACGAGCAGCATTCCTGATTCGGATGCGTTCACTTCGGCGAGGTGGCATTTCGCTAAATATATATATATATATATTATAATATATATAATAAAAATAAAATCACACAAAACTTACGTGCGTTCTTCGACTCAGACTAACACGTTTTGTTCAAGGTAATCGATTTTGACATATCGATTAGAACTGCCGATAATAATGCGCAGCCGCAGCCAGCTTGCATTGGAAAGTTCTATAAGTGGCAACACTGAGCTGCATTGGAAAGTTCTATAAGTGGCAACACTGAGCTTGATACGATTTTTCGATTGGAAAAAAGAAATTTCCCCATTCTTTTTAGATTTTTCTGTATGGTAAAAAAGCTGATGGTGCTTTTAAAATGTGTCTAGATCTGGAAGAACCACATCTTTAATTTTATAGAGTAGCGCCATTTTTTTAACGCTGGCCACTGCGCAATTTGTAGCGTTGCCAGATCTCATGTAAGTGCTGTTTTTTTTTTCCAAAAGAAGCTAAAGAACTTATGGACACATTGTTGGTTGCTTCCATTTCTAGAAATTTAAAAGTTGCATTGGAAAGTTCTATAAGTGGCAACACTGAGCTGCATTGAAAAGTTCTATAAGTGGCAACACTGAGCTTGATTCGATTTTTCAATTAGAAAAAAATTTACCTCATTCTTTTTAGATTTTTTCTGTATGGTAAATAAGCTGATGTTGCTTTTTAAAATGTGTCTAGATCTGAAAGCACTGCATCTTTAATTTTATATAGCGCCATTTTTAACGCTGGCCACTGCGCAATTCGTAGCGTTGCCAGATCTCATGTAAGTGCTGTTTTTTTTTAAAAGAAGCTAAAGAACTTATGGACACATTGTTGGTTGCTTCCATTTATAGAAATTTAAAACTAACCGAATGTAAAAGCCAATTAACAGTTACTGTTACTGGCTGCAGTCACAAAGTGAGAAGCAATTTCACACCATGGCATTTAGCCCCCGTCCCGTCTCACGTCTCTAGTCCTCACATCCATGCAAAGTGTAGGTGCCTGTGATTTTAGCTTTTTGCATGGCCAATTAATTGAAAACTTGCACAACAAAACAAAACAAAGCAAAACACACGCAAACCAATGTGTGCGTGTGACGTGTATGTGTATGTGTGTGCGCGTGTGTGTGTGTGTGTGTGTGTGTGTTGCACGTGGTGTGTGTGCTAAAATTTCATTTGGCTGTAGCTTTCATTACATTTTATTTGCTGGCATTTGGTGCCTTCCGTCGCCCCCGTCGCCCTGCCCCTCTAATGGTTGTGGAAAGTATTAGCTTTCAAAAAAAAAAAAAGCACCTGCTCGGTTTTTTGGGGTCAGGAGGAGGAGGAAATTTTCTGGTCTGTCAGTAGAGCAGTAGAGGGTCCTGTGAATGCTGTGGTACTCGCAATTGTTGTTTCTCCTTACTGGGTGCCCTTTTGAAATATTTATGAATGCAAATTAGGGCCACAACAAAGCAATGCAATTCGAAACGAAACGAGACGAAATGAAATGAAACCAAGAGAGAGATAACCCAGTAACAGCTGCTGATGAAATTGCCGAGCTTTTATTTAATTTGCACCTAATATTATTAAGCATTTTCTAAACTGCTCCCATTTGTTGTCCTAATATACGCGAAATCGAATCACTTTGCTTCTTAATTTGCATACTTATGAGAACCTGCAAATAAATTCCCTTTAGCTCCTTATAGTCGATCTGTGTCTGTCTTCATTTCTTTTTTCTTCTTCTTTTTAGACAATTGAAATGCGGTAACAGTGGGTATTTTGGTTTTGTGCAAGTGCTTGTAACAAGTAAAAGGTGTCATCTGTGACTCTATATAGCTTATGTATTCTTTATTAATATTAATATTTGTAGTCGAATTGACTTATTGTTAGACTTGTCTGTGACTATAAAAGCTACAGATGTCAAACTTGAATTAAGGTTTCTATAAACAATAAGCAGCTTAAGCTTATTCTAAATTTCAGTTGTCACGCTTCTTTGTTAACTGCTCAGATCACAAAGAATTATTCAATTTAAAAGAACACAGGCATATACTCAAGAAGAAACGTGTCCTGAAAATTCCTTAATGAACCGATGATAAGTTCTGAAGACATGTAAGAAACAAACATATCTTTTAATATGCTTCCTTAAAGCAGTGCAGTATTAGTAAGTATTTAAATATACATATATATGAATATAAGTCTTACTTTATCAGAGTGTTTATTTACAGGAAATCTCGAAGTTGTGCATATTCAATAGAATTTCCCACTAATTCGTTCTTCCTTCAATCCGCTAATCAGTTATTTATCTCTAAAGATATGTATTAGTTTACCTAGAGTCCAATGGTCGATGGGTCTGCAGGGTATCCCGTATTTGTGCACTCTTAACTTTTTTGTTGTAATTTCTCATTGTGTCTCACCTCTCTGAGTGAGCGGCTACTGCTATTGCTGATGCTTGTGATTAAGCTTAATGCTTTCAGGCAGCGCACACACATAAATAAATTATGGAAATGAAACACGAAATTGTACAAAATCCCGACACAAATGTGTCGACAGCCACATGCGTGTGTGTGTGTGTGGGTGGTTGTGTATCTGTGTGTGTAGATACCTATATCAGGGCTGCTGGTTACTGCTGGTTGCCTCTGGTTCCTGTCTGGTTAGCAGTCGTACGCAGATAACGTTGAAAATTGACGGAAGCAACACATTTGCTATAAAGGCATCCACAAGATGGAGCAGTCAAGGAAATGCAGGCAAGTGAACCGCCATACACTGAGAAAAACTCAGCACTTCTTGGGGAGGCAATCAAGAAAGCTTCCCTCCATAGAGTACCAATCTAATGTGTTTCTTTCTCTCGCTTTTTTTTAGCAGTGCAAAGCTATCGCCATCTTCAGTCTCCAGCTATGGCTAACAACTTTGTCAATGCGACTGCACAGCTGTGACCAGGAGCAGCCCTCACCTGTCGCTTGTCAACGTGTTGACAGCGTTGATGATGATGAGGATCTCAACTAGAAGGATATGTATGAGTATGAAGACCAGGACCAGGACGAGGACCAGCACGACAAGGAGGACGATGAAGCTGTGCCCATGTTAACAATGCACGACAAAAGCGCATTAGGCGTGCGGCTGCCCAAAGGCAGTAGGCGAGGAGGGGCCAGAGAGAGGAGGGGACAAAGAGAGAGGGAGGAGAAAGAGAGGAGAGGCAGTGAAGAGGGGCTTCGTTGGGGTCGCTGCTAGTCGTTGCTTGGTTGGCTGTTGCATTTATGTCGCAACGATTTGTTGCAAATTGTCACACACCCACACACACACACACACACACCCACACACACCTATCTTTGTATATCCATAAACATATACAGTGGGTAGCAAAAGTGAGCAGACAATGTGCACGAAGCTTACATTTCATTGCGTCTAAAAACTAAAAAAATGAAGCAAAATTAAAACCTTTCCCTTATACCAGGGACTGCAGTTAAATAATGAATATAATTTGAATTTAATGTTTTTTAAATATTGAGTAAATCAATTTAATAGAAATAATATAGCGTATAATAATTGCAGTTCCTGCTTACAATTAAAGAATATCTTTCAGTACAAATTTCATATATAAGTTGTCCCAAAAAGGAACGAAATTGAATGCAGACGGGTTGTTTTTTTATGTCTTAAATAGAGGCTAATTATTTTGGTAGCTTTCGCTAACTTGTTAAGAATTAAAAACGTATTAAGAAAATAGTTTTTGATTTTGCTTGATTAGTTTAATTTTTAGGCGCTCTATTTTGCTTACCACTGTACGTTTATTGCATGTATATGTATGCAGTTATAGACAGGGTTGTCCTGGTTACTGGTTACTGTTGTTGCATTTAATTACGCGTGTCTGCACAGTGAAGTTTACTTTGTCTCGCCATGACATACGCATACAAAACCCACAATCACACAATCACACAGAGAAATGCATTTCTCAGTGTCTGTGCGTGTGTGTGTGTGTGTGTGTGTGTTTAAGTTTATTAAACATTTGCCGGAGCGACAGGTTGGATTCAGAAGAGAGTTCTAGGGGGCATACATACTATATATGGGATGCTAACCACAAGGCCTTTGACTGACAGACGCTTTTGTCCTGCTTCCTGCTACTGCCTTCTACCTTCTACCTTTTGCCATCTCTGCCTTCTGCCTGCTACCTGCTACCAACTGGCAGGTGCAATTGAATGAAATTGCCCGTACAAATACGTAACCCGAGGAAGCCAACAACGACAACGACAACGAGACGACGATGGCGATGGCGTTAATGTGTCGCAAATCAAAATTAAACAAGACAGCCACGCCCTAACGCATCACAAAGCATTGCAGTGTAGTTCATTTAAAATGCGACATTAATTAAATGCAAATAAACGTCAATAAGGCTCAGTCCTGTTAGGTTGCGACCGGTTGCGTATCGACCCCTCGTAAAACCCCTTATTACTAATTTAATTAGCAGTGCATGTCAAATGGTCCATGAAATCTGTCAAATTGAAGTTATGACGAACAACGTGACTTTGCTTTAAGGATCTATGTATCAATATTTGAATAGTTAACCAAAAAAAAAGTTATTAAAATTTCAAATAAGTTAAAAAAAAGATATGATTTCAAACTATATTCAAGATCTTATATATTAAGTTAATAGTAGGTATTTATAATTGAATATTTTCCAATTTATATATATGTTAAATTTATAATTTTAAAAATAATCAAATCGATACCCAACCCACAACTGGAATTGTAGGTGACACAAGTTGTAAAGTGCTGCAAATGATTAAATTATTGACTAAAATTAATTCTACTCATATGAATAAATGCTTATAGTTTGCCTTCTGCAATCTATTAGGTTGCTGTAACATTTTAGTTGCATAACTCGAGGC
Organism: Drosophila putrida; assembly: GCA_037043535.1. NCBI lineage: Eukaryota > Metazoa > Arthropoda > Insecta > Diptera > Drosophilidae > Drosophila > Drosophila putrida. The sequence goes on from JBAMBI010000996.1 coordinate 107,884, forward strand.
GCTCTTTTGCACAATGGCCAACAACATCCATAGCCGGACAATATGGCCACAAAGTTAGCCCATGATTGCAGCACAAAGCTTTACAGGGATGAGGGAATGGGTTGAGGGTCCTGGCTATTGGGTATTGGATGCTGGATTCTCATTCGGGGTCTGGGTCTGGTTTGGGCTTTACTGACCAAACATCAATTGAAATATGATCTCGCATATTTCTCGTTTTGCATATTTCTGCTGCATAGTCCGGCAGCAACGGTGACCAGGCATATTTTTCGTGTTGCATGCACATTGTTCCATAAAGTGTCCCACAATTCACAACAACAATTCCCAATTTACGACATATTTTAATCGAAATTATCGGCATAGATAAAGTTTTTATCTTTCTCCCTCTCTCCTTTTTTTGAACACCTGTATCTTACCTTTTCTACCCTCACTCACAGTTTATAGTCCACAGATGGAGCAATAAATAATCATTTTTGACTACAATCTCGTTTTATGTAAACATTGTTGTCCGCATTGTTTTAAAATATATATACAATATGATATGAGAGCATTCAAAGTCAATTTTGCAATTCCCTGAGTTGAATGCGAGAAATTTATTCTCTTTTTGCACAATATTGTATTAATAAGAATAAAAATAGCATTGGAAATATGGAGTTTTTCGATAAGATTAATAAGAATACATAGATATATTCTTGATAAAAACAACATTATATGAAGGTACTATCTATTTCTTATTTACCAGAACAAAGCTTTTAGTCGAGGTCCTAAATTTTCCTAAGTTGATTCAGAACGGTTTTGTATTATCCTTTTTGTTATAATTATAGCCTCTCTAGGAATACATTAACTATCGTTCCCCACAGCTATAAGAGCTGTAGACAACTAAAATTATATTTTAAATGTCCTAGTTTAAGATTTGTGATTATTGTGATGAACACTTATAAGTGAAATTATTTAAATTCAAGGCCCAAAACGGATGCTAATAAATTACACACACATATATATGTAGGTACATTTTTCAAGAAATCCACAGGTGGACTGTGCGACTGGCCTATTGAAAAAAAGGAGTCTGCTCTGACTGTCCTTGTGGACTGCAGAGGGACAAGTTATGCATTGTTGGAGAAGCCAGAAAGATGAAGCATATTTTTAGGCGTTGACAAATATGCAGCACATGCCACACTAAGCGTCAGACTCTGGTTATGGCCACGTCTCTATGCTAGACCTGATTGCGTTGAGCTTGTGGACATTGTCTGGCCTAGAACTTGGGGTGTCGCTGCTGTGCGCGGTGTGTGAATATTAAAATGTCGTGGTTGGCCAAGTGGTCAAAAGTTGTGCGACATAAAAGTACACACACAAAAAACATAAAAATAAAATAAGAGGAAAGAAAAAACAAATATAAAAAATAGGACAGGCATTGTAAAAAATGTGTAGCATAATCGGTGGACGCAACAGCCTGAGCCTTGTCCAGAGCCAGAGCCAGAGAGAAAGCCGAGAGCTGAACCCAGAGGCTATGGATTCTATATTCAAGAACCCGTTGTTGGGGGTGAAGGGGAGGAGGAGGAGTATTGGCTTTTACGAGCGCTGTGGCGTGGATTTATGGTCATGTGGATTGTTTAAAGTGGAGACGCCGCGCCAACTAAAATATGTTGTGAAATATTTTACAATTTCATTTTTGTGCTACGGGGCACAGTCGACTGGCCAGCCGGGACCCTGCACCAAACACCACTTGGTGACTGAGAGAGAGAGAGAGAGTGAGAGAGACAGAGAGAGAGAGAGAGAGGGAGTGAGAAGGAGAAAGGGGCCACTCGGGGCAATTGAAATGAATGTTTGTCGTGTTAAAGGCTGTGATTTTTTGCTGCCCATTGGGACATGGAAATGCATGTGAACCAAAGTGCAGATTGCCAAATTGTGCGACTGACTGTGTAATTAACAGTGCCTGCTAAGAGGGGTTGGCAACTCTGGCAGATAACGCTACTAGTAAGCCTGACAAATGGCTTATTTAGGCTGTAGGCTCAGTCTCAATCCCACTCTTTTTCTCAATCCCATCCCCATTCCCATTCACAATCCCATTTAAAGTCTCCGTCTCAGTCTCGGACCATGGCTAAACTAAATCTTGTTTCCTCTTTATGTGTTTACGGCCTAGTTCCAGTTATTATTTACCTGTAAAGAAAATGAAATAAATAAAAGCCAGAGTTAGTTTCCATGAAAGCCACAACACAGTAAAAGGAATTTCTTAAGAATATGCATTTTAATATTAAATATATATGGCCTTGTTAGAGACTCAGTAAGCAGTTAAATGTAATCCTAATCAGCTGACTTAGATAGCTAGAAGACATAAGTAGAATCTCTTGACTGGATCAAATAGTTAGTTTTCTATCTAATTAATGTAATATTAAATAAATTATCAAGCTACGTAATTGCTCAGCAGAGTAATACATCAAGTATTTTGTCTCTTTAATAGTAAATCTTGATCTTGAACTATTTTTAAAGAGCATTTTAAATAAAGTTTTAGAATAATTGACTGACTTGTTGAAAATGAAAAGGCAAGCAACTTATTCAATCCCGATTCGACACTTAAAGCTGAAGCTTGTATAAAATAAGATACTCAGTTTGAATGATATAATTTGACAGTTGATTACAAAATGTTTTTCAAGAATTTGCATTTATTTAATAAAGTAGTAAAATAGTTTACCGACTGTGTTGAAAATTGAAATGCAAGCAACTTATTTAATCCCAATTCGGCACTAAAAACTAAAGCCTGTATTCAAGTTGGGCGCTAATCAAAGTCCACAACGGAGTCCACAACTGAGTCCAGGGGTCAGCTGGCTAGCTGGCTGTGCAGTGTTGGTTCAATGAACCACGTGCGGTTCATAAAAAGAGGCGCCAGTGCATATCATAAAATGGAAATAAACATAAATACATAAAAGCTGGCAAAGGGGCGTTCGGGATGGGACGGGATGGGATGGGAATGATGAGCGTTTCTGGCCCAGGCCGACAACCCTAAAGCCATAAATTCAATTTGAAATTTACTGTCAAAGTCCAACGGGGTGATCGGAAGGGGCAGCGACACAGGCAGAGCAGAAGTGTCAAGCGGGTTTAGTGCAGAGAGAGGGGAGAGACGGGAGAGGGGAATGAGGCAGCATAACAACGAGATTTGCTTTTTCAGTTCTCTCTCTCTGTCCAACATTGATGAGCACAAAAGTTGGTCGTCATCGCTCGCCGCTGTCAATAATGTCAATCGTTGCTGTTGTTGCTGATGCTGCCGATGCCGCTGCTGCTGCTGTTGTTATTGTCCGACGGAGGGCATAAAAATTTTGGCATTTGAAATAGTGCAACAACAGCAAATACAAAAACAACAACATCAGCATACAGTGGTCTAGTGTAGCGAAATTATTATAATTCAGACGTCTCGAAATTAATATCTATAAGTTTATAAACATTAAATATATTGTATTCACTTTTGGAAAGATAATTTTAAACCACATTTACTTCAGCTGTTCTATTTTTATTTTGAAACACATTGCCAAAGAATCTAATAACGTTCAAAATGTTTTTCTGAGCAAAATTCCCTTTCTAAATCTGATAATTAACTGATAGTTATCAGATTACTGAACACGTAATTTACAGAGCTTTAAAATATTAGAGTTGGGTCGTTTCGTTCTGAATAAGTTCAACTGAACAGGTCATCGAAATGAACAAATGGGACTTATTCAGTATTTCATTAACTATATCGAATACTTTGCTTAGTCGATTGTTCGTCAACGAATTTTCTTATTACCTTATTCTGCTCTGAAGTTCTGGAACAATTTTAAATAATGCACACAAGAAAAAACTTACTGCGGTTGAATTTTCCTGCAAATTAAACGGAAAATCTCAGCTCTGTAAAATATCCATTCCCATTTTCAATTTAATTTCGAAAAAGTTGTTGATATTGCACTTTTTTGGACGCTACTGTTTCGAAAGCTAACAGCTGCAACCTGCGCCGACCTGTACACAGAAACTATGTAGATCGAGTTGGCAGGACCTAAATTTGCCTTCATTTAATTTAATCGATAAATTACTGATATCGCCAAATCGTCCCTGGGCTTCAATTAATAACGTGCACGCATTTTGTAATTTTGCGCTTCTTTTTATATTAAAAAGGGATGTTGGTCAAAAATTGATAGACTCTCTCACAATAAGTCCCATTTTTGTGTATAGAAATTCTAATTAAATGGTGAACCCACAACATAGCCAACACTTGTGGGCAGCTAGGTTGCTACAGACACGCGGCGCAGTCGCAGTGTTGCTACAGCTTCTGCAAGTGGCAAGTAAGCCAAACTTAGTGGGGAGGCTCAAGTTACCACCTAGGCAGGCAACCATCAACCCAGTGTGGGCGTGAAAGCACGGTTGCCAATTAGTGATCGTTGACGCCGAGGCAGAATCAGTAAGCCAAGTCAACTAAGTCAACCATCTTCATTCAATCGCTCCCATAAGCAAGCCGATCGCCTTAAGAGCCTTTCTTATTGCCTCAATAAACTTAAGTCCCTTAAGTTAATCTCGTTGTCTCAAACTTAACGTTAATATGATTTAATGACTTCTATAAAACGCTGGTTTTAATATACTTAGAAGAGTAAGTCGCTTGAATTTATGTGGGTATGGTATGTATGTAAAAATCAAACATTAGCTGTTATATATTTTAATCCACTTGAAGTTCACCTAGCATCTCAACTGTCTTCGGGCCTGTCGACTGCGTTGGAGTAACGCAAGCAGCTTCATTTGAGATCGATTTTGATCGAAGGAAATTTGTAAGTAAAATACATCACGACATTTCAATGTAGCGACCCGCCCAAATAGATTCTTAACTAGTTATACAAACATACATGGCCTGACGCTTTTGCTTTTTCTGTAAATTTGTCAAGGGGTTTATTTGTATAGAATATATTATGAAGATAGTACTTTAAAATATATGTAAGTCAAAGCTTTTTCTGAGAGACTAACCGAACAAGGAACTTGATTTAAAGTCTATAAATTGAACAGTTAATCAAATTAATTATTTAAGATTTCAGTTTATATTAAAGTAATTATTAATCTTTTATTTAAAAGATTCATATAAGAAACATAGAATTGCTAAACAAAAAAAATCTATTTTAAAAGCTATGTAAAATATTATTACAAAACAGCTTATGCTTGAAAGCTGTCAGCTGTTCCAAGTTGTATGCAAGAGATTTACAAAAAAGCTTTGATATAAATTTTAAAAATCTAAACATGTGAATAATATACCTGCTATTTAGCTGTTTGCCCCAATGTGCAGCAACATGACCTACAAACATGAAATGCGCCAAATGGCCAGGGCTCCACAATAAATTTCATAGTTTCATTTCTCGTTAGCTGCCTAGTTTTCACTGCTGCTGTTGTTGGTGTTGCTGCTGCTGTTGCTGTTGTTGTTGTTGGTGGCGTCTGCATTGAATTTACTACTTGCAACTGGCAGCTATAAAAGCCATTTTGGTTGCACTTTTTTAACCGCTTTAGTTGTTATTGTCATGACTGTGGTCGTCTGGCCATTGACTGTTGAGTGTGTGGCAGTTTACCAATGTTTTAGCATGTTTCAAAACGTACCCCGCTAAGTTAAGCACACGCCAGCAACATTGCCAATGCCAGCAACACCAACAACAACAACAGCAACACCAACAACAACAGCAACTAACTCACATTGGCATAGGCCATGGCAATAACATCGTTATTCACGTCCACTGACTCCAACTGCAACTCTGACTCGCACTCGCACTCTTAATCTCATTCGGACTCTGATTGTTGTTGGGATTGTTGTTGTTGTTGTTTTTTTCTTCTTATTTTTTTCTAACCTGTCCAAGCGGTCACTGCGTTAGTGGTTCAGTGGCATTGTGCCAGTTCAGTAAGCCACAAAACTGAGATGATGTTGGCCACTTTCTGCTGACTTTACGTTACAGTAACACTGTGTCTATGAATCCTGGCCAAAAAAAAAAGGCTGTCATTCCAATTTCTTTGAACTTCAAGTTGTATAAATTCACAATGTTTGTTCAAATAGTTGCAAATATCGCAGATTTTTCATGGAATTTTCACTTTATAGCAAGCTTGTAAGTCTTTTGTCCCTTTAAGGATTTGGCACGTGGTTGATTACGAAAAATTTGTGTTGGGAACATCGCACAGTATTTATGCCCATCTCTTATGGCAGAGGTAAATGCGTATGTGTAATAAAAATCCGACAGATAACATGAGCGTGACATTGCAGAGTTGCATCAATGCCATCATCAACACATGCACTCATCACAACAATACGAGAACAACTGCAAAAGTAACAAAAATGGAAGTGCAAAAAGGAATGCATCCAAAAACAGACTAACGCACGGAATACAAAATATGGCCCGAGTTGCCTGATTCACTGCAGTGTAAGAATATAACGATAACAACAGCTCGACTTTAAAGTACTCTGTAACTGCAGTAGAATTGCAATTAAAAACACTTAATAAGAATTTTCTTAATTGAATTATGTAGAAAACAATCTCCAAATGGAAGCTTCTCTAGTTTTCTGGCAAACTCCATGAATATGTTATAATTATATTCATTATTATTTTTCAATGAATCTTTATAATATAAAGTTGTAAAAGATCTCACATTCTATGGAATTAAGTTTAAATTTACATGTATATGTATTTTCATACTTAATTTAGAAATAATGCGACAGAATATTGCACTCATTGTTTACGATTATCCTTTAGTGTGTGGTTAGCTTAACACTCGGTGCAGGGTATAAAAAGGAACAAAACAGGAGCCGCAACAAAAGCAGCCCCGACACAAAAGATTCGACTCTCACTGTACGCTCCCATTTCTGCACCTTTTTCACCTATTCGTGTTCCCTTTGCCATGCAACACAACACAACACGCTGGAGTCGAGACCTTTGCTGGATGGCTGACTAAAATTGTTTCAAGCCATTTCGACTGGCAATTGTCATTATTCATACGCACCGTGGCACACAAGTGGCAGCAGTTGCAGCCACAGCGGCAACAATAACAAATTGCTTTACAAGCCTAAGAGTGGTTGAAAATTGTTTTGGTCTTTTCCTTCTCATTTTTTGCGGCACATTGCATTGAAAACATTTTTCAACGCTTTGCCACATTAAGTGCTTCAACTTTTACTGTAGTTATGGCTGTTATTGTTATACCCTTGTAAATGGGTATAATAACTTTCTTGAAAGAGTTCTGTTTTTGCCTTTCAAATTCCAATTTAACTCAATTTTCTTGAATTCTAAAAGAAATTTCTGTTACTTTATATATTGCTAAACCAATTTTACAAAACGTTCTTAAGCATCCTAAAAGATTAGACTACCATATCATACAGAAACGCTCTGTCAGCAGTTGAATACAGGGTTCTGAAAGTGTATCACACCTTTCTTTCATATAGCTTATGCAATCCGTGGCTAATTCCAGGAACCAGACAAGCTTGTTGATGTTGGTCGTAAAAGTGCTTTGCTTATACATCCATACACATTTGTGTGTATTTTTTTAAATCCTCAACAAAACTCAACTCGACTTAATTCTGTATGTTCCGTCTGTTAATGGCAAAATTGCTGAATTTGTCGACAGGCTGTTGGTAAAAAAAAAAATAAAGTTTGGTAGCAAACGAACAAACGGACGACAAAAGGCGACAACTTCATGTCAACACGCACATCAACGTGGTCTCCTGTCTGTGTTGTTGCTGTTGTTGTTATCAGTATTTAGGCATGTCACAAGAACTTGGACAGACACACACACACACATACACACTCACAAAATGGCAGACACGTAGAAGCACACTGAACAAAATGAAATGGCAACGGGCTGGAAAAAATGTTTGCATTGCCCAGGCAAAAGCTCATTGCTTTTACCTCTCTGTCTCTTCGTCTCTCTCTCTTTTGCTCTGTCTCTATCGCTTTGTCTCTGTCGGATAGTTGCTGCCTATGGCTCTCAGCTCTTATTGCTGTTTGCAATGTTGCAGCAGAGAGAGACTCAAGTGACATTTTGTCGCCATTACGACTAAATTGGCAACTAGATTGTCTCATTCCGTTTGAATGGTAAACGCTCAGTTATTATTATTGCCCTGTTCAATTGCTGCTATTGTTTTTGTTGAGCCACTGTCAACAGCACCATCATCATCATCATCATCATCATCGTTACTATTATCGTTATCGTTATCAAGTGCAACGACTGGCATTTTGTTGCCCTTTGCTCTTGTTGCTGTCAACTTCAACGTGAAAATAAATGACGTGTGAATAAATTGACAATTTCATTAATTTGCCTCTTCCAAATGTGTTTACAATTTGCCAGAAATGAATCCCAAAACGAACTGAAAATGCCGTATTGCAAACAACAGTCAGCAGTCAACAGTCAACAGTCAACCATCAACAATCAGCCATCAACCATCAAATGACCATACTTTAATAGCTCTCCGACCTTAAAAACTAATTGCAACAGTTGTAATCCTGTGCAATCTACGCCGCTCGTAATTATCACTCGCGTGTAATTTGTTGAATAACAGTAACGACCCAATAAATAGACAGTTATTTCAAGTACGAACATGAACTAAAGTCTCATCTGTCAGTGTGACCAAAATCAGTCATTGAGCAGGCCCATCAATCAGCTGTTACCGCCTTCTTTCTACCATAATCCATATCATTTACAGGACATTAGACACATCAGCACACAGATTTGCTCAGGTGCTAATACCAACAACTAGAACATCTTCAAATTGGAATGTGATTATAGATTATCTTTTTCTCTCCATTATCTGGACATAATCTTGGGCAACTAATGTCTGGACAAGCATATAGATTATACATATATTTGATTAATGTGCTAAAGTTTATTTCTTTATTATTTCTATATCCTTACTAAGATATAAATATCTTTTTTTGCCAATAGTCTTCAGTCTTGTTTAACTTTGGAACTGACAGTAAAACATCTTCGGCTTAGATTAAAAACAATTAAATTTTTTTCAATCAAAAATATATAATTTTTAATTGAATTATTTTTATCTATTAATAATTTAGATAAATATTGTTATTCACTATTTTATTTGAGATCAAGATATTAACTCAGAATATTTGTATTTATTTAATGATTTATTTTGTTATTTATTTATTTTCATGTAGTTATTTATTCATTTATTTAACTATTTATTGCTGACATTGCATCCGTCCAAATAAGGAATGAAAAATGTAAGTTACACAGAGAGAAAAGAGCCTTACTTAAATTAAGCTCAAATGTGCTCGAGTTTAGAATAATTCTGAGTAAGAGAATATAATCTATAATTAAATAGAACTCTAGTTTCACATTTCGTTTACATAACAGTTTTATGTTGGAGTTTAGCAAATAATTTATACATTTTAATTTTAATTTTGAAACTCATAATCGTAACTTTGGCTCGACCAAAACCGAAAGTAAAGCGCCATAAAGTAGGTAAGTAAATATCGTAATGAGAAGGCTCTTACATAGGATGGCTCTAACAACAAGTTAAAACTGTGCCGGAAGGAAGCCGCTGAGTTTTCCGTTGTACCATAAAATGTTATACATCCTGGACAGTCTAACAGTCTAACAGCCTAACAGCCGGCCAACAACCGTTTTGGCCATCTTCTATGAGTCTGTATGTATATATATGTATATTCATACATACATATATATTTATTTGTGTTTTTGGGTGTGTTTTCGGTCAGTTTTAAACGCAGTTTTTATGGCCCCACTTCCGTTCTGTTTTATTCATTCGCGCACAATTTGCGACACATTATTGTTTTTATTATTCAGTTATGGTTGCCCTTTTTTTTTCATTTTGCTCTGGATGTCACTGTTATTGTTACAAATTTGCCTTTAAATTTCGCAGTCGATTTAGCAAGGGGCTTGTGACAGGGTCGACAACACCTTTCACCTGACACGCACACACTTACCCAAACGAACACACATACATACACACTTATATATGTATAAAGGATACAAAGAGAAAGCTGGGGAAAAGTTTTAACAACTTTTTTGGTATGCTCATTCGGGTACTTTTCTTTTGGCTCTCTACTCAACTCTGTTTCATAGATTCCTTGGTACACATTTTATGCATATTTTTAAGCGTAAAATTTAATTTTCATATTGAATGAAACACGATGAGAGTTCAGTCAAGTTGAGGGCAATCAAGGGATTACGAGGGGGGGCTGACAGTAAAGCATTGTCATAAGTACTTTTACACCCGTCACTTGTGGAGTAATAGGGTATATTGGAATTAGTTCACTGTATATAAAAGTAAATGGAACTAAACAGTTTCCTTTATCCTTAGAGGTCATTCAATTTACATGAATCCATATAACAGCTCATTTAAGTTTTTATACCCAGTGACATAAGATTTAAATTGAGAACTGAAAGCGAGGTATCAAATAGTCGGTAACTCAACTATAGAGCTGTTACTTGTTTATGGCTGAAATGGTGTTGGTGTTGGTGTTGTTGCCGCTGGGGGTTTTATAGCTTGACACCATTTTATGATCTCTTTATTTTTATTTTTTGCTTTCGTATGTAAAATGTAAAATCATAAAAAGCTTTATAAAACAACAACAACAACAATAACTGAAAAACAACAGCCGCGATATGAGCATTTTATTTTAGACCATTTCCGTTGCAGCTGCAAAATGCCATTGCACAGATTTGTATATATATATATATAACTAAACATATGTAGATACTTATATATAGTAAATACATATTTGTATTGAAATTAGTTTATTTGTATTTCTTTTTTAATTATATTGAAATTGTTTTTATATTGTATTATATTACTTGTGTTTATGTAATTGATTTGAAGCCAGCTTCACTTGCATCTATCATAATTAAAAATGCATTATTGGAACTATTTAGTATAGATTTAATGTAAAATCAACTTTTTAAAATACATCTGTGTAATTTAATTAATTTAAATTGTTTTGTTTGAGCTTTATATATAGATTCAATTAAAATCAATCTATGCTTTTGTTAATGATAACTTTAAGTAATATATATATAAAGTGTATTCTGATTTCTACTGTCTATAACTGTCATTACGCATTAACGTTCAGAAAAGTCTGAGTAATCTAGCGTCTAATTAGGCCCAAGAAAGTTTTTCAGATTTAATGCAATTTTCATTATCTGCTACTGATTAGTCGCTTTGCTGACACTTTATTGTCAATAGACGTAACTTAAAGGCTGTTTAAAATGTTGACTGGTTGATTGCTAACTTGGTAGGCCTGACTTTCATTAAGAGGCACACAGAAAGACAGACAGAAGGAGAGACAAGCAGATAGACAGTCTGGCAGGCAGGCTCGAAGGCTGGCAGGAAGGCAGCTTCCATTACTTTGAGTGTCAATTAGGTAATCGCAAAATTGAAATCTTATCGGAAGTGATTTTGTGCGCTTCGCTGAGCGAATTGAGCTCAGCTCCAATGACTTTGGCTTCAACGTGGCCCATAGTCAATATATGTATGGTGACTGCAGCGAGGGGATTTGCCTTTTGTGGTATGCCTACAAGACAGTGCATTCTTGTAAACTTCCGTTTCCGCTGTGCACGGAGCGTATACTCTATACGTACATACATACATACATATGTATATATGTACAGTGTACACACACAGATTACACTTTAATTTGGCGACGTCAGCGTCACGTTTGTCTACTATGAAAGACAATCATTTCTCAATTGCTCCACAGGCGGCAACATTCTCTCCATTGTTCTCTCCACTCTCCATTCGCCATTCTCTCAATTCAGATAAATCTCTTGCCTTTTCCATTCAGCAGCAAATTACCAACTTTGGCGGAAATTAAGTGGCAGGCAGCACTTGCTAAAAATTGAATGAAATCGCACAACTCCGACTGCAACTTCAACTCAGTTAGCTGTGGGTAGGCGCCAAGGCATGACATACTATACTACACATATACATACTACACTACGCTATACTATACTATACAAAAAAAAAAAAAACGAGCTTGCAACAATAGCGTTGGCTTCGAACTTATCCTATATTCGGAAGGATCCTGGGATACGGGCAGCTATTTCAGTCAGACAGTCAGTGAATTTAATTTTCCACACGAATGCGTCGTGCTCAGGCGAAAACGAAATCGAAAACAAGAGCAGACGAGAACAGGAGGACTGTGACAGGACTGTGAAGAGGCAGAGAGGAATTTTAAAGGCACAGTGTGACACAGATTCACAGCGAAGACAACTGTGGGAACTTTTCGATTTTAATTATAAAAACTAACACAAAACAATTTGTTACGTTGCTTGAGTTATTAATTAATTAATTAATTATAATATAAATATTAGACTTGAATTATGTTAAAACATAATTATAAATATATTATTGTTGAAATTGAATGTTATTAAAAAAAAGATACATTTTTGCTGCTACTAATATAGAAATCTTAAATTGAAATTTAATTAAAAATCATTAAAAGTGACTAGCGATTTAATTTATAAGACTTGTCGTGTGTCGCTAGGATTTCATTCCCAATAAATAAGTAAATAAAAAATCGAAAAAGTTCCCATTGTGAAGACTTTCCACGCGTTGATTACAACTAGTCGCGCCCCAAAAAGTAGGCAATGACAAAAGTTGTCGCTACTGCAGTGCCGATTAGTCAGCTTGTGGATGTGGCTGTGTGTATGGCTAAAGGGGTCTCTGTGTGTGTGTGCGTGTATTTGTGTGTATGGGTGTGTGGCATAGTAAATTAAAAACTTTCACTAGCTACCTTTGCAACAGCGCCTTGCACTTCAACTTTGCCCCCAACTGGCCCTCAGAGCAACCCAGAGTTGCCTCCATTTGTTCCGCCTACCGCTTGGCAAGCACTTAATTTAACAATTTCCTTTTGTTCCTCCAGCACCTGCATCAATTGCCAAAGAGAGACAGAGAGCAAGAGTACTAGAGACAAAGAGAAAATGGAAGAGAGAGAGAGAGAGAAATAGGGAGAGAGAGAAAGTGATAAAGGCTGCGAGGCTTATGCTTTTAGGTTCAAAGTGCACTTGAATCACAGCTGCCGTTCTCTTCTCTGGCCTTCTCTGGTAAAAATCGCTTTTATTTTTTGATTTTCCACCATTAATGCAAACGGTGCGTCTCGAGGGCCACTCTTCCCTTCTCACTCTCTCTCTCTTTCCATCTCTTACTATCTTTTTCTCTCTCTATGTATCAGCATCTCCTTTCTTTTCCTCTTTGCTCCTGTTTGATGGCATGAGAAAAAAAAACCAAACTTTGCAAGAAAGGCATTTGCAAAGTCTCTCGTAAATTTTAATAATATTTGACTCTGAGGTGGGTTGAAGTGGCCTCTGGATTTTAAGAGCTGGCCCAAAGTGGGCACTGCCTTTGGCAATGACTGCCATCGACGTTTTGGGAGTAACGTAAAATTAATGAAATTGTTTAATCACTTTTAAGGCTGGCGGTGTTGTCTTTACAACGAACGGCAAGAACAAAATCAAGGCCACAATTTGAATTGCCGTCAAGTGTAAATTGTGAATATTTTATAGTGCATAAATATATGACATTGATAAGAGAAGCCTATAAATGTTTTGATGTTCGCTTTATTAAACTGAATAACGGGAAGAAAACGTTTTGTAATAATTGAAATTATGTAAATATTTAAAGTGTACACTTTTAGACTTTGCCAACTTTTAGCGGACTTTAACAATAAATGCTGGAAAAGTTGACAAAAGTTGACTCTTTCATAAATTTAAGACGCATCCTTCAAAGTAAACGTATTCTTGATTTTCTTTATCTTGATGTTCTTTAACTGCTTATTCAATTCATTTGAATACAAGGAAAATTTAGATTTAAATAAAAAACACAATGACAAAGGAATAATTTCTAGGGGAAATATATTTTTACTACGAGTATTCTTAGTATTTCCTCTTAGCCACCTCATAACTTCGTGATAATGGCTTTAAAGTCTAATTTAAGAATTTAAAGATACTTATTAATATAATAATACAAGTACTTTCTTTTAAATCTGAAGTTGTAGATTACTTTTTAAAGATTAACAGAGATCTACACTGAAAACAATTCTGTTTTTGTTGGTTTAGCTTGTAATTATGTAATTTAATTTGAATTTGTGTAAGTCTTATTAATATATAGTTATTTAATCAATTATTTTGAGATTCATTTGTTAGTCATGACATCTGTTTTAGTGTGCATCCGAACTGAGAGTCATTGCCTACGAAAATCCATTTCCAATTAATGCTGCCTCAGTTCTTTTATCCCCATAATGCGTATACGTAATAAGCGGCCGTAAGGAACGTTACGCAGCAGTTTCTGCAACTTAATTGCATGTGTATGTGTGTGTGAAAGTATATGTATGTGTGTGTATTTTGAGTGTATATGTATGAGAGTTTTAAGCATATAAACTTGAGCGTCTTTTATGCGTGACCGCAAACAAACTGCGAACGCAGCATCGCATCACGGCATCTTACCAAGCAAACATGCAACAACTCCAACACCAACAGCAACAACAGCAGCAACAACAGCAACAGCAGCAACATCAATGGCACAGAATCAATATTTGCTGCCATTAATACACCAAGGCAGACGAACTGAGTTGCGGTTAACTGTTCACTGTTCACTGTTCACTGTTCACCGTTCAGTGTTCAGTGTTCAGTGTAAAGTGTTCACTCTTCAGTGTATACAGCGTATACAGCGTATACAGTGCCTGTCACTGCTGACGCATATCCACTGAGTTTACTGAACCAGACTGTGGTCCTGACCACTGCTGTTGAATTGTGGATGGTATGAGTAGTATATATGGTAAATGGTATGGTATGGTATGGTATGGTATACTATATATGTATGGTATGTAGTATATATACCACCCACCCTCCAGTCATAAGGCCAAGATGATGGTGGCAAAACGGACAAGACTCTGGCCAGCTTAAATCTGCATGGAAAATGTATTTTCGCACGTTTAAGTTGCATTCGCTGCTGTTGCAGCTACTGTTGCTGCTGCTGCTGCTACTGATGATGTTGCTGCCGTTGGGCTACCAATGTATGGCAATTATTTAATACGCGTTTTTTCCAAAAAAGAAAAATTAAGAAAAGAAAATGCAAAAAATATCAGCAGCGAGCCATAAAAATGCAAACTCTGTCGGCAATTTCTTTCACTTTGCCGTATATGCGGCGTATACGTATTATTGTTGTCATATTTTTTGCTGTGCAATCAACTGCCACAATCGGGTGTGTGTGTTGCATATGATGCATATAGTACACACACATAAAGTGCTTATATTATGCCCAGCGGACAAAATGTATTCAAATAATTTGAAATTGTCACAAATTATTACTTTTTATTTGCTTCATTTTAATTGGACTTTTAATAACTTCAGAGAAGCCAGATGTGAGTTTTTTTACAAACAGCTAATCAATTTGTGTTTTTCAACAATATATTCAGTCATATTTATAAAGTTATATATATTTGAAAACATACGTTTTTTTACAAACAATTAAAACATACGTTTTCCAATACATATCCAATTAATAACTAAGTATGAAGTAAATATATTTATTCTTACATACGAAACGAAACTTGTTTTAAGGTAGTTCACATTCGTAACAATTCATTTAATTTAATAAGGTTTGACTGGAGTTTTTATAAATTTTTCCACATGCAGCTTCAAGCTGTAAATGAGTTTTAATAAATTTTCTGACATTTAAATACTTATTTTATATTTACTTTATATTGCCTTCGAATAAAACTTGTGGGTATTTTTAGCATACATAAAATATCTTTAAGGTTTCATGGTTTCTCTTATTGTTGTTTTTTTTTTTATGCATACAAGCTGTTGTTGTCCCCGAGCAATGTTTATGATAATTTTCATGTTATCATGCGTGACTTTATTATATTCATATGTTATTCCCGAAGCTACAGCTTCATTCATCAGTGTGAGTGTAAATGTGAGTGTGAGAATAAGTATGAGTACTCGTACTCGCACTCATACTCATACTTAAGTGCCAGCCACAAAGGAGAAAGCAGTTTCTTTTCTTTTATACCAGCAGCAAGTGAAGGATTCTGAAGTTCTACTTGAGTTTGCTCGGTTAGCGGCTTTTATCATTCCTATGTGTAGTTTATTTTGTAATCTCTGGGTCTTTGTGTATGATCATTGGCTCGTGTTGAGCTAAAACTCAATAAAGCCAACAATCACCGCATCACAGATAAAGTTTAAATCCCGCATGCACTTAACAGACAAGGAATCCGCTTTACTTCCCCTTTTAGTTATCAGAAACTTTCAAGTGCAACAAATGCGTTTAACACGTAGCTGACCTTTTGTTTTAGTTGTTGCTGTTGCTTTTGTTGCATTTGCTACTGTTGTTGCCAGGTAACAAGTGTCTCCAAGTTTCGGCAAGTCATGCGGCAGTCTTTTTAGAGTGTATCTTAGGTGCAGCTGCAACAGAAGTGCCAGCTTTCTGTTATCTGTCGCATTGTGGAACTTACTCTAACTTTTATTTGCACTTTTAGTTGCCCCAAATAACAGTCAAAAATGCTCGAAGGAAACTTGGGCACAACCCCAGCTGCATGCCAGCTGAATAAAAGAAAGCTTCTTCCGATAGACATTTTTACACGTTTGACAAACAGCTACACATGTCAACCAGACCCAAAACCAGACCCAAAACCAAACCCAAATAAAACCCACATATTTACTGAACAACGTAGTCCTCAATTCTCGACTGCATGTGGTGCAAACATTTGTTCTTTCCTCTTATTTCTATGCAGCATTCTATCTTTTAGAAAGCATTTCTTTCTCACTCTCTCACATTTGTCTGAGTTATGAGTAGGCTTTTTATGTACTCAACGGAGGTGTTTTCTTTAAGCTATGAGTCACAATTAGGTCTTTTCATTGATCTTAGATAAAGTGGTTTCAGGGAGTTGAGAATAGAGAGAACTTTGTTAAAATTTAAAAATATCTTGTTGATTAATATAGCACTTTTAGTAAGTTACATTATTAGAGCCAAAATGAACAAATATAATAGGTAAGATTATTTACCCACTTCTCTAAAAAGAATTTAATTTAAAGTATTAAATTTTCAAAATTAAGTAATTATAAATACTTATAGATATGTATTTTGTGATAAAATTGTAGCTTTAAAGGGAATAATATTTGATGCATCTCAAGACAGAATTTAACAAAAAGGGGCTTAAATTATGATTTTCCTTTAAAAAAATACCCTGCAAAGCAGAACTTTTTTTTAATAATTTTTATGATTTAGGAAGCAATTTTAAAAACAATATTTTCTGAACTTTAAAAGCTAGTTTGTATTTTGAAAGTATCTATTAAAATAAAGTAGTTTGCTCTCAAATTTCTCATCTCAAAAAAAGAAGATATTTCAACAAGAAATTGAGAAATGTTAAGACATTATTTACAGTTACTTTAACTTGACTCAAAGTGAACTCGATAAAGAATTTTTAACGTCATGGGAAGGTGCTAGTCTATCGGAAAATTGTAATATTTTTAAATCAACATAGAGGTCATTGGGTGCGTTGACTTACAAAGTGCAAAGAGGTCGATGCCAGAGGCAGTATTTGCCAGAAGGAGAATGTAGTTCAAACATTTGCGTATGTCGCCAATATTTACCTGCAATGGAAGAGAGAAGAGAAAGAGAGAGAGAGAGAGAGAGAATTTAGTGACTTTAATAATACAAGTATTCGTTTGTACTTCAACTTAAACTTGCCACACAATTTCCTTATTTTTGCACAAAACTCTTTTTTAAGTATGTTTGTATGTGTGTATGGATGTGTGCTGTTTAAATTAAAATTTGCGACGCATATGCTGCACCCTAAGCTACTCCCCATATCTGTACCTTTCTCTGTACAGTACCTGTACCCCTTCCCCTCCCTTCTCTGCTCCTTCCCTGCTCCTTTCAGTGTTCGTCTCCCAGTCGCTTGTTCCCTGTCAAGCCAGCGGCCGCAATTCCACGCAATTCATTCGAGAAACGTTGCAGGTGCGTCAGTTGCCGCCGCTGGGCATTCAGGCATCATGTGGCACAGGCAGATGCCGCGCTTTTCATTTTGTTGCTGTTGTTGTTGTTATTGTCAATGAACTTGCTGATGATGGGCCAACAACATCAAGCAACAAGAACAAGCAACATCAGCAAGGGGAGAAAATTCGTTTGCTGAAAATATCAATTCGAGTTCGAGTTCGAGTTCATCGTAAAATGGTTTTACCGCACAAACGTGATACGTTTCCCGGTTGATGCCATCGGGCCGGGCCACTACGCATTTTAAATGAATATTTAGATGATGCCCCAGCGTGTGGCAACAATGTGGCCATAATTCTTACATAGCTACTCTATCGTATAGTTAAGTCTACGAAAGATTGCCCTCATTGAACTCTCTCGTAAAGAGAGCAAACTGCAAACACTGCTTTGGACAAGCATAAAGTTGATGAATTTCCTACAAACATGAAACTAACAAAGTACTTTACCCAGGGAAAATGTATCAGTTTAAAATTCTTGTTGAAAAATGCATCATCATTATTAAATTGCGATAATTGGCAAGTTATTGCTACATAATTTAAATCTTTCTTCTTAATTCTAATTCTAATATTAATTTTGAAGAGCCTTTATCGCCTCTTAATAAATATAAACAAAGTAGGCTTAATATATTTTTAATTTAACTAAATACAACATTTTTAAAAACCCTGATTTTTTTTTAATATTTGCTGAAGGAGAATACTTGAGAACTCAAACAAATCTTAAATCTCAGCTTTTTCTCCGTTTATGTTTAACAGATGTCAACAGGACCAAGAAAATGATTATTTAAGATATTTACTTAAAAAAGTCCCAAATATGAATGCAAATTTTTCCATAATCCACAGTCAATGTGTTGTTAACTTTTCACTTAGCATCACAGTTAAATTGTTGTGCCATCAAATGTAAAATATTTGTATATAAAATTAAAAATGTTGACTGTTTGCATTGAGAGAGAATTTCTTTCGAAATTGACCAAAGAGACCGCATTGTGGGATTGCTAAAAGTGGAAACCACTCTGCTGTGGTTTCGTTACATTTCTTGTCTTGGCTTAATTAAAATATTGCCATGTTTGTGTTGCCAAACACAGCCAAAAGAGAGAAGAGCCAAAATGTCGCGGTACACAGAGTGAGCCAATTAAAATGGGTAGGAATCGTTGGCATTACTGTGGTTCAGGCCAAGTCAACAAACTGTCCTGTGCTTTCATTGAACTGCGATTGCACAAAAAAAAAACAGAAGTATTTATAGTAGATAAATCACTTTACTGACTGACTGCATGACTAACTGACTGACAATTTCAATCCCGATTCGAGCCAAAAATCCATTGATAGCAGCATCATAAATAGGAACCGCATATTTCCCATCGATTGAATTATGCTTACATGGAGTTCTTCTATTCCTTCTTCTCCTTCTTCTTCTCTATTTGTTCTTATCTCTTTTTACTCTAGCTGAGCGCCAGGGAATTTAAATATACATAATAAAAGTGAAGCAACAAATTCAAGAGTAGCAAAGTGTTAAACATTGCCAAAGAAAATGATACATTAAGTTGCTACTGCTGACTATATAATATGTATTTTAATTTTGAAGCTAACATTATTCGCTGTAAATTGAGTATGAATAAAGAATTATCTGGCTATGTAAATTTAAATAAAATATCCATTTTGACATCCTATTAAGGAATTCGATTGGAAATCAGGTTGCATCAGGTTACAATCGAAAAAGCAGAATATGCAATAATGTATTACATCTTCAGATTATTTATTTATTACCAACTGATTTTAAATATTTCTTTTTGAAGAACTGAATCCCCACATAATAATAATTAAGATATTATCTGACTGTTTTAGGCAGGTTCTTGTTGGTTTTTTCAAAAGACAGAGACCTCGTTTTATAGTTCACAAAAACCGCTTATGCAAAAATAGATATATCATATAGCTCAAGGGTTTTTCTCACATCACTGGCGTAAACTGCAAATGCGCATTGGATTCAGCATTTTTCATTAACCATTCTTCGTTGTCCATTGCAGGTTTTGATAATGTGAATATCGCGACATTAATGCCATTCCTGGCAACAACACAACACAACACGACACAACACATTTGGCATGTCGCATTGCACCATCAGCCGTGGTATGAACAATAAATGCTGCAAAAGTAACAGCGTCTGCAGTGACAACAAAAACAGGCAAGATTATCAATAGTGTTGTGTTTACCATGGCACACAAAACACTCTCCTCACTCATCTAAATGCACATATGTATGGAAATGGAGATGAATATGGAAATGGGTTTGGGTTTGAGTTTTGGGTTTAGGCAGACGAAAACGGCAAAGATGGAAACTTGAGGGGCATGCAACTAAACAAAGAGCAACATCGACACTGAAAATACTTAAGAATAAGGCCATAGTAGCTCTTAGATACCCTGTAAATTCTGATATTATTGATACATTTGTATGTATTTTTTAATCAAACTTGTCATATAACATCCATAAACTGTTTACTTATATTATAATCCTACCAAGTTTTGTTTATTCTATTAATAATAACAAATTTTATACTTTTTTTTGGCTTAACTAAAGTGAAGAATATATTAAGTGTTAAATTTCCTTTGTTTTAAACTCTGCTAGCTAATTCAATACTTATTTCAATACTTCAATAACAAATTGCCTTTTAAAGTGAAGATTATCTTATCTTTTATCAACTGTATTAATAATATTATATTATACTTCATTGGCTTAGCTGAAGAGTTTCTATTGAATGAGAAATTTAGTTGTGGAAAATAAAAAATCAAATTGATTGATTTGTGGAAAAGTTTAAACTAAGTTTATAACAAAGTAAGCTGATATGAAATTGCGCTCAATATTTTAAATGTCTCTTTTCAAGCAAATCCCTATATTTTTTATCATTCTATTTTTATTATTATGACAAGTGCTTTAATTTACAAGTTTAACTTACTTGTAGCGCTAGAAAGATACCTATAACGAAGTAATTAAATAAATAATGCCACAACTTGATAAATTAAAGCTGTAATATTTGCAAATTCTACTTTTTATATAATCGAATCTTGCTTTTGCTTAGACTTTTACATACAATTATGTATTAGACATTTGCCAAAATATAACGTATACGCGTAGGTGTACCTAAGTTAAGGTATCTACGCCCTATAGCGAAATGATGAAGAGCTGCATAATCATAATGATGTGGATGTGCCTTTGTTGTCGGCATTGTAGTTGTTGTTGTTCTTGTTGTTCTTGTTGTTGCTCGTTGCCTGTTGTTGTCGTTTCCCTTTTGTGTGACTCGACATTTTTATTTTTATGTTGTTTTTTTTTGTTTCTGTTTTTTTTTTTGCAAAAACCAAACGAAACAAAATTGTTGCTTTACCCCAGCCAAGTCCCATCCTCCTCAGTCTCAGTCGCAGTCGCAGAATCAAACTCAAACTCAAAAACAAAACCAAACCCACTAAAGGGCTGTTGTCCGCAGCTTGTAAAGCACGTGGTCAGGGTGGTGAGAATTGGGGTGGGGATGGAAATAGGGGTCCCTGCTCTACATACAAATGTGAATGTGAAAAGCAGGATTTGTCTCACATTGAAGCACCCAAGCGAGTTCCGCCAGATCCATGCCAACTCTCTTCTCTCGCAGCTGTTCGTTGTGTTTTGCCAGTCAGACATACAGACAGATGGACACACAGACAGACAGACAGACAGACGAACCGACAGGCACATCAAGCAACCAAATAAGTATGTATATTCTAGATTTCTATGTGAGTCGTTTTGTATAAAGTCCTTTATATAAGAATATCAAGGGTGTTCCACAAAGCTCTAGATCTTTTGCCGACAATTTGTAAACAAGTGTTGATTTTTATTAATTATTTAAATTTAATTCAATAGATTTTAAGTTTATTGAAAGGTTTGAATATTTGTTTTTACATTTGAAATGCTTTGCAATGGTTTCTTTTCACTTGCTAGTGCTTTGTGGAACACCCCTGTCTATGTTCGTATGTATGTATGTTTATAGGAGTATTTCTATTTGTGTGCACGTTAGTCTACAAATGAAAATGCCAGTTTAATAATGCTTTGGTAACAAAGCATTTGCAGATTGCTTTCCATTGATGCGCTATCGAAGCTAGCGAAGCAGTATTTCCATCTTTTTTCCAAGCAACAGAGGAGACCGAGCACCGAGCACCGAGCACCGAACACCGAGCATTAGAATTGAGCGACTGCCTTTCCTTTTGAATTTCGTATGCCGCCCAACACAAAATTCTGCCATATCTGTAGGAGATCCAAAACTTGTTGGCAAAAAGCCGAACATTTCTCTTGCTTTACTGTTTACAACGAAACAGCGGCAATTTTCCTTATCGATTATTGCTCCTGTTACCCATTGTACATCTCTATTATTGTCTCTTGGTCAATTTTTGCATCTTTCGTTTCAAAAAGTGGAATTCGTTATACAGCTTTTTTCTCATATTGGTAAACTTTTTAGATATCAAGGAAGGGAAATAAGAGCTATAACAACTTTGTCTTTGTTTTCTTCAAATTTTCATCTGAATTTCCTTGAAAAATGTTTGATATTATATATATTATATGATTATAACATATGTCTAGAAATCAACTTTTAGTATAATAATCTTTCTTGTTTTTTGTTAAATATTTTGCGCAAGTATCATAGGAACTTTTCAAGGGTACAACATATTCTGGGTGCTGAAAATAATCTCTCTTTCTTGTTCTGCTTTGACTTTTTTTAAGATGTTTGTTTTGTTTTGATTCTTGTAAAAATTTGCAAGACCATCCACTTTTTATACCCTTTAAGTGGGTATTTAAATTATACCAATAAAGATGAATTGGCAGACGCCATAAATTATATTTAACTATCATAAGATAAGTAAATTTAGCTCTTTATAACAATATTCTCCATTTTTAAGAAATGTTAACTAAATAATGAAAATTTTAGTGACTTTATTTGATTGCATTTATTAAGAGAATTTAGATTTAAGTTCCTTCAAGATCTTTATATTCTGTTAACAAGCTTCAAATTTGAATTACAACTATAAATAATTAATAATATTAATATTTTGATGATCTTTTAAAGATTTACAATGGCTTGCAAAGGTATCGAATATTCGACATGCCAATTGTAAGTTTTCTATTTTATTTTTTCTCAACTTTTTGGGCCTAGTCAAAGCCCAAGAAATTTGTTGGTGAGCCCGCTTAGTTTAAGGGCGTGGCTAACACAGAGAAAGAGAGAGTAGAGAGAAAGAGAGAGGGGGGGGGAAGACAAAATCATCGAGAGAAAACTCAATAATGCAAACTTTAAAGGCACAAAAAGACGTTCAAAGTTTTCATGCGATTGCATGTTTAGAGTTCCATTTTCCAGTTGCCATTTCCATTTTCATCTGTCGTCTCTGACCGTTTCAATTTTGTTGTTCTTGTTGTTGTTGTTGTTGCTGTTGTTGTTGTTGTTGTTGCATTTGTTTTTCTGTTAGTTTTGTTCTCACCCACACAAACAAGTTGTTTATTAAATATATGTAGTACAATTGTTTTGCGGCCTGCAGAAAATGTTTTTCAGCCTGCTGACCGCCCCAAACTGCTGACCAGTCTATGGACCAAAGTTCACTTCAAGCTCTCAAATTCACCCCGATCAGTCAATACTCTTTCACTTGCGAAATTCATAGGCATTCGAGTAATACAATTGGTAATAAATTAAGTTAACTGAGAATAATATTATATATCTTATAGTTAAGACGGAAAACTTGAACTAAATCAATTTATCAAAAATAAACAAATCAAACAATAATGAATGAAAGCATTACAGCTTCTAACTAAAGTTGAACAACTTAAATATAATAGAATTCTAAGTTGACAACGACTTTATTTCTATTTAAAACATTTAAAATAGAATTAATATTTGTTGTTTTGGAAATAGTTTATATTTAAGCTAAATGGCATTCTGTGGACAAACAATCAAGGTTAGAGCATTTAAACATTGATGGTCTGCATTTAGTTTTTTAGTTGTTGTTGTTTAATTTGCAGTTTGGAGCTTTGCACAAAAATGCATTTACGTGCGTTATTTACTTATGCAATTTCAGAAAGAGAGAGCGACAGAGAGAGAGAGAGGAGAGAGAGAGAGAGATGGGAAGGGGGATAGTGGAAAAAGAGAAATGAAACTCTAATAAATTGCAGAGCAATGCTAACCGGGGATAACCGAGTTAAAGGCCCTACAACCCCTACACACCACATTTCCTTCGCCACTCTCCTTTGCCTTGCCTTGCACTCCTGCAATTTCCTTGGGTTTTCCTCTCACTCTCACTCTCTCTGTTTTTCTCTCTGCACTCTATAACGAGCACCGAGTGCAAATGAAAGTTTTGCATTTTTCAACAGGCAAACCTCCCAAAAAGCAGTTACCATTGTCTATCCATGTGTGTGTGTGTCTGGGTGTGTGTGTCTGGGTGTGTGTGTGTGCCATACTATCTGCTCGTATGCCAAAAACGGAAGTGCAAGGAAATGAGGCTTAAACCGCATACAGCAACTGGCAGCGAGGACGATGGACAATTGAAATGTGAGCTGTGTTAGGGATTCGGGTTGAAGGGGATTTTCCCACCCACACCCACACACACACACACACAAACAAACACACCCATAGAAATGAATTTAAAAAAAAAAGAATATACCGCAAAATTATGCGGAACACTTTTAGCTTTGAGATCCGCTTTCATCCTGGCCCTTGTCCAATGCGCCAAAACTAAATGAATTGTTGAAAATGTTCAAAATCTGCCACATCATTTGCCACGATTTGCATGCACTGCGTAATTATCCATGCCAAATAATTACAAAACATTTTTCCACGTCACCAACATTAAATGGCCCACAAAATGAATAAATGCCAGCCACTGTTCTGTGGATCTGTGGTAAATGAAGACAGAAGACAGACAGTTGGTTAGCTGGTTAGCTGCGATTTTGGCAGTCAATGTAGATTGCAGTTTATTGTTGCCAAATATGTAAAATAGCAAATCGCATTACATATAGGCTGATAGAATTAGCTTTGTGGGTGAGCAGCAGCAATTAGTTCAAATTTAATACCTCACAATCAGTTGTATCTAATTTAAAGATATTTCTACCACATATTAAACTCTTTTAAAATAACAGAAAAACAACAAAAACTTAAACTTAAATATATTTCTTGGATAATTAATGTTAAATTTGCTTTCCTTTGGTTGTATTTAAAGTCAAAGTTTTAATTTTGTATTAAATTTAATTTAAGTTTCAATTAATTTAATGTTAATGCAAATTTATTTTGTCCAGCTATAGTTTAAATAAATAATGAGAGATCGGAAGGTTTAGTTAAACTTCATGTTGACCTCATTTTCTGTTTGAAATAAATATAGATCTATATTTTAATATAACTTTCCACTTTTGTATCGACTGCATTTTAGTCGGGCAAATAAATATATTTGTGGCTGGTGTTGAAAGCACATTCACTAGCCTTTCATGTGCAGCAAAACGTTTGAGGATAGAGACACCGCGGTGTCTGCCATCAAATATTACGCATACGCAACGTTATCACGTTTCCAAGGCTAAAGGCAGATGGCAGAAGGCACGCATGCAAATCATTTTAAGCGCGCTCAAAGTTGACTGAAAAGAAAATTACAAGCCGCCCCGCCCCACGTCGCCATCAGGTCTCTGCCGGCAGGTAAGTTTGCGTATTTAAATTTGGCCAAGCCAGAAACTTTTTCACTTTCTCTCTCTCTCTCTCTCTCTCTCTCTCTCTGTTTCTCCCCGTTAACCATCTGGCTCTTTTAACAACCACCTTTCCCTCACTTTCGCTGCGGTGCCCAACGGAGCGTTTTTACGCTAAAGCGCTTTTAGAAAAGTTCGCCCAACTCTATACGTATGTATGTTTGAATGTATGAATATATATATTTGTCTGTGTGTGCATACACATGTGTGTGTGTGTGTGTGTTGCACAGACCTTAGCTGCTAAGAAAATTCAAACAGGGAATACTTGAAAACTTCTTACGCTGCCTTTGTCTGCAAATAAGCTAAAGGCACCGACCACAAACTTTGAGCCATATAGTAGACCGGCACCGCTTACCAACTAACTTACGATGAGCAACAAGAACAACGACAAGACGTAATAAAAATATAAAAATAAGCATATCATGTAATACTTATATATATATTGAAAGTAAACCGTAAATATTTTTGCAATGCAATGTTTGATGATGATACTGCCAAACAGATGCCAAAGCGGTCCAAGAAATAAAAAAAGAGGAGCAAAAAAAAACAGGAAATCATTCACAACTAATCAAGGGAAAGCCGCAGGAAAAAAGCGGTTACAGAACCTGTGATGGGTAACGATATTTTAGCACTTTTTTATACTTTTTATATATTTAAAAATAAGATTTTTAATAAGCCATTCAATAAAGTTAAAGACACTTTCGTTCTTTTTTATTAAATATTCTTTTTCAATATATTAAAAACTATTTATTATTTTAATATCTCTTCAACAATTTTGTATTAAAATTCGTTAACTTTTTATTCTTTAAAAATATAAAGGTATTTTTAAATATCGTAACCGTTTCCATCGCATGCAGCAGCTTTTTTTGATGAGCCTGTTTGCTTGTTGGCTCTATTAAGATGTTGTAATTGTGGCCAAATCGCTGCCAAGAATATTCGGTTGGCAACACTCGCCTCCCGCTATTGGTTTACCACGACTATTTGCTTGGCAACTGGTAACTGGCAACTGGCAACTCGGCAGACTCGGCCAGAACCAGAACTGGAACCGAAAAGAGAACTGGAACCAGAATCAGAACCACTTGTGAGTCGAGCTCTCGTTCAACATGCGGCCACGCGGTGTGCCAAAAGCATGTCAAGCCAAGTCAAGCGAGCAGCCAACAGCCAATAGCCAACAGCCGGCAGACGGCAGGGTCTGAATAGGGCCAATTTGTGAAACTGGCCTTTGTGAGCATTGCCAAGACTCAGATTCTGACTCTGACTCTGACTCATCTGACTCAGATCGGAGATAGCCACAGGCGTGTAAGAATTGCAAATATGCAAACTGCGATTGCCAGCAAAACAAAGAGAAAACGGTCTATTAAAAAATGCTTTGGACGAACTGAACATAAAACGAGTTCAATAGGAATACAACAGTATAACAGTGGTACACTTTATGGCAGTATAACAGTCAGGGTTCTTTTTAAATTTGAATTAGTGTAGACTGCTTAAAGTTAGGCAATAAATAAGTAAATAATTGACTTTTAGATAGAAGTATTTCGTAAAGAAACAACTATTAAAAAAATATATTTATAAAAATAATATAAATAAAACAAAACGATTTCTTGACAAACTGCAGAGAAGGTGTTCAACACTACTGTAACATATAATTAATTGGAAAATTTAGAAAGTAGTATAAGCTATTCATTTTGAGTACCTATGATTAATATTTTCTTCATATCGCCATCGATATTGATAAGGATTATTTTATTTAAAAAACAATTTGGCTTAACTAAAATTCTCTTTGTTGTCTTTAAATATTTACAATTTAAGTTTTTGGCGACTGCTTTGATTCAATGTTTAATAAATTAAAATAATAATAAAATATAATTGATTTCAAACAATATAACTGATTTCTAGCCTGAAGACCTTTGCACAAATAGAAGTGAATTAAAGTTTATCGTTCAGTACACTGTATATTCGATAAATTGAATATTTGTAGAAAGAGGTCAACACGCCAAAAGTAATAAATGGTAAAGAAAAAGAAAAGAACTGAGAAGGCCAGTTAGTTGGTTTCAGATAAAAGGTAAAGGCAAAGGTAAAGGCAACTCATGACTGTCTGAATCATCATTGCGTTATCCCTTGGCACACACTTACACACACACACACACACACTTGCACACCACAATCATCAATGCGTTAAAGTGCTGCATTTTCTTTTGCCATTTTCCCCAGCCATTTTCCGCATTTGTGCTTTTGCAGAGTTTGCATATTTTTCAATAAAATGTTATATGATGCATTTGTGTGGCAATCTTGGTCCTTCTGCATACACATACACATACATATCAATGTTTAAAAATAAGCTTCACTTGTTTTATAAATGTATATTTTTGTTGGCAGGCAAAGTAACTTGTTTTTGATTGAGCTTCAAGCTTGGACTTTAAAATCTGTTCAACGTGATTTAAATGTCAGTTCAAGTTAAGTAATCAATTGCATACTTTGGGGAAAGATGAGATTTCCTACCGATTAAAAAAGGATAAGCCCGAATTATGGTAAGTGAGAGCTGTAAACCGAAGTGAGTGAATGTGAATTGAGTTTAAGTGGTGCACGAATTACATTTAATTAAAATCTATATATGTTTGAGCATACATACATATATATTTTTATTACTTTTAATTTATAATCATGCATTTTAATTTGCACTTAATTGGTGGCAATTAATTTGCATGGTAATTGAAATGTTGGTTGTGTGCGGACCGAGTTCATTTTGCAAATCAACATAACATGAAAATCAGAATTAGAATTTTACAGTGCCCGCAAAAGTATGCAATGGAATGTGAAATGGCCAATTTGTTGCAATCAAATGTCGCCATTTCAAATGCCATGTTTGACAACAACAACAATGAAAAACAACAACAATTGCTGCTCGAAAATGAAGTTAACATTGTTACATTGTTGAAATTTGCATATTTCGGTTGGCGCTCTGTAATGTGGCGCTAAAAATTAACAAACATTAACACAGACAGCCAAAATGGGTGGACAGACAAGTCGACTCGTATATTTTAGGACGAAGGGAGACGGATGAAACACAGAGCGCAGCGCAGCGCACAGAGCACAGATAAAGGAGAAAATGTCCTGGGGCAGTGACAGTTTTGGATAGAGGACCAAATTCTCGCGCTCTTCTGGCCGGACAAATGCAAATAAAATGTTTGCAACTATTATGCAATTCAACTATTTGCGGTTATCTGCTGTTGCTGCTGCTGCTGTTGCTGCTGCTGTTGCTGCTGCACGGTGAGATTATTGTCGTCAGGGCAGCTTCCTTCCTTGCTACCAGGGCATTCGTCGCTAACTGCCAGCCCTGGCTGGTTGGCTTGGATAATTGCGCTTGCTAAAAACCACATTCATTGCTCTACCCTCCTCCGCCTACACACATAGACGACGATACAAGCCCGAAAAGTGACACAGCATCCATGAAGTTATAGGATCGCTTAGTTTGGCTCCATGTAGAGTTGTTGTTGCTGCTGCTCCTGATGCGCATTACGGACATTAAACTAGCAATTGCCGCCATTCTGACAGGCCTCTCAGCCACGGGCAGACAAACAAAACTGCAGATAGTCCAGCAATTACAGCAAGTCACCCCAACAATAACCCAACTAAACAAATGTCAGCCAAAAATAGCTGAGAAACATTGCAATCATACTTGTAGCTGCCTAGCTATAACCAAGGACTATCAGGACTATTCCGGTTTTCATTTATTTTATTTTCACTCATTTTATAAAATGTATTTTTTCACGTTGTCTTTTAGTTAGGTGTATAAAAGTTATAGTTTGCTCTTTTATTTTCATTCATTTCAATTTGCTTTTAAATTAATTAGGAGAAAATTATAATTTAGCATTTTATCCGATTGAAAATAATTTAGTTAGAAGGAAATTTAAACCAAACAATATTAATTTAAAACAATTTAAGGAAAATCGCATGCAAAAAACCTTATAGAGGGTATGATAAATAGTGCAATATTTGAAAAATTATAATTATTATAAAATTCTAAAAAGAATTTGTTTAGAAATTATTAAGCTAGTCAGTTAATTTCATCTTGATAATGAGGTAGAGCTATACTTTTTTGCATATGAAAGTTTAAAATATCAAGATAATTTTGAATGTGATTAAGTAAATTAAAAATCACAGCAATTAAAAGTTGTGTTTAAACAATGATTTCTTTAACGATAGAGCTTATCAGTTTAAAGGTACAACTAATATAATCTCGTTCTTACTTAGTCTCTTTTTCGTCAGCATAAACAATCTTGTCGTTATAGCCATGTCCGTGTGTTCGGAATATTTAAAATAAATATAAGCTGTCGGTAATTTCGACGTTTAAGTCTGCCAACTGCTTTTGGCAACTGCGCATGTTTCTGTTGCCGTTTTATGATTATTATAATTATTACAGGACTACCGTACCCACTTTTGAATACTATTTACAGCTGCTGTCTTCCCATCCTGCTCCTTCTCCTTCTACTTCTTTGCTGTGGCTGTGGTTGTATCCTCTCTCTAACCACATGGGAGCATCGCCAACCAATCTTTTCGCGCCTCTGCCTCTGCCTTTGCCCCTGTCCCTTCCATGAGATGTCCTGATGGCAGTCGCTCCTTTTTGGCCCCGACTCTGACCCGTTAATTTCCATGTAAGCCTTTTTCTTGTTCATTTTGTTGTTGCTTGTTGCTATTGTTGTTGATTGTGTGGCTGTTGCCTTGCAAGGACGTCAGGCAGTCACTTGTTATACCCTGTATCCTTCATATGGCCAAAATGCAGCATAACTAACTTTTATTACATCCAGTAACAGTACACAGTTTATGTATGGTTTTAGCCTTAAAATGTATCAGTTTTTTAACTGACAGGCTAATTTGGCTTGAATTTTATTCAAAATAATCTTTAACTTAATTAAATTGAAGAAATTTGTAAATGCAAAACTTTTTTCTAACTATTAACAAATAGAAAAGAAATAAATTTTGAGAATAAATTCAAGCCACAACATTGTGAATCTGGTTACAGGGTATCGTTGTAGTAAAGGATTTTTTTGTCGCACATGCTGTTGTTGTTGTTTGAGTTGTTGCTGTTGTTGTTTGAGTTGTTGCTGCTCTCGTTACTGGGGCCTGCATGCATTGCCTTTGTAATCACGCTAATAACTTGGCTTTCGAAAGTAATTAGCCACATTGCGCTTTGGCGAGCATCATTGCCTTGTTTCCCTGAAGCTCTTCTGCAGTCTGTCATGTTGTTTGGCTTTCGTCTGGCGTTTGTCTTATGTATGTATGTAGACTGTCGGTTGTCGGCTGTCGACTGTCGGCTGTCGGTTGTTGGCTGTCGGTTGTTGCCAGTTTTCTACCTCCTTCTCTTTGCTATTTTTGGTAATTTGACTAGCTGCTGGCTTGTACCACAGAACCGCCAAATCAGCCGAGTTAGCAGCACCAGCAAACCAACTACGAGCCACCAATGTACGTGAAGGCAGCCGTTCAATGTTGGCACAAATGCTCATTGGAACATGACAACTAACAAATGCACAAGACACACACAATCACACACACACACACACAATCACAAACTCACATACCCATACACTCCCATAGACTTACATATACATTTGTATATATGCAATTTGAGAATTTTGTATTGCCTGCTTTTTTGGGCACTCGTTTCATTTTGGCCAAACATTTGTTACCCGCTATCAAGACGGCTTGTGTTTAGTTCAGAATGCCTTGCCCTAAAGTTGCTCGTTCCCATGCCACGCCCCCTTGTGAAGTTTGCTTTGCATATGTAAGGAGAACTGAAGGCTGGCCTGGAGCCTTAATGGAGTTTAAGGAAATAAAGTTCTAGACAAGAATTATGAGTTAAATTTTGCACCTGGTGCTACTGAAAATAAACCGCATAAATAATAAACACATACATTTGTACATTCTTTGACCTTTCGCTCACTTATACCAATAAACGACTGTATATATATTTGTATATATGTATGTACATTTTTGTACATACATGCGTCTGGTCTATTGGTCAGTGTGCAAATGTTTTAAATGGCAGTTTGTGGCTTGTGGCTCTCGATCCAATTGTTTGCCACTGTGGTCACAATTTGTTGCTGTTTGTCTAAGCCATAAAATTTAAATATATATATGTATACAAACATACATACATGCAAGCACCATTTCTAATACATGACTGTCAGTCTGGGATTTGTCTGTCAGCTCACAGATTGAGCAAAAGTTAAAAGCTTGAAACAACAACTTGACACTGTCAAAAAATAAAATGTTATTCACAAATTGTCACAATATTTAAATTGACTGACAGAATGTTCTAAAATACATTTATTAAAAGTATATTTAATAATGAAGTAAATTGAAATTAGCGAAATTTAATTTGTTGGCCTTTTCAATCTAGAAAACAGGAGATTTTTCTATTTAAACTTGGAAATTATTTGTATAAGTATTTATATAAATTTGGTAAAAATCAAAGATGAGAATTGGTAGAAAGATATACTATAAGCATGATGAATTAATTGATGGATTTGTAAATCGCCTCAAAAACTATTCAATATCTGTTAGAGTGAATTATCCTTTAATTAGTTCTAATGATCTGGTGATTTTTTTACACAGATTTGGTATTCTCTTTGAACAGAAAGCAACGTTACTGATGCTAGTACAGCATTTATAGTAAATGCATGTAATACTACTTCCTGAGTGATAAATATACATGAGTGTACGTGTATTTAGGACGCCTAAGTTGAATTCAAGACACGGCATTTATTTTGCTCGACAGCTTTTTTCCTTGGGCTTTGTAACATGCAGCTTGTTGTCGGGCAGACACCCTCGGGGGTATTATTGGCATTAACAACAGTATTATCGCCAAGTTTGATGCCATCGACATCATTATCATCATTATTACTTAACTTAATCGCAAAGCGCAGCAGGATAAACAACAACCACGGGGCACATTATTTGTAACATACATACGTATGCAATACATTCAACACACACTCACACACACACACATTCAATAGAGTTGGCCCAAAATTTACGTAGTTGTTACTTGTCACAAATACTGGGACAAAATCGCATAATTCTTTACGTAGTCTATTTAGCCAACTTGTTTTATAAAAAGCTGTGAATTGTTAAGAAAAATATTAAGAATTCTAGTTGTGATGATAGCGTTGATTTAAGCTGATTATTATAAATTAAAATGTTAATTTATATTCTTAAATTTATATAATCTTAATATATTACATCTTTTCTTGTTTACTGACTATAACTGAAATTTCTATTCACAGTCACCTTCACTAATGTTTGTCACGTAAATTGCATTGTCACTGTTACAGTTTTCGCTGTGACTCCAATGTGACCGTATCGCACAACTCTAACAAATAAATGCATATAAACACACACAAATACACTCCCCTTACTTGGGCATGACTGCAGTTTGTTGTGGCTTCAGTCTATGCCTCCAAACTTAATTGCGCTTTAAATTTCGTGTGACCTGACAAACACTTTAAAACAGCCAACAGCCAACAATCAGCAATAACGCTACCACCGTCACCAACAGCCACACAACAACAACAACAACGGTAACAACAACAACAACAACAACAGTAATAACAACAATGCAAGCTGTGTAGGGCCACAACAAAACTATTGGGCAAAGCCCCAGGAGGAAAAGGGTATATGTTTATTAATTTATGATTAACTAGAATCAGTCGACAAAAAGTAATTGAACATTTTAAATATAACTTTATAAAATATGTTTTGAATTGCAAGATAATATTTAATTACTAAAATTAAGTTAAAAACTGACTAAAGACTTTGTAAATCTAAAAGTACAAAAGTAAATTTATAAGAATATGCATAAAGAAATAAGAAACAAATACATATTGTCAAAATACATATAAAACTTTGTGGATCTTTATAAAATTTTGCTCATTGATTCAACATTATTTGTAGAAACTGTTTTCCAATATAAGCTCATTCTGTTCATTAAGTATTAGTTTTAGTTGCTAAAAGTTAAGTTATTTCAAAGAAGACTCCTTTACATTTAAAATTTTAAACTCTTGTTATAACTAATATTAGAGACTGTCGACTACATTAATTTGGGGCTTAAGAAACTCTGTTAGATTTTGCCACATTCTTGATTAATGATAGACAAAAGCTGAAAGCTGATTCAAATATTTTTTAATGGAAATAATGATGCACATTTACTTTATGCCGGCCAAAAATAAAATACTTAAGATAACCATAGAATGTTCTAAATATTAAGAAATGTTATTAAGAAAATGAAAATAAATTAATTATCTATACACAAATTAAACACATGAAAAACTAACTTAATTTCAAGCCTAAATATCAGATTAATACATACATAGCATTTGAATTGAAATGTGAAATAAATTAACCACATTTATATGTAATGTCTAGTGCATTTATTTATAAGGTATTCTATAAGGGATTTATAAGTATCTGATAAGGTAACTAGTTTCTTCAATAATTATTCTGTAATAAGCTTAAGCTTTTAGTATTAAGAATAAAATTAAATTAAGATAAATCGTTTCTTTAATATGCTAAGACTACCCTTTTGGTACAGCGGATACAGGGTATTGCCAGCAGGCACCACAAAACAACTCGCACGCGTTGTCGAGTCTGTTGACTGTCGCTTGTTGTATGCGTACCGTGTATGTTGTGTGTGTGTTTGTCTGTGTGTGGGTGTGTGTTTGTGTGTGTGTTGTTGTTGTTGATGGTGGTGATAGTGGTAATGGCGGCAATGGTGGCCATGGTGGCCATGGCGGCTATAGTGGTATTGGTGTTGGTGTAGCTGCTGCTGCTGCTGCTGCCGATGATACTCGCATTTAAATTAACATTATTTGCATGCCGTGCTTACAGCATAAATTTCAGAGCTCACGCGCCGCTGTGGTGTCAATGCAACAGAGTGATGTAGTGAGAGAGAAAGAGAGGGGTGGTATGTGAGGGAGATGGTGAGGGCAACGAGGCAAAGAGAGAGAGATAGCAGAAGTAAATAAAAGGGAATCACTTGTACAAACGAGCGCAAAATAATAGGTACATTAATATTAAAGTGATAAACTTCATCGCCAGATTTAAATCCAATGTAGAAATTCAACTAAAGTGAGATTTACAAGAAGTTATAAAAAAATAGCTATGGCAAGCAGAAGAGAAGCTAGAAAGAACCTTTTACTTCTTACAGATTTAGTCTAGATTTATCAAAATGATTAGAAA
This sequence comes from Drosophila putrida, assembly GCA_037043535.1. Taxonomy (NCBI): domain Eukaryota; kingdom Metazoa; phylum Arthropoda; class Insecta; order Diptera; family Drosophilidae; genus Drosophila; species Drosophila putrida. The sequence continues at coordinate 142,834 of JBAMBI010000996.1, forward strand.
TAATAGTAAAGCTCCATAAAATGTATATTTCAGAGACTCATTAAATGTAAAAACTGCTAAGAAATCTATAATTTATCATTCCTACATTGCCCTTATTATTTAAAAACAAAATATTAATCGATTATATATGAAACTATGTAGTTATAAAGTCTTAATTTATATTGTTTATTTTTTTATTTCTTTCATATAATCTACACTGATCAGTTGACTCCATCAATTGAATTAAATGTACAAGTAAAAGAAAATCTATGAATTTATAAATAAAAATTGAATAACATAAAATTTTTATAATAAGCAGTGATAAGATCAAGTTTAAATTTGAATAAATTTTAGTAAAAAATCATATAAATAAATAAAATGTTATTATTATTTCGGTCGCGTTTGTATGAGTGCGAGGGAATGTGTTGGTGTGAGTATGTATCATTCACAAAGTAAGGAAATTGCATTTAAAATGCACTTTGAGCAGCAATTTAACAATTGGTAGTTGGCTGGACTCTACTGATCCATTGGTCGTGGAATGGTCAGTGAATTTTTGGGTAGCGCATGCGTTATATGGCACATTTTTAAAAACGACCAGTGTCTATAGCATCTGAGAACATTCTGGCCGTTATGGCATCAACTTTTTAACATTTCAGCTTGTTGAAATGGCAAAAGTCAAACGAATGAGACACTAAGATACTCTGCTTCATTCTCAATAGCACAAAAACATATTAATAATATATAATAAAGTAGTGTAAATGTCGATACATATACATATATTAAATAGCGTGGAAATATTTCAATTGATTCAACATCAGTTAATATGTTTCGAAACGTATTTTCAAGGCAGAAGTAATGGAAATGCAATAAAAGTAGTTACTTAATTGTTGTAGTATTCAAAAACTTGTCTTTATAAATAGTTAAGAAATAAATTAAATAAAATTATCATATATAATGTACAGAAATCGTCATATTTATACTATATATACTTTATTTAGTTTTACTTGTTTTTAATTTTATAACTTTACTTATTTTTTTAGCACCGACATAAAAGTTATACAAATAAACAACGATAAACATTCACATACATTTATACAAACGTTATGTATGTACAGCCTTTCACATTTATATACTCATTTAAATTTAAATATATGTGTGTATTTATGCCCTGTTACAGGGTATACATGTATGTAGTAAAAAACCACTTAAGTGCGCGATTTTCACATTAATTTTTGGGCACATGAAGTTGCCACTGACCGCAGGTCAATTTCAACGGCGTGAACATAAACTATAATAATAATAATAATAATAACTTAATCAGCTGCCAACAATAAACATTAAAAAAACCTCCACACACACATAAAAACACAATAACGCATAACCACATATAGTACTTAAGTATTTTATATGATTGTTGTTGGTTTGTCTGTGGTTCCAGGATAATTTTATGACGCAGATTTGGACCTGTTGATGTTGTTATTGTGATAATTGTTGTTGTTATTATTGTGTTGTTGTTGTTGTTGTTTTGGATACAGAAACAGAATTACCATGCATATATGTAGATACCTTCGCGTAATGCGCATCATATTTTAGCCTCAACCCTTTGAAGCATTTTAAAATGTCATTATTAAAAGCTCCCGCTGCCAATAAATATTTTCTTATCGCATTAAAACTCGTCCCTTTCGCCTACCCAATTCCCCTCCACTCGCCCACTGTGTTTAATATATGTATAAATAAATTCTTTTACACTTGGTTGGTGTCCATTTCATGGAGCTACCTATATTTTATGCTTAAATAAAATAACTTAGCTTTAAACAATAAAGAAATATTGTATATTTGGCATACTTATCAAAAATTTACATGTTGCAAAATATTCATTACATTATTTCATTACCGAAAGTCTAAGCAATCTTCCTAGCCTATACCCTGTTAGTTCCAATCTATACCAATATTAACTTTTATCCATTTTAGGCATCACCGTAATTATCAGTTATTTTTGCGTATAATTTTATGGTTATTGCGTTTTTCAAAATATTTTCATTATTTTTAATAGAACAACAACCGATGAATGCGATTATTGCGAATGTCGGTGGAAAAGTATGTCGTCTGTAAACAGCTTAAATTTTAACCTATCAACTTTATAACATTTACTGTTAGATATAGACAAACAAGCACAACCCTTTGTCATAGAGTGAAACGCTGTTAGGAGTAAACAATTTAATAAATGTTCGGTGGCAATTTAATATTTTAGTTGTTTTGCCCGTTGTAAAATAATTGATTAAATCTGCCCCATGTGGGCAACTGCGACACATAAACACGCACACACACTCACATACACACACACACACACATACACTTATGGAACAGATTGCAATCTGTGAGTAATATCAAAATAGCCTTTGATTTAAGGCCTGCAACATTTGCGTTTGACAAACTTATGACCGACAGCATATATCAATTAAACACACTACCATATTTATATATTTGTATCTGTATATATAAGTCCATAAAAATGCACACATCCCCTTTAAATTTGAATAATATATCTAATAAATAGTTTATACAAGAATCGTTTACTTTTATGCATTTTCAAGTATTGCAGTTGGAACTTCAAACAAATATTTTAGCCCTACAATAAAGAATTTACATATATACTCTATGAGGTCCGAGTTGCCTCTCTCTAAGGACTTTCAAAAGATCCTTTGTTCCTGGGAATAAAGACTACACACACATGTCCGACTCTTTTTCATACATAAACCCAAATCACTCTTTTCATGTTGGTTCATTTTACTACTTTCCTAATTTAATTAACACGTTTAGTCAGCTTTTAAAACTTTTGGTCGTTGCGTGTCTGTAACTAGTTTACTGCCCAATAACAACAACAGCAATGGCCTTAAACAAGTCCAGATCTTTGGGATGCTTGTTCCCGTTCCCTCTGCTGTTTCCCGTTGTGCTGTTGGTCAATCAGGCACATAATGAAATAATTGAAATAATTGGCAACTGCATAGTTAAAATTATAAACGATGCCAACTAACTGAAGTTAACTACGCCATGTCTCCTTCTTCCTTTGCTCCTCCTCTTTGACACTCTCTTGGACATAGTTTTTGGTGGAACTTCATAGCATACTTTGCGGCAATAAATGTCTCCATCTTCGTATCTTCTCCACATTTTCCACCACCCACTCGAAATGCATTTTATTTAAACGTTTTCTTTTCCATTTTTCAGCCAAACTAACAGGCGAGACAAGCGAAAGAAGCAAGAATCACAATAGGCCAAAAACACGCCATGGCCAGCAACAACAACAACAGCAACAACAATAATATTACTACGAAAACGGTAACAACATTTAATGGACGTTTGCCACTCTAAGCAGGCGGCAAACTTTTCCCTCTCTCTCTTTCTTTCTCTCTCCCTCTCTTTATCCACTCTTCCTAACGTCTTGGCACTCAAGCCGAAAACGGCAAAGTTTTCTTAATTTTTGTTTTCATTTTTTTCTTTCTTTCTTGGGTTTTTTTGTCTTTGGCTCACATGCAGCCCTGCTGGAAAAACTTTGGACTGCAATTCAACGGGTTTTGCACTTGAAAACTGTGCGCACCTATGTATGCAACCAAGCGAGAGGAGTGCCTGAATTTTGCAGGTGAAACGCAGGTAGATTCGGTGGGGGAAGGGCATATACGTAGAGTATTAGTGATAGTGATAAAAGTTGCTGCCGTTTCCGTTCGTCGAAAAAATTCACTAAGATATTTCAAATGTGCGTGCAAAATGCCCCGAAAACTCTCTCTCTCTCTCTCTCGCTCGCTCTCTCTCTCGTTTTCTCACTCCTTTTGACTTGCATGCTTTCTCGCTTTTCTCTTTGAATGCGAGTCCTACATATTCGACTTTTACGTTTAGAGCAACCATAGAAACTTGTTAAAAGGTAATTGATACAAAATGACGTTGAAATTGAAGTTGAGTTTAGAGCTACATTTTTTTTATATTTTTTTTCTTAGCCACTCATGCATGTACATATATGTACATATGTATGTACATATGTGCTTTTATGTGTATGTGTATGTATGCGAATCTCACTACCTATCACTTTTTCCCATTCCTGTGAAGTCGAGCTGAAAACTGTGCAAAATTCTCAACAAGTGCAAAAAAAAGGTAAAACACAAAAATATGCAACTAAGTACGTTCTTTTTAGTTTCATACCATATATGAAAATACAATTTCTTTTGAAGCTCTGGCTCCGAAAGCTTAAAAAAAAAACTTTATCATATATGTATAAACGAGTATGTCTTCCAGTTGATAAGACCCTTTAATTTCTGGGTATCAATATCAATTTCAGTATCCTAAACAACAGCAAAATCAAAAAACAACAAAGTTGAGCAAAACAATGGGCGAAAATCAAAGGCGAAAATCAATAAGGGAAATTAAATTGTGCACAGACAGACACAGAGAGAGAGGGATTGGAGAGGGGAAGGGAAGGGGTTGGACTGATGGGCTATCAGACGGCCATCTTGGAAAATGGCTATGGATGAACAGCATGAAGGTGCAATTCGAGAGGAGTTCTTTCAGTAAGTTGATGCTTTGCTGCTAATTGCCGCACAAATTTATTGAATTGAACCCAAGTAACAGCTTACTTAGATAGACTTTACTGACAGCTGCTAAGAAGCGGACAATACAAACACAAGAGTTGCTTTCTTAGCTGCTTTAACGCTAGATCTAGCAAAGTTTTAAAATTACGACAGATTTCAAATTTTAAAAACTTTGACAAAACTTAAGCGATTTTAATGTGGAATGTCGTGGTTTGATCTATAAATTAATTCCACATTTAAAATTAGTTTGTTATTTTTAAATTATAAGTTTTCCTTATTATAATTATTTCTACTACTTCTCCTTTTCCCAAATCCAACCTAATTTAACTGTTGAATTTGTGGCAACACTGGCAGACACTCAACCAAAGGGACAGCATCAAATTGTCTATGTCTTACTGCGTGCTCAGACTGCGGAAACGGAAGCGGCCATATTTGCGGTAGTTAATCGGTTTTCGTTTTGAATTTCTTTGGTGTGGCCAGAGAGAGAGTCGCTTTGTCGTTGATTTAGTAGCTGATACTGCAATTTGTTGTTGGCAGGACCTGCGTATCATCATTAACTTAACCCAATCCCATTGTGAACTCTGACAACAGAAGTGGCAAATGAGCCAAGATAACTCTATCCACAATTCAAATGCAAACTGCTGATGTACCACAATTTGATCCAACATTGAGCTATTGTCCTGAAGACATCAAGCGACCGAAAAGTCATTCAGCCAGCTCAAACAGTTGAGCAAACAGAAAACGAAACAGAAAATGGGACTAAAAGGCATCGACTTTTTCTCGGACCGTGCGGGCTACGGGCCACGGGTTGCTAAGGGTAGAATGTAAAGGGTTAAGGGTCAGTCAGCAACTTGGGATATCTGTGGCTGAGTTTTTACCCATTTGTTGGCTTTGCGATAACCTTTTAATCGAATTAATTGCATAAAACTCTTAAGTTTTTGCTGAATGTCTTCATATACATACTATAATACACATTACGTATACGTATAGACAAGCAGAAAAGTGAAGGAAACAAAAGGAAAGGAAGTGAAAGAGTTTGTGTGGTTGAACACCGAGTGCAGACACAAAGGCATACGCAAATGGCTTTGAAAGTTTTCCAGCTTCGAATCGAAGTTGCATTTTCATTATGCGCCGCCGAGCATCGAACTCCCTGAAGACCTTGAGGTTTCCACCTAACCCCAAGAACAAAAGTCCTGACCCAGACTTCTACTTTCCAATGCGTCGTCCCACAAGTGAGACTCAAAGTCAACGTCTCAATCGATAATTTGAGTCGAGGACTCGGGCAAGGACAAGCACCAATCTATCAATTAAATCTACACTACCTTTTGAGGCTACTGATTGATTTACACACTACTAAAAGCAACTTCAGTAACTGTCTGCTAATTTCATTTATAGTATGTATATATATGTAATTCATTCAAAATCAACACAATATTGACACAGAGGCCACAATTATCGACAATGTCGACAATTTAAAATGTGTATACTCAAAGTTGCACAAAGTCACAATACTTCAGTGTTCTTTGGGATCCAAGTTTAAACAGCATTACGCATACGCAGTGTTGTCGCTGAATCCTTGAGTCTGGTGAATGCTACATACGTATATAAATTGCATTTTATATATTTTAATTCGCACATTTATGGCTTGGCATGCAGATGAGAATGAAAATTCTAAAAGCACAACAATTTTCTATTTGTAAAACTCGTTGCAAAAAGTTGCAGTTGAGAGCTCGACTGTAAGAGACCATCTACATACCCTAATAAAAATAATTGTACGAATAGAAAATAATCAGACAAATGTATTATAGCTTAAAATTCTGTTTACTTTTTCTAAAAACAAGAGAGAAATTAAAATAATTATAGAAATCTAGACAAACAATTCGAATTAACAATTTTAGTCGACTCCTTTCTGCTATTCAAGTACAGGGTCTGGAAATGGAAGTTGCTACTTTTTCGAAAAAGAAGAGAGAAATTAAAATAATAATAGAAATAATATGCACCTTATGTGCCAGTGGCAGATCAAGTCTGCCTCGCAGACTGAACTGAACTGAAGCCAAAGGCGACTGCTGCTGCTGCTGCTGCAGGTTGGCAAAGGACTATCCTCTACAAAAGAGCTCTCGGCAAGGAGAGCATTTATATTGTGCGATGTGCAAGGACATCAAGCTGCAAGTTTGCACCTAGCTTTGCCCCTAGACAGACTGTTTTGTGGCAGCCTTTACCAGCATGCTTTGGCGAGACTTAACTTTGTACTACGTGGATGTGTGGCAACTAAATTTGCATGTGTGCTGGTCAGTGTCAGTAGACCCACATGCAGCAGAGAGCTTGCCACTGACAGCACCTGCTATCGCTCTCTCTCGCTCTCGCTCTTTCTCTGACTCTGACACTCACTCTCTCTTTCTCTATCTATGCATTGCCAGTCTGTGTAAAAAATGTAATTTCAACGTTATCCTGACGTAATGCCAACGCTATCTGCTTCCAGACACCACAATGCTAGACACCAGCTACAAACAGCAAGAAGGCGACACAAAAAGAGTGCGAGTGAGTAAGAGATATAGTGAGAGCGAGTAAGAGAGAGAGATGGCGAAGTTGAAGCGACAAATCCATGTTGTAATTTTGTTCTTGTTTTGCAATATTTTGTTTGTGCCATTTTGATATTCTTCTTCCTCTTCTCCTCTCCTCTCCACTCTCTCTTTCTGTTTGTCTCTCCATCCATCAACCACATTTCTGGTACATTGTTAGTTACGGATTTTGGTATATATTTATTGCATAAATTTGATGCCATAAAATGAATTTGTCATACCAAAATTGTTTTGAATTTTAATTTACTTGTTCATCGTCAACAGCAATGGCTGCAAAGTGCCAAAATACATATTCATACACACATGTATGCATTTGTGTATGTGTGTGTATGTGTGTGTGTGTGTGTGTGTGTATAGATGACATTCTAAGCTGTCAGCACAACAACAACCAAAGCCATAGACAGGTTGAGTGCTGTCAACATAAAAATATTCCTTGCCTTCATTCTAAACCATATAAGTATGCTATGAATTATGTCTCAGCTTTCTAATAGCCTGCTCAACTAGAAACAAGTTAAAACGAAGGGGCACGACTACAATATACCCTGCCACCAACCTTAAAATAGCCAAATACATACAAACACACATCAATACATTCAAAATAGTCTATTCAAATTACAAGGTGTAGACAATCATTTTGACTACAGATTTTGTTTGTTGTAATTTTCATATACATTTAAATTTATTTACAAACTAATATTTATTTTATTGATATTGAAAATAAGTCATTTAAGGGTAAAATGATCCACTAATTGAAGGGTAAAAGAATCCTTCCCTCTGATTCATATATTTGAACAAAGCAGGGTATAAGAAACCAGAACTTGACAGATTGGGTGATGAAGCGATGGAAGCAAAAAGAAAAGTGCTGAGGAAAATTTGCAGATTGAAAGATTTATGCTGGACACTCATTTGTTTGCTGTTTTTCTTGTGTCCACTCAGTGCGTAGTATTTATGCATATTTGTCAAAAGGACGGTCAAGTCTATTTGTAGTGCTTATTTCTAAACGAACAGACAAAGCTAAATACGGGTAGATTTTTCTACAAATACTTCAGTTTGTAAAAACGATTTTGAATGTGTGCATTGCTGATAAAATAAACCGCTTCTGCTTAAAATTTATCATACTTTCGATGGATTCTGATTTTTATTCATGATTCAAGCAAAATCATTTTCTGCTGTCAGTCAAAATTGACTGACCCAAATTCCCTTCGCAGACTTTCTACGTTATTTGCCATGTTCCATAATTTGGCAAATATCGAGTAGACAAAACAGTGAGAAAACTGTTCCTTTCCCCTTTTGTCTCTTTTGCTTCTGGTGATTGCCTTTGACTCTTTGAGAGTACCAACGAAATTAGCAGTCAAGTAAAAGCTATTGTCAATGGAAGAGCGAAAGGAGGAAAAGTGATGAAGGGAGTTTCCTTTTGATTTTTGACACTTAATTAAAATGGTTGCCTGACAAAGTGTAGAGCACCGTGTGTTTTATTAATCGTCATGGGCAATCAGAAATTAATCTTGGAAAATTGACGCAGTTTTAGAATTAACATTTTGCGGCTTACCTCTAGGACCTCTTAGGAAAGCCTTTATAAATTACATAACACATAATATACAATATTGTAGATACAAGAGTTCAGTGTAATTACCTGCAAGCAAAAGAAGTAAATAATTTATGTTAGTTTTAAAATTTAATTAGTTTTCTAATTTTCATAAATTGTAATTATTATAATATGTATAAGTTTATAATATATATAATAGAGGCTATAAGTTGAAGAAACTTCAAATTTATATATCATACATGGACAGTCGTATTTTATTATCAATTTTATAAAGCAAAATATTGAAAAGTTCGTGGTCCTTTCGGAGCTACGTCTACAACTCATAAAAAAACCGATAGAAAATCAAGAAAATTGTACACAAAAACAGCGCAAGACCTTTTCATGAAATTTCTATAACATTTGTGAGTTCAGTTTTTTGTTTGTTTGTGAACGAAATGTTGTAAATGAATAAAGAAAAATGTTCTTGACTCTTTCCGATCATTATTTGTCGTTGATGTTTTTCAGAGTGTACATGTACATACTATATTACAGATGTTACAGATACAGTTCGTTATGTTGGCGGTTTAGTAATAAAAACCATTTGACTGCACTTTAAATAAAGCTGTGCTGCACTTTTTGGCGACAACGAAATCGACAACAGTTGACTATCTTTTGTGTAATGGTTACTCCAGCTTAAACTATCTCTCATCTAACTCCCTTCCCTATCCGCCCTTCCCTTTCCCATCTAGTTCTCTTCTTCTATTTCTTTCGCCTGACACTATCAGTGGGTGGCTGCTTTTGAGCAGTATTACATTTTTGTTCACTGCCATTCTGTACAATTTCAAGCAGCTTTCATTTGCAGCCAGCAGTCAACTTATAGCTGCTATATACACACACAAACACACAAACACATGCACGAATTTTATTGAAATGTATGTGTGTATATGTGCATGCGTGTCTGCAACTAATCTCATAAATCCCAAAGGTAAATATACACAAACAAGGAAAACATTTAAAAAGAATTGCTCAAAACTTATCTTTTTCTTTTGCTTTTTGTAAGTCCGTCTGTCTGTCTGTCAGAGTGTGTGTGTGTATGTGTGTGTTTGTGTGTGCGAATGCTTTTATTGCAATATCATTCACAGAAGACTTGGCTGCTTCAGTTTTCATGCTGTTTTTCAAAGCTTCGACTTGGTGCATTTTATTTCCATTTAATTTGTGGCTTGGACGCTTTACAAGTAAACTAACTAATGCTTGAACCCAATGCCTCTAAAGCCATTGGGAATTCCGTCCTAACTGGACACAGGCTAGACGACCAACAGACCGTCAGACAGACAGACCGACTGACCAACCACTGGGCACACTTACTATATATGGAAAATGCGAGGCTAACACTTTATTACAATTCGCAATGAATGTTTAATATGAGATGAGAGAGAGAGAGAGTTTTACAGGATACGGAAGCAGACTAAATCGAGACATTTTATAATATAAACCCAAATGAATTTAGCTTTGTGTGTCGTATAAAATACATACAGATTAGGGTTATAGCTAAAGAACATAAGAATTAACATTAAATTGCAAATTTACATAGCCTTTAAATAATTAAATCATATAAATTTCACAATTAATATAAAAAATATATTTAGTATATTTCAATTAAATTTTTCTCTCGAAGTATGCCAAAGAACCATTAATTAAACTCTGTGCTCATTTGGAGAGAAAATGGCATCTCTGATTTTACAGGTTTTATACTTAATAGTCAAGTCGATTTAGAGTAAGATAATATCTAATATTATAATAAAAATATATTATATTTTATTTATTTTTATACGGACAAAAAAGTATTGGCATTTATCTGGTGCTAGCTGCAGGGTATCTAGTAGTCGTGCTTTCTCGACAACAGCATGCGATAATAATGAAAAATGTTAATATACACCTGTGCCCTTTGGGTGCCAAGTATAATGATGCATAATAAATAAAAGCGAATAGAGTAATTTTTTATTTACATGCACACATATAAATTAAATTTGCATAAACATGGGAAAAGTATATTTAATTTAAAAAAAAAACTGGCAAGTTGTTCAATGAATAAATCTATAGCCATGCTGACCTTTTAAACAAATCAGTATGCAACATATGGAATGACAACCGCAAACAAAAAATGTTATTTACCAAATTGTTCACCGAATAATAGGGAATTTTTGTGAAAGTAGGGTAACATTTTTGCATCCGTTTTCAATTTCCTGTTAGTCTTTCACTCGATTTGTGTTCAGTGTTGGACAATATTTAAGGAAAGGTGTATGTCAACAAACACACACACACAGAGACACACATGGACACAACTAGAGACATTGTCTGCGACAGTTGACACACAAATTCGATTGGTGACCCGTTCCTGTTCTCGATTCCGAACCGAACCGAACCCAATTCCGATCCCAATGATGATGCAGAAGTGTTGGTTGCCAATTGCCAATTGGCAATGGCAAAGACTGAGAGCCAAGTTATTGAGTCACTGGACCCAAGTGGAGAGGAAGTTTGAGTTGTTAAGCTGCTTTCGGCACGCTATCTGTTAGAACACAAACATACATACATATGTACATACACCCACACATGTTTCATTTGTGGAAAGTGGTCAAAAGATGGCTTCAATGTTTTGCCATGTTGCTTTTCACTCCCTCTCTCTCTCTCTCTCTCTTTCGCTCTCGTTTTTATCCCTGTGCTTGTACTTCTGAGTGTGTGCAATTTTTATACGCTACTAAATCTTCCAAATGTGCATTGCACATCGTTGCGTATAAACTACGAGTGGAGTCAGAAAGAAGCCAGGGCTGAAAATCGGATTTCAACTCAATTCGGTTAAACGCATTTCAAACTTCAACTTTACAAAGTAATCCATTGTATTCAGATGCAAACATATGCACATAAATACACATCCTCGTCTAACTAAGTAAGTATTATTGAACTTGAGTTAAGTGGATCAACCAATACAACAAAGACAGGGATGTTGATTATACATCAAGTTTAAATACGTCTGTCTTTCATATTGATTAAGTATTGATAAGCATTGAGTAAAAGGATTGAGTACTTGATCTATCGAAAAATTGCTTAATTAATTAAATGAAAAACGATGTTGATTTGAAACCTAAAATAATTTCGATGATCAACTTATTTTGCTCAATGACTTATGCATAAATTAATACATTTGATGAAATGATGAATCAGTCCGGATAAAAATGAGTAGTAAGTATGCTCATCAATATATATTAAACTAAGTTTAAATTGTATATAAATTATATATTTATTTATTCCTTATAAGTATTTTATCAATTTCAAGTTATTCAGAATACAATTATCTATTATTAAATTGAATTATAATTCAATTGTAGGATAACTGATAGTAGCGACCTTTAGAAATATCACATGCGATCCTTCTGTTTTACATATTTGCATCCCTGGTTAAGTAAATACTTTTAACTGTTTTGCTTTAGTCTCTGCCTTTGACTCTGACTTCTTCACTGTGTCCTGTGTCCTTTTCATCTCTCTCAGCGCTTTATTTATTTTTGTCTACCAAATAATTTTTTAGAAAAAACACACACAAACATTTACATGGGATACACACAGAGAGAAAGAGAGAGAGAGAGAGAGAGAGAGAGGGAGAGAGGGAGAGAGACATATCATAAATATGGAACCCAAATGTGTCATTTTGTCGTTTATTTCTTTGCTGCATAAAAATTACATACACACACACACATATACAGAGGGACGTAAATTTTTTGTGATATTGTTGGAATTGCTGCCATTATGGGACGCTCGAGCAGATTTATCAGATATATACTGAAAGGGCGGACCCTGTAAAGATTTCAAGTGCAATTTTACTAACAAACAGATAAATAAAAATAAAATAGAATAAAAAAAGAGAAAAATGCATAAAATACAGCTAGATACACAAGTTATCCTTCCATTATCCATTTTTGAATGTCCATGCAAATAATATGTTGCACGCTGCACGTTGCACGCTGCAAACGCTTAATGTCAGCATTATTCATTAATCAAAGAAGAGTGTGTGCAAAATACACACAATGAAAATGAAAAGAGAAAAGGGAAATGGGAAAAAAACCTAAAAAAAATAGCTTGTCAAATTGCTACAGGACAATTAATTGGCCTGCAAATTTGGTTTTAATTTCGCATTACGCATCGTTTAGTTATTAAACTCACGTACAGGTTGCACTGACTATGATACCAGCTCTTCAGTTTACAATTAAATTACGTGTTTGCTATGCACTCCCCACTGTAGTGTTGTTGTTGTGTGCTAATTAGTTTCAGCACATGAAAAAATAATTAATTTGATTTTACAGTCTTTTTTTCCTAGTTATAAATTGAATACAGAAATTAATAATTTGACTTAAATAAATATTCATATTTAAGCTAGTGAATCTTTAGTATTTAAGTACTTGAAAGAGTATCAATACTTCGACTAGACAATTAATATTATTTCTTTCTTGTTATTCTTTTGACGGGGCGTATAAGTGATGTGGAGTTAGATTACGATGAGCTGCGGCCACAAATTGAATAATTGCAGGGGTTTTTTTTTATACAACTGCCACTTGGTAATTTTCCCACGCTTCTGTTGCAAGCCGCAACAACAACAACAACAACAGTAACTTATTAGATGGGTCTTCAAAGTGGCGTGGAAGGAAGCAGAGAAAAACAAAATCTGGGTGATATACGGAATGGACTACTACGTTGTGAGCCAAAGGCAGAAAGCACACTAAATCATGATAATTGAGTTAAATTGCATGTCCACAGTGCATTAGCTCAAACAAAGAGACCGAGATACAGATATCAAGGGACGAATGAAGAATGTGAGAAGAAGGCAATTCAAAAGAAAAAATTGAAATGATTACTTTTAGATAACAACACAACTCTGAAGGGAATGCTGTATCCTTTCTAAGGAATCAAAAGCATTTATGGAAAAAATACTGTTATCCCAAATGCATCTAAAGCTAATAAAATAATGCCACAAGTGTTTGGGTATCCACAGGCTAAAGTTAACAAGAAATTGTAAGAACAATAAACTGAAAATTGTGTGAAAATTACGTAAAAACAAAAATCCATCATCTGAGACAAACTAAGTTGAATAAAACTAATAACAAACAAGTTTCGGGAGAAATGAGTGGCAAATAGGAAAGACAGATAGCTGCATTTAACTTCTTTTTGTTTTTCATACCGCAGACAAGACCACGCGGCGTATGCGTAATATGAAAAACGCTATTAAATAATATTACATTCAAAAATGTATACTCAAGCATAACAAACAAGCAAGAACGTTCCAGTGGAGCGAGCTCGACAGTCAGATACTTCTATCTCCATTGAATCCCAACAAATAAAAGGTTGAGGATTCGAATAAAATAAACAAGCTAAATAAATAAATAGAAAAATGCAGAATAAATATTTAAACAATATATCTGTCACAACTGCTCATAAATACACACAAAAATGTTTCACAATGTGGCACAAATCTTTTAGACCCTGTACCTTCAGAGACAAAGCATTCGAATTCAAAGACAATACTTCTATGGTGCACACATATTAAGTTTGATTTTAATTTTCATAATTAGTCATCAACAATTGTCTTTATCATAATATACCTTTTGATTTGATTAAGTGCAGGGTCTGTCGTAGTAGGGTTCGCTTGGCTGTGGTCTTTCCTAAACATTTCGGGTACCGAGTATAAAAATTAAATTAAATGAAACAATAAAGTGCAAGTTGAATGTCTCAAAGTTGGCACTCCCAGGCGCATTAAGAAACCAAAGTGCATTGCCATATTAAACATCCAAACTGTCTGCTGCAACAACAACAACAACAGCAACAACAATAACAGCAACAGCAACAGTCCCAACAACAACAATGACAACAATAACACAGGCATGAGGCGAGAGCAACGTGTGCACATTTTATTTTCATATTTATATCTTGTATTTGCGAGACTTTTACGGCGAGCAGCAGCAGCAAAAGTTTCAATTTCTGCAATTGTTAAATTTCTGCACGCACAACACATACTTTAAAAGATGAACGAAATACACACAGACACCATCCACATACACATACACATACAGATGCTCATACCCATAATAACACTTGTTCAGCAGATATCACGGTGCATGCAACGATGTGAATGACCAGAGCCAGTTCCCAACCCAAAACTCAAAGCTCAAAACTCAAACTCAAACTCGAACCCAAACCCAAAGCAACAATGTGAGCTGTAAGACCAAATGGCTGGCATGACTTTTAGTGAGGATGGCAACTCTGAAGACGCTAAACAATTTGATGTCTGCACCTACACACATTTATATTGAAGTAATACTCTTATAGATCTTTCTTGCAATGTGTTGACATAGGAATTCAATGCAGGCATCAATAAGTTGTATTGTTACAATAAGTACATACTTATTACAAAAATGATAGAATGAAGAAAATTATACAGAAGGACCCCAGAAGTCATTAGAGATTTTCGATCTAATAGGATTGTAAATCTATTAAATTGAACTGTGGGTATTTTATTCTTCGAAAGGCTTCAGAAAATATACTATTTACTAGTAGATTTTATACAATAAGAAATTATTCTTATTATTTTAAAGGTATTAAATAAATTTGGAGATATATTTATTTGACAAATTTTGTCAGTAAATATATAAATAATTTTAGATTTGAGATTGAGTTGATTTTCATAATGGCTTTCGATTGGTTTGCATTTAAGTGTGAGCCTTGATAACGAAATGCCAGTTTTTGTAGCATAGTCCTAACAATTAGCAGGCATACAGGGTATTTGCAGATTTATCATAGTACTAGCTTAGGCATTTGTGAATTCTAACTTATTTTTTAGCAGCATGCAACGACTGTCGTTGTCGTTGTCATCATTGTTGTCGTGCCTTTGTCTGGTTGTTGTCGTTGTCGTTGTCGAAGGGTATCCTCTACTACATACATACATACATACATACATACATACATACATACATACATACATACATACATACATACATACATACATACATACATACATACATACATACATACATACATACATACATACATACATACATACATACATACACACACACATACACACGTATGTGTTGGAAGATGCAACAAAGTTGACGATTTTTCGATATCAATTTGAATTGTTGTGCAATTAAATCAACATTGTTGCGACTGATGTGTCAGTCATATTTATATATATACATATATATACACACATTTTTTGCTATGATATGATATATCAATGTATTTTTGTAAGGTCGATTGCAGCGATGAAAATTCAATTACTCCAATAAGCAGTGTCAAAGACACAGAATTATGATCGACAAATGTCAATATCAATTAAATGCGTAAGTGCGAGGAGTGTGCAAAAAAACAAAAAAAAACAAAAATATATATATATAAATCGAAAAAAAGACGAATCACATTCAGCATCAGTAAGTGAGTAACTCAGAGGCTGAGAATTAGAATTGAGAATGCGAATTGAGAATTGAGAATCAGGGCGCGTCAGACTCAGCCCATGGCCACGTTCAAGGCCAGGGAAACGGAGCAGGGCCATCGATATATACATATATATACATACATGAACAAGTGGAGCAAGTCAGCCGAGTCAAGTGAGTCCAAGCGAGTGACACTGTCAAGTTTATTTGAATTGACTACCCATTGACATTTTCTTTTTTCTTTATTTTTCTTTTTGTGTTGGTTTTTTCGTGTTTTTTAATGATTTGCCAGGCGATATGTTGATGATGTTGTTGTTGAAGCTCTGTGTATCTGCATCTGCATTACTTGTTCAATGCTCATTGACCGGGGCGTGTTTGGAATGCCGCTGACAGGGCGTATACGTGATTTCTAAACTGCATTAACAACAGCTCCCCTTTGAAAACAGGCTGGCAGGCAGGTTATCTTTGTGGTCTGACACAGTTTGACTCCAGTTGCTCTGTTGCTCGTTCCGAGGTTCGTCGTTAGCCCAGTTGCCTCTTTGGTTGCTGGTTACTGGTTGCTGGTTACTGGTTGCTATTGCTGGTCCTGGCACCTCAAGAGAGCTATCTGGACTGGCTGGCTATTATTAAAGCTGTATAGAAATTAACAATTTCCGTTGCAACTCGTTTGCTATTTGGAAAGCCTGTTTGTGATTAGTTATTAACATGATGTTCATCTTGTTGCTGCTGCTGCCATTGACTGTTTTCTATAAATTATCTTCAATTGATGTGAACAACAGCGGAAACTAAACACTCCATACTCTTTCATCTCCCTTCCCTCCACCTCCTCCTCCTCCTCCTGTCACCTCCCTAGATACAATCAGCATCACAACACAGTTAAAAGAAAAGTGTCGCTCACTGATGTTTGCTGGCAAATCAATTTGCCTGGCGTACACAAATCGAATTGAGTGTTGATTTATTGGCCATGATCGATTTTGAGCAAACAAGAAAACCCATTTAGCGACATGTCCAGGAATAAATAAACCAATACACGACACACGACAACAACAACAACACAAACTGAAAAGGGAGCTGATAGAGGGAGGGAGGGAGATTGAGAGTGCGAGTGGAGAGGAGAGAATATGTCAAATGGCGCACATAAATCTAATTGAATTAGCGTACGAAAATCAAATCAAAAGCTATGCGTATGTCCGCTAGAGAGAGAGAGAGTTCAAAATGATTGAGGAGCTTGGATACTGCATTTCAAATAAGCTAAAACAAAAATTGACACTTTAAAATCTCAAGACACTGAAGCAAGAGAGAAGTTCAGTTCATATTTGACGTTATGGTGTGAACAAAAGTTGAATGAACTGTGATAATGATGATAAAATGTGCGTCTACGTGAGTCAGTGTGTGTGTGAGACTGTGTGTGTGTGAGTGTGCGTGTGTGTGGAGAGTGTGAATAGGAGTACACATTACTGTGCAACACACGCGATGCTGTGGCCATGACGTGTACTTGGCTGAAAAACTTACTCAAAACTGCACAAACATTTGCTTTGCATTCTAAAGTTGTTTAACTTAAACAGCGCTCAAAGATGTTCAATTTTATCGATCTTGAAAAGGTAAGATTTTGAAGCATATAAGTTTTAAATTATATGAAATATACATATGTTAAAAATACTGATAAGTCATAGAACCCACAAGCTAGTCTTTTATATAGAACCCCTTTGGTAGACCTGAGTTGACTTCTTAATGGAATTTTTCATCATGATTTGCTATCTTAATTCCAGCTAAACTTAATTTTATTCATTTTGGAGAGAAAGAACTTCCATTTGGCATTTTAGAAAGGACTTCCATATGGCATTTTAGAAACATTTTCTAATTTAAAAATAACTAAAAATTTCTTTTTTAAACTTTTATCAACTTCATATGTCATAAATGTTATAAAAGAACACTTCAAATCTGATGTTGCAATATTTGTTCACCCTTCTAACTATCTAAATATCCATTTATATATCTATCTTTCTATCTATCTATCTATCTATCTATCTATCTATCTGTCTGTCTGTCTGTCTGTCTGTCTGTCTGTCTGTCTGTCTATCTATCTATCTATCTGTCTATCTATCTATCTATCTATCTATCTATCTATCTATCTATCTATCTATCTATCTATCTATCTATCTATCTATCTATCTATCTATCTATCTATCTATATTTGGCAAACAGAGAGCAAAATATCACAAAATTGTGTTGAAGTTCAACATAACTTGCAACATTTAAAGAGAACTGAACTTTATTGAAGACGATTTTATTAGGAAAAGCAAAGATTAAGCATTTGTGAATTGAATGCACATATCAGATTCATATATTTTACATAGATATTAAGCTAACATACCATATACATATATGTGCGTTTAAAATGGTGAATTGATTACAAAAATATACAATACTAATACTAACATTAGACAAAGCGTTTACTTTTTAGTATTTGTAACTATTTGTTTACCAAAGTGAATTGCTTTAAACTCTGTTTTCAAAATAAGTTTCCCACTCTGGTAGAGACAATTAATCTTCTCATTTTAAACGAGACCATTTTAATTACAACGTATTTGTTACATTGTTTCCTTGCTCCGAATTTTCCTTTTTTTTTTCTTTTTCGAAACGATTTTCTAGTTATTTTTAGTGCAACAGTGTTTTTGGGTTGAGCTTTTTGGCATTTTTTCTTCCCTCGATTGGCTCTGTACCTTTGTGCATTTCTTTAACGTATTTTCCGTATTAAACATACTCACACATATGTATGTACATACATATATATACATATATATGTATATTTGAATATGCATCTTGTTGTTTCTGTTGTTGGTTGGTCAACCTGACATGTGAGCCACAGGCACGAATACAAATGTTTAAACTGTTGTGCTTTGTGGCAGTGATTGTTGTTGTTGTTGTTGAGATGTTGCTGTTGTTGTTGCTGTTGTTGTTGCTGTTGTGGCTGCTTCAGGCTCCTATGCACAACACCAAACCAAAGTCATAAAATGGCAAAAGCAACAACAGCAACAACAACAGCAAGAGCTTGGCTCATAGACACAACTGGTTAGACATTTGCAGCCAGAAGGGGGACAGGGAAACCGAAGGCATCTGGTCGCCGGTATAGCCGGTTTTAAGACCCGGTACTCAATGGCTACAATGGGGCTAATAGCTTTGTGGTAATTTACCAATGTATCAGGCAGAAGAAAGCATATATTTATAGTGTAGACATAGCCCAGTTCATCTCAGAGATTGTAAGCACTAAAACCATTAGATTTGTACTCAGAAAAGTAGTAAAAGAACATTTTAAAAACTCCTCAGGATCGGTTAAAAAACAGTAAAGAATTTCTTATTGAAAGAAAATGTTATTAATTATGATTAACAATAGTTTTTCTAGAACGATTACACACAAGTTTGTATATGAGTTTGAGTTAAATTGAAATGAATTATGCACTTTAAATTATCCCCATTTTATAGTTACTTCCTATTTTATAATTTTTAATAGTCTTATAATTAATTATGTTTGTTTATCTGATAATATGTAAATTCAAAATTGTTTTTCTTTACTATAAACATGTAATTAAGTTTGTTAAATAAAAAACAACACAAGAGAATTTGTTAAATATTTGCAATATTTGGTTGACTTTTTATTTGATGGAATTAGTTACTAATTAATCGCCTGCCGGGTATCTTGCAGTCAAGCACACTCGAGTGTAGCACCTCTAACTTGTTTTTATTATTATTTTTCAGTCACACACACACACACACACACCTATAGTCGGCATTTCTCTTATGTGTAAGTGTATGTGTGAAAAATGCGCGCCACTGCCAAACAAATTAACAACAACACTTAAAAAAAAAATCTCCTCCCCACACACATAAACATACGTCCATAGAGCAAAAGAGCCAGAGTTGAACAACGAAAAATATAAAAAAAAAAATAAAATAAAAAAAAAAGGTTAGAAATTGGAACAATGACCGCCAAGTGCTGCCAACGTCGCTGCTTTTGCTGTCGCTATTTCAGTTGTTGTTGTTGCCCCCCGCCCGCGTCGCTGTTCATTCACACATTGTTGTTGTTGTTGCACGTATTTGAAAGCTTGAATTACTTTTTTCTACTTTGCTTAGATTTTCGAATTTCTGTTTGTGCTTTTTTTGCAAGCTGCACTTGAATCTGTAAACTGCACTTGCAAATGATCGATGCAAAACTGTCGGAAAAGTGATTTTATATTGACAACATATCATATTTTAAGGTCAAAAGAGTCTGTTACTTATTTCAAATGGAATAATGTATTAACACATATTTAGAACCTGTACTTTAAAAAAGTACAAATGGGTCTATTACGTTTGTGCAGAAAAAAATGTGCGTAACAGACAGAAGGAGGCGTGGCAGACCCCATAAAGTATATATATTCTTGATCAGCATCAAAAGCCGAGTCGATATAGCCATGTCCGTCTGTCTGTCTGTCTGTCTGTCCGTCTGTCCCTTTTTTGAGTAACTAGATCTCAGAGACTATAAGAGCTAGAGACACCAAATTTGGCATGTATGTACATCAATATCTTGCATTGAACGAGTTTGTTTTAGATTTTTGCCACGCCCCCCTCCGTCCCTGGAAATTAAAATACAAAATTTCCAAGTCGAATTACAAGAGCACCTTTAAAGCTAGCACCTTGATTTTTAGTACGTATAATACATATTATAGTTCCAACCTATCCAGCAAATTTCGTCCAAATCGGATGATAAACGCGGAAGTTATTCAACTAACAATGTTACGGGCAAAATCAATCTCTAAAGTAATCGCATTACACTCAAAAAGTACTGGGTCTCCTATTGTCGAGCTTGCTCCACCGTAGCTTAATGCATTTTTTAATTTAATCAGGAGTACAAACAAAGTGGATTGCTTCGGCTAGTTATCATTGATAGACACTTCTTGCAAATGGAAGCAAAAACTTCAAAATATGTAAATTTAATACAATACATATTTTATTTTCCACAAAAGTGTTCAATCTATTGTATTGCTGATTGTTTGAGCTAGTTATTATTTATAGGCAATTGATTGTTTAATTTTCACAATTGTCACAGATTCCGGTTTATTGCAGTTTTCGTTTTCGTTTTCATTCTCGATTTATTTGTTGTTATTTTTGTTGTTGTTGTCTACCTTATGTTGATGTTTACTCATTTTCAACATGTTATTTAAATTTGTTTTGATTTTGCATTGAAATCATATGATTTATTGCTAAATGGACGTTTTTCTACATTGCTTTTAAGTACTGTTATTATTATTGTATTTTAATTAAAACATTTATTGTATTTATTGTTGCTCATTTTCACTTGAATTGCTTTGTGCTTTATTAATTGTAATATTGTAAAATAACTGCCATGGCTTTCACAAAACGAGAGACTTGAAAAGTATATGATATGAATCGAAGTTTTAAAAACAATTAAAGTAAGATAAGTCTTAATAGTTAATATGAAGCGTTAGCCAAGTTGTTTGTGATTATAATCGCAGGATGGCTAAAAGATATATAGATAAACTTATGGTATCAATGTAGAAGAGAGTTTGTTTTAAATACTGATTTCGAGCGATTCCTTATTTGTTTTTTACTTCTTTATCGTGGTGTATAAGTCCACACAGACAGTTACAGATCAGTTAATATGAAGCGTTAACTAAGTTGTTTATGATTATAACCGGAGGTTGGCTAAAAGATATATAGATATACTTATAGTATCAATGTGGAAGAGAGTTTGTTTTAAATACTGATTTCGAAAGATTCTTTATTTGTTTTTTACTTCTTTATCGTGGTGTATAAGTCCACACAGACAGTTACAGATCAGTTAATATGAAACGTTAGCTAAGTTGTTTGTGATTATAATCGCAGGATGGCTAAAAGATATATAGATATACTTATAGTATCAATGGAAACGAGGGTTTGTTTTAAATACTGATTTCGAGAGATTCCTTGTTTTTTTTTTTACTTCTTTATGTGGTGTTTGAGTCCACACAGACAGTTACAGATCAGCTGCCGCAGTTGCCACCGGCTGCACATTTTGAATTTTGTGGCTGCCCGGAGTTGATTGTTCGTTAATTGGTTTCAATGCCTCACAACCGCATTGGCTGCCAGTCTCAGTTGTCATCCATTTTGTATCCGTCGTCTGTCAGAGTCCTCTGTCGACTGTCGACCGTTGTCATCTGTGTGTCTCTTCGTCGAGAGTCAGAATATCAACAGCAAAATACTCAACGCCCCCGCGCCTTAACCCCAGTCATTTATTTGCATATCATTTATTGCACTTAAAATGCACTTCAAGTGCAGCAGTTAACTCCTTTGAATCGTAGGTCAACGTTAATACAATTCCTTTAATTATCTCAATTCTCGATGATCGATTTAACCATCAACTCGAAAAAAGACTTACTACAGCGCAAGGATTCAAGAGTCCATAACATTTTAAGCTTTATTTTTGCCAGTGCATAAAGGATTCTTTATGTAAATTTTTTACAATTTATTTATAAACGTTAAAGCTTTGCCAACGGTAAAAATTTGTAGTCGCAATGTAGTTTATTTTTTGGAAAACACCATCAGCAAGTGGAATTTATTATGGTAGATAAAAACTATTATATGAAAATCAGTTTTACTTCAATTTTTTGTAATACTGAGCGATGGAAAACAAAGTAATGTAAAGTAAAGTGACATTTGGGCACGTTTATGACGCTTCTGTGACTGGGACTGGCAATGGACGTGAAATAAATTTCGTAGTTAACACAATTACCGCAGTCAACAGAAATCAGATGTTCTTTAGTGACTTGTGTTCTTGTGAAAGCGGCGACTGGGGTGTAAAATTGGATTTAGCGGGATTAACTTGCAGCAATTTGTCAAAATTTGAATCGTGAAATCCGTGAAACATCACAAATGCAAATCGTATAGAAATCGTAAGTAAATAAACGCAGAGAAACAGATACAATTACGAACTGAAATGTTAACTTATTCACAGGCACATAAACAACAGCAAAAACAGCAAATTAATTTTGCATTCAACATTATTTCTGTCAGAGTCGCTGCCAACCAACATCATTAATGAAATTGTTGGACAAGTTCATGATTGTCTCTCTTTTTGGAAGTTGGAGTGAAGCGATTTTCAAGGCATTGTCAATAGGGACAAACATTATCTAGAATAAGTTTTCAGTTTTTATTAGACCCTGGACTTGAAAAGGTACTCAAGGTTTATAAGATTTGTCAGACATATAAGTAAACGTATAAAAGGAGCAACGATTAAATAAAAAGAAAATAAGAACGGAATTAAATATAAAAATATTGATATATTAAATTCGTTTGAATAAGTCTCAATGTGCAGTAAAAGTAGAATAAAAATAGTTCCGAATATTAAAATATTCAAAAACTAATTCAATTTGAATAGTTCTAGAATAAGTTCCTTATTAATTATATAGAAGAAACATTGCTTAATACTAATGCATTACTTTAAGGAAATCTTTACAGCAAAAAAAAATAATTAAATAAGGGTAAAATACAGTAATAAAGTATTCGATTGATATCATAATTTAATATGTACAGGGTCTCGCAGAGGCGAGCTGGCTCGACTGTCTCGACTGCCAGTCTTTAAGCTACTAGCTGTAATTGTTGCCTTTTGTTGCTGTTTAGCAACAGTTTGTTGCTGTTATTAGCTTTCTCTAATTGGCCGCAATAATTTCGTTAATTGAAATGATGCTCTGGCAATGTAAATTGCTCGCTCTTTAGCTGATGATGTTATTGTTGTTGCTGTTGTTGTTGTTGTTTAGTTCAGTCGTTCTTGTTAATGATGTGTATTTAGTGAATCAACTAATTTACAAATCTATTTTCGAAATTTTAATTTCTCCAGTAAATGCTTTGCATTGAATCTCAATTAAATGACATTTCTTCCACTCACAGTCAGATAAAAGATACGAATGTTTGTGAATATGTGTGTGAGTGCAAAGATAGCTGACTGCAATTTGTTGTGGGCAACATTTAATAATCATGTGGAGCATTAATCTTTTGGAGCAAGCAGCTTTCGTCCAACTTTTGGCTTTTGCTCGTAGCCAAGGCAAATAAATTGAAGCCTTTGTTTTCAACCCTTTTCCGTATTCGACTGCCTCAATTTAAGTTGTCTGCGGTTTTATGGCAGATTTATTTTATGGCCAGCCCCATGAAGCATTTTGCATTTGCCTGGCATTTAAACAAGCAAATGAAAACCGCAAAGCCACCAGCTGCACAGTTATTCTCCCCCTTCAGCCCCTCCAGCTCCTCCAGCTGCTTCAGCTCCTCCAGCCTGATTAGCCAGCAAAACCCTTATCCAAACAGCAAAAAGCCCAACCCAAAAATGATACAAACACACACACTCCCATATTATTCATACCTCGTACGAGAACGACTCGTCTCTTTGTTTATCAGACTGAGGCCGCAAGTCATTGATACTTCCATTCTAAAACAGATTGGCAAATAGACGACACATAAATATTTATGCACACCTAGGCAAACATAACAAGGACACCCCTTCCTAAGAATATTTGAGTAAAGAGTTGGAAATAACTCATTTGAAAACTTATACAACTGCGTAATAATACTTAATAATAAATGTCTACAATTGACAATTTAATGTGGCAATTAAGTTTATTGAAATCTTGTCGGTCTCATTGAACTAAAAGAATCAAGGAGATATATAAGTTACAATACATTCAAAGTCTCCTAGAACCTTGACTAATCTTAGCTCGTAAACTGTAATGTCGATATATCGAATTTGAATAAAATATGTACATATTTTGCAGTTTTATGTACATAGTTGCAATTAGCAAATAAATAGAATTGAATTTGTAAATTATCTGACTTTTATTGAATCCAGTTAATTTATTTTCTAAATTAATCATTATCACTTGTTGATAGCCTAGCATTGTTGACTTGACGATATTAAATAGCATCTCGACACTCAATTGACATGTTGTCAATAATTCTATAGTCATAGAGAATTAATGATGCTAAACAGGTTGGAGTTTAGTTTTCTTATGATTGCATAGATACTACATTCAGATATTGCCAGGCCAACAACTTTGAGTTCGAAATTCAATGTTGATTGACACTCTTAATGGTCATTTCTCGTACTCATTTAGACCCTTCTCAAGGGCCCAGGGCTTTTCCAGATTTCCAGCTTTACAACTATGACTTTTCAATTTTCGTATTGTTGAGCGAGTGTTTTGTTTCATTTTTTTATTGACTGATTTTCTGATTGCCTGACTGTCTGACTGGCTGACTGCCTGAATGCCTAGATGCCTGAATGCCTTCAATGCGCTTCCATTTGATTTTTGATGCCTGCATTAACACACACACCACACACACTCTGTCTCTAACAAAAGCACACATATGTATGTACTTCTTTGATTTTAATTGCATTTCCATACCAGAGACAGAGACAGGGATGGATGTAAGAGAAGAGACGAGAGCTGCTGACATTCAACTTCGATAATTCAATTGTAGAGCTTTTCTCCATTGACCTGTCAGCGAAGTCTGTTAGGCAAACCAAACGTCGAATGTCGATTCAATTATTCGAGGTGCCATCAAATAATTGAGTTACGCTTTCCTATATAAAAATGCATAACATTTTCGGTGCCAAAAGAGAGCAAAAGGACCAGTTTTGACAATGTACCAAAATGTTGAAATGCCTTTGGGCCTCCAAAGTGTATGATGAATTTTGCTAGCTGCCTGGAAATTTGTTAATTGATTTACAATCGAAAGTCATTAAATTGAAATTCAATGGAAAATCAAAGAGCTTTATATCAAATGTCGGGCAATTGAAAGAACCAGTCTAATATAACATTTTAAAAGTTGCTTCAGAAATCCGATAATTATTTTAGAAACAGCTCTCTTTAAATATACAAACATTTGTTGATATTGTTATAATATAATAATAATTCGTTTAGTTTAAATCTATGTTAGCTTTGTGCATGCAAAACTTTATTATTTTCATTACAAAATCGATAGAAACTTTTTAAAGAACATTTGATCATCTTTTGCAACGCTTTGATTACCAGTTAATCATTCAGAAAGTATAATTCTCTATATGGAATGCTTCTTATAATCCTTGAAACTAATCCCAAAATATATAAAGTTAAACGAAATGTGAAGCAAAATCCAATATAAAACGAGCATAAAATGTTGAAAGCTATTTACTGGATACATTCCAAATTGTTGAATACATTTTTGTAGTTTTTATTTGCTTATGATTGTGTTTAATTATTGTTTATGAAATGAGCGAACCACTAAAAACTTGGCTTTGACTGCCAATGGAAGCCAATAACCACTCATTGCCCAGCTCATTTGTTAGCCTAATTAATAGACGTTTCCGAATTCATCTTAGCAGCTGTCACTAGTAGCTCCCCCTCCTCCTCTAACCCTTCTTACCCACCAACCCCTTTCACATTCTCCTCTACATTTCAGTGACAGATTTGTGGCTGCTGCTGCTGTAACTGCTGTTGTGTTTAATTGAAAGGAAGTCAATCGAAGAGAGGGACATGGCCGCAGTCACAGTCACAGTCAGAGTCACAATCACAATCACAGTCAGAGTCACAGTCACTTGGTCATGCAGTCAATCAGAATCAGAGCAGACAACAATACCATCAACAAAGGTGCACAATTAGTCAGTCAATAATGATTACGTATGCGCCATGTTGCACATTGCAGATATGTATTTGTGTTGTGCTTGTTGTTGGTGGTCTTCATGTTGCATGTTGCTTGTAAATTGAACATATATGTTCTGTAATTGTTTTTATCGCTGTTGTTGTTTCCAGCTTAATTCGCAATCACATTAAGCTCTTTACTGTTGTCACTTTGCTGATATTTAAAACTTAATTGAGCACAACAAGACTTAGAAGACATACAACCTATTCCAGCGTAGTATAAATATTTAGATAAGTTGTTTCAATTGGAAACATTCAACGAAACTACTTATAAAGCCGAGCTGAGCGAAGCCAATGAATGTAAATTGCAATTATCATAAATTTCAAATAAATACAGCATCAAGTGTATAAATCAACAAGTGTTGCTAATTAATAGACTTACTAAGACTAATTATTTCAATGACAGTTTTATTAATAGTTATGATACAGCCGTTAAATACTTATCAAAGCTGTGGGAAGGATATTCAAAGTGACTCTTTGAATATGAAAACAAGATAAATAAACTAAAAAGCGAAAGCAAAGAATGTAAACAAAATATTGACAAGCCATTTAGTAAACATGAAAGGCAAAGAAAGTAAAACTAACATTATGAATGGGAATTAAGAATATCAGCGTTCGTTTGTTTGAGTTGAATTAAGTTAAGTTACAAGTGACCCTGGAGGACGTTCGAATTAAGTTAAAGCTTATAAATAAAATGACCAATTAAATTGGACTCAATAAGGGGACAACAAAGGTTGATTTAAGCAACGGTTGATTACTTTCGGCAGGCACACTTAACGCACAATGACAATGGAAATAATTTTGCTTCACAAAAAAAGGTCACAATAGGCATAAGGAGAGAAACTCGTGGAATCTTCGTCAATGTCAGTAAATAATTTTTCAGAGCTCAAAGTCATCGAGCGGCGGATGGACAATGAGGAGTGAGAAATGAGTATAAATGAGAAATGAAAAATGATGGAGGCAGAGAAGGCAAAGAACATTTCTTGTTGACATTTTGTAGAGAGTGTGAAAAGTGAAAAGTGAGCAAGCGTCATTAAAATATATAAGCCTCGACTGTCCGGCTGTCCAGCTCTCCAGCTGTCCGTGTGTCCCACTGTCCGCCTATCCAGTCAGTCACATTGGTTCTGTTTGCCGTTTGGTGTTGCATAAGTAAGTATACGGCAGAGCTGCCAACTCTAAACAAACCCAACTTAAATTTCATTTGAGTTTAAAAGCCATTTTTAATTTGTTTCTCTCTTTTTTCAACGACTATGAGTGAGTGTGTGTGTGTGTGTGTATTTGTTGGTATTTTTTTTTTATTTCTCCATCGTATTCGGATTCAGAGTCATTAAGTCAGCTTTGTTACGCCTCAATGCCTCCGGCGTAGCAGACAGCGAACCCATTCCATCCCTGGTCCCTGGTACCCAGCCCTGCCCTGCCCATAACATGCCTCCCACTGTGCCATGGAAATTCACGAATGTGTTTTAAAGTACGCGGACGGCAACAATTATATATATATATATGTATGTATATAAAAAGTGAGCCACAGCAATTAAAGTGAGATTCTTTTTCTATCTTACTCTCTTTTAGGGGAGCAAAATGAGGCGAAATGTTTGGCAACAAAGCAGCAAGTTTAAAAAAAAGTGAAAAATGAAAAAAGTAAATAAAGGAAACACCAACAACAACAACAATAACAAAACGAACTCATAATTGTGCGCTAAACGCCATTCGAGTGGACATTTTTCTGAGCTGCGGACCTTAATGAGGAGCCAGCCCGGCATCCAGCTGGTGGTCACCAGCAGCTGCAACTGAAACTGTCACATAAAATCTCTGCAACAGCAGCAACAAATGTCGCTACAGAAAACAAAAAACAGAAAACAGCAACAACAAAAAAAGCGTTAATTTATAAGTATTTTTCAGCACAAAACATGGTAGTTAAGTGAAGTAAATGTGGTAGACTAGGAAATGCCTTCAACAAGCTCATACCTAAGCCCAAAACAATTAACAGAGCTACCAACAAGTGCAGTAGACCAAAAGATACCCTGTAGGTTGATAAAAATAGCAATTGTCATACTAAAAGTTGAGTTTCGATTGATTGTTCCTATATAAACCATTTGATTTTTCCCAGTTTCTACCAATTCTTACAACAAATGTATCTTTTTAGGTACCTCTCGAGTACCTATCATATGACTTTAATAATTTTAATACTTAATTTGTTCTTGTTCATATTAAAAGTCATATTTCGTAAGTAGTTATAGAGCCTGTACAGATTTCTATCAGCAGATTGCATAAAATTCAACTGAGAAAGGGAACAATCAAGAATTCATATACTTTAATGTCTCTTGGCATTATTACTGGTCTTATTAAATAGTAATTGTTTATATTTTCGCCATATCTTTGAATGTTACTTATGCCTTTATTCATTTACTTTTGACTGTAACAAAAAATTGATATTTCCACGCCTCTCACAAAAAAAAAGACTGGAAAAACTCACACACACACTCACACACACACACACACCCTGTTGACTGGTTACAATTTCCCCAATGTGATGCGATAGCGAAAGAACGACACAAAATAAAAGTTAAAGGAAGCATTCAGTCGACGCTACTAATTCAATATTACACAAAGCCCTTTTTTTCAATTTTGGCAACGTTGAGTGCTGAAAGCTTTTGAAAATACATAACATAAATGCAAAGTCGAAGCCAGAATGCACTTACCGACTGCACATTCATGTTCATGTTCAACTCAATTATAACCATTTAATGCTCTTTCTTTTGCGCTGTTTCTGTTTCTCATAAAAAATAGAAGAGAAGTTTGGTAAAAATATTCGAATTTACTTTTGTTTTTTGTTGATTCGAGGGGTCAAATACTCATACACTGAGAGATTAAAACACAATATATGCTAGACAATACACAGGGACACACACTCACACAGACACACAGTCACACAGACACACATAAAAATATATATTGCAAAAAATCACGACCCAAATAACAGACGACGTCATTTTGTGTTGTGGCACTTTGTAATTTTTTGTTGCTGTTATAGTTTCTTTTTTTTCCATACGCTTTTGAGTTCACAAAGTGAGGCCTGTAAAAATTGGAAAAACTCGCACCGTGATGCCTATGGAGGAATTTGTACATTTCACATTTCAGAGAGGGAAAATTGTGCCATTCAATTAATTTGCTTGTTGCCGTTGTGCACAATAAATAAATGCATTATGGGCGGCAAATAAAATGGCATGAAATTAAAAATACGAAGAAATGTTGCGGCAACAAAAAAAATGCCGAGCCACAGGTGCACGGCATTTTCATAATGCAATTGACCCTTAATTGGTAGTCGCAGCAACATACATATAAAAATGATGTTCCCCAAAACGGATTCAGTTATGCGGAATAAACTGAAATTTCGTTGCATTCTGTTGACATTTCCCATGCGCTTTAATAATTGATTGAAGAATAATAACAACAATCGAAAAGAGCTTGCAATATACACAATATATGAATAAACGAAGAGAAAAACAGTCGAAAAGTTTAGGATTAGCGACAGTTGATACCCTGTACTAAACTATAAAATAAAGGAATGTTTGAATGTACAATTATGCTTAAATTTAATGCATCTAGCTCTTAAAATTGCTGAGATCTTCAAGTTGATACTGATCAAAAATATATACTTCCTAGAAACAGAATCTGGTTGTTATGCTTAAATTTAATGCATCTAGCTCTTAAAATTGCTGAGATCTTCAAGTTGATACTGATCAAAAATATATACTTCTTAGAAACAGAATCTGGTTGTTATGCTTAAATTTAATGCATCTAGCTCTAAAAATTGCTGAGATCTACAAGTTGATACTAATCAAAAATATATACTTCCTAGAAACTGAATCTGTTTGTTACATACTGTTGCACAGAACTAATATATGTTAAATATTAGTATAAGAAGAGTATAATAAATCTATGTAATTACTTAGAAACCTTCTTGGTATAGGAAGGGTATAGATAAATCTATGGAATTAGAAACCCAGCATTAATTTATGCATAAAGTATATATTTATGTTCTTTCTAAGTAAAACGGAGTAAATTGAAAAGGGTTTTACGTATGAAATTAATGTTTATTATTTTATGTCGATTCATCTAGTATCTATGGAGAGATGTGGGGCCCTCAATTGTTTGTTTGCATATATTTTATTGTAATGTTTAAGTGAATGCCGGAACCCAAATCAAAAACTCGTTATTGACGTTGACGGTCGTTGTTGGTTATGTCATAATGAGTCTGCGATTCTATGTATTCATATGTATGCGAGTGTGTGTGAGTGTGTGTAAGTAATTATTTAGCAAACAATTAACTGAAAGTCAGAAACAGCGATAGGCTTTAGAAATCACAGCTAAAATGCATAAAATAGTGGATATACATAGTAAACAAAATTGTAAAGAGCGACTAGATTGTTCGAAAGGAAGGAGGAGAAAAAGATATAAAAAACAGTTAGAAATTAATGAGAAACTATAGCTTAACAATTTGTTGTCATTGAAACAGACTAAGGCTTAAGATAATTAACAGTTGAAAAACTGAAAGTGATTTTGAATTAAACCATTGACATTTTATGTCAGACAGACTCTGTTATACTATTTATAAGAGATGGGCGGTAAGTTGTGGTTACGACTTAACCATTTATAATGCATGATTGTTGTTTCTGTGCACTTTTGTGTTCAACAAGCGTAAAGGAAATTATAAATACATTCATACATACATATATGCTTATATGCATAAACAAATCAAATTTACTGGATGTGTCGTGGGGACATCAGGCAGGGTTTCTTCATATTAAATTAGACCTGTCATTTTAGCAGAGCTAATTCAAATTGAAATCAAAATAGAATTTCAAATTAGTTTAATCTTTAAGGGATAAAGAAGATTAACATACATGAATATGTGTATACTTAATATCACGCATACGCCACGTAATCTGCGGCTTAAAAAAGATTAACAGCATATACAATAAATACCATACATTAGAAACGTCAAAAATTTAAATAAAATTAGAAACTTTGATAGTAACTCTAAACTGTAATCAGGTAGTTAAATAGTGTAACTATGAAATATGTTTTGTATGCTGAAATCAAAGTATCAAAATTTATTTTGAACACTTTTATTTATTTATTTTTTCTTTGGCTGTCATGTGAAATACACAAATAAATAATGATAATACAGTAGTATCAACAGAGGGTAAAGAGGCTTATAAACATTCATTGGAAACTTTAGCCATCGGCTTAGTTTTTATTTGTCTGTTGCAAAAACGACATCGATATTTCACAGATGAAAAATATAAAATATACGTTTCCTATTTTCTTCTATAATTGAAATATTTATTATCTATCCAATTCGCATTTATTTTAATTAAACACAGACAGGCAGGCAGGCAGCTTAAACTAATTCAAACAGAAACTCGATATTTAAATCCAAAGTGCAACACGTGGAGGCAATCCATTGATTTATGTACATCTTTGTTAATTTACCAATGAATTTGCATACAAAAAAATTGTACAACTTTAACTGCATTCAAAGTGCAATAACAATGACGTTTAAATTTAACATTCATTTAAGCTACAGGCACTCCAAAAAAAATAATTAACACAATTTGCACAGTTCGAATCAATTTCAATTTAAAATTGAAGCAGTTTTTACTGCGCTCAAGTTACATTTTAACAAAGCATTAAACTAAGAACAATTTCAGTAAATTGCGATTTAAAAAATGTAAGAAAAAAAGTAATAGTCAAGTGATATATGAGGTATTAAGTAACCTTGTTAAAAGATTTAAGATTTTTAGCATTGTAAATGTTCTTTTAATTTATCTATAACTAAGAATATCTAAATTCAGTGGCATAAGAGCTTTGAGCTGCCTTTTATTTTATTCTAATTCTTAGCTTAATATTATAAGGATATGCGTTGAAATCTTGGAATCTCACACCTGTTTTCTAAACATTTTATATTTAAATCTCAACATTGAGGTCAGACTGAATCGTATTTTAAATAATGATCTTGTAAATATGTTTGGATCAATCTATGAATCTGAAGTATTTGTGTTGTTGCATGATTCGGACAATGGAAACCAAATGTCACACTCCATTTAGCGTTTATTTAAAACGTTTTAGCAGCAATAAGCTAAATGTTAGAGAATAAAATATTTGCTTTCTTTAAGCTAAGTAAACTTTAGCCTTTAGTAAACTTTAAAGAGGAAATACCATCCGCATCTTTTATTTTAGAAATTACAAGATAATCATCAATTGGTGCATTTTGAAGATACATACATACAAATAGTAGTATATTGTAAGTACTAAAATGAGCATGAGGATGAATATTATTATTTCTTGCTCATAAATGTGTCGTGCTTCTCGCTCTCATTGTATTTGTTATCATCTCTCTCTTTCTGTCTGTTGTTGTGTGTCTCTCATGGTGCACATGCACTGCGATTATTGTTTTTTTTTATTTATTTATTTTTACGTTTGTTGCTGTTGCTGTTGTTGTTGTTGTGGCTGTCGCAGCTTGAAACGGTGATCGCCGGTGCCAGGCACCGAATACTGAACGAGAAACAACAACAGCAACAACGAATTTCAGTGGAAAAAATACACAGCAATACAACAAAAAACAACAAAATACAAATACACACAACAATGCGCACACAAAGAGGCAATAAAGAAACGCCGACAACAACAACAACAGCAGCAACAACAAAATATTGTTTATAGCAAGCGACCAACAACAACAGTAACAACAACAACAACAATCAAATAAAATAAAGCAAGAAAATGTCATGCCGATCAAGCGAACAGCAACAACACGAGAGAGGAAGCAAAAGGAAGACAGCAACTGAACCAAAGAGAGAGCGGGAGAGACACAGAGAGAGAGAGAGAGAGAGACAAATATAAACATGTGACCGAGCTTAGCACTTCGGTTGAGTAAAAACGACCGCCAAGCGTCGACCGACGACCAACGACCGACGACTGACGACCGGTCGGCTCATGATGTTATTACCGGCATCACAGGCCAGGCAAGTGAACCCCACAAGCCTCCCACTCTCTTCCCCTCCTACACACCTCATCTCTCACTCTCTCACTCTCCCACTCACCCCAACTCCCCACAACAGCAACAACAAATAGATCATCATCGAACCGAATCGTTGTTACAAACAGAAACGAACGATACGAAGCAAATGGAGACGAAGCAGACAAACAACAACAATAAAAAATAACCGGCCGGCTAGCCTGCGATGGATTGATGATAGCAAGGTGGTTAAGGGGTGGGGGGGAACAAATGAGAGGTGTGTGTGTGTGTCGACAAAGAGGGAGAAAGAGGGCAAAGCAAAGGAGTCAACCAAGCGCAAAACGCAACAGCAGCAGCAACAACAACAACAACAATAACAACAGCAGTGAGTGAGGCTCTCCCAAAGTGGGCGGCAAGTGAATGACAACCCGTTGATAATGTGTGTGTGTGTGTAGGTATGAATCTTTGTGTGTATTGGATATGCAGTTGAAACTTGTTTCGGCTGCCTCCTCTGTAATTTGCAACGCTGTTGACACAGGTAATCTAATAGGCAAAGCTACTCTGACGCTCTGAGTCCGGCTCTCCGCTCTCCGCTCTCAGCTCTCCGCTCTCGTTCCCCTTGCCAAGTTTCAGTTGCAGTTGTAGTTGCATTTTCAGTCGCTGCCACGAAACGGCTTGATTCCGTTTTTCTTTTTTTTTTTGGATACCCTGTACCCCTCTTTGAAAACGTGCAAAAAAAAGGGGGCAATGGCTTTGGGCAATAAGCTTCTGGGGCTCCAAACATAGCAGAAGATTAATGTTTGCTTTATTCACTTTATTAAATTTGTAACTTATTAAATTATTTGCCATTTATCCTTGACTTTTGAGGCCAATAAAAATATATGTTTTTTAAGAAATTCACCATCTTGCCGTATACCTAATATTTAATTTTTATTGGTAGACTCAATAAAAATACGTGAAATAAAAGAAGCATGCAATTTTAATTATTCATATATATATATCAATCAGATATATTTAATTTGGACAATGGCAGGGTATTTCGTAGTCGTGCCCTCTCGTCTATCTACAACGCATTTAATTGTTTGTTTTTTCTTTTGTTTCTGTATTCAGATTTTCATGAATCAAATCGCGTTGTTCATTACAAGAATTTGGCATCGGATTTATTGCGAAATGCAATTTGAGACTCCCATGAAATGCAGGGCCAACTTATGTATGTACATATAACATATAAATATGTATTTACTTAAATACATAAAGACTTGCATACATAGGTATTAGGAGTCTGCTGCCTCAGCGAAAGTTGTGCACAAAGCTCTCATAAAAGTTGCTACCTCGGTCAAAGTATTAGAAAAGTTATTTGCCCGCAACGGGCGAGCAACCGCAACAGAAGCACTAACAACTACAAAGGCAACACACACACACATACACAAACAGTCACACACACATGCACACAGTCATACATACACACACTGCAATTAACTTTGCGGTCACCAGCCAACCATCCCAACCAAGCAACCCAACCACCCACTTACTGACTACTACCTTTGTGACTGTGTGACTGTGTGTCTGTGTGAATGGCAAATGATGACGATGAAGAAGAAGAAGAAGCTACTATAGCTGGAATGACGGTGGCTTTGCTGATGCTGCGGTTGCAGTTGCCGTTGCAGTTGTTGCAGCTACAGTTGCAGTTGCATTTGCTGATAATGATGTTTCTTTACCAAGACGATTGAAGCCAAAATGACAACAGCAGAAGTGAGCAAAATTACCCAGTGCTTGAAATTTGGACATACTCCTAGCCTAACCTATAACTGCAAATTAATCTTAAATTTTTGTTGAATAAAACTTGAAGTTTTTTCCCTATTAAAAACATTTTATTTCAATAATTTGCAAAGCCTCGCAATTATAATCATTTCACTGGAAATATTCACAAAGGTAATAGATACTTTTAATAATTGATTTCGAGAAATTTTAAGATTTAATTTGTAGAATTATGAACTTTTAATTAACTACATTCATTAATGTATTATTGAAACAAAAAACCTGTAGACATCAATACATATTATAATGAACTTCTCCCCTAATTAACTTAATTATTTATGCATATGTGTTTTTAAAAAATATAAATTCAAATATCTATATTATTACAAAGTTCCTCAGAAATGCTATCGATTCCTTTTAACTTAATATTTGAAAGCATCAATTGTCTCAATTAAGCAAAATTGTGAATTTTACTTATATTTACTTTTTATAACTTCATTTTGCATTCATTAATTAGAATATAGAATATATATTAAATTTAAGTTTTGTAATTTAGTATTTTAATAATGTATTGTGTTACCAACACTTGATTATTGTTCGTTGTGGAATTTAGTTTGTGTAGAAGTTTGGGATTCACTTCGACCAATATGTTCAAGGGGACACCCAAGGTGTTTGTTACCAAAGCGATCACATTGTCATACACAATCTGAACATTCATATATATATAAAACCCCTGCTGTTGTTATTAAAGCTTCTGTTGTTGGATTGAATGGGTGTCAGTCTGTAACTAGCACAATGATATTGATGCGACCTGCAGGGACAGCAACAACACCAGCAACAACAACAGCAACAACACTAGCAACAACAACATCAGTCAGAGAGTCAAATGCTGTGACTGCAGCTGCATTCTCACTGTTGTTGTCTGCCATATTGAAACTGGAATTTCAATCCGGTTGTCTTTTATCCTCTTCCCTCTCTTTCTCTTACTCTTTGTCTCTCCCTCTCTATCTCCCTCTGTCTCTCTTTGTGTGTCTTGCATTGCTTTGGCTAACTTTGTTGTATGCTGTTTATTAAATGCCATTAAAGTCATTTCTTCTTTTGCCTTTTGCTCTTTGGCGCCAGCCACTCATGCACTTTCCAGTATGTGCAAGAGTGTACAGAGAGTGAGTGAGAAATTGAGAAAGAGAAAGAGAAAAAGTAAGATAGAGAGAGAGAGAGATAGAGTGGGAGACCTGACTCTGTTCAACACTCTGTTCAAATGTCGAAAGGTACAACACAAGAGAAGTACAATAATAATAACATAGAGCGCAATCAGCAAATTGCATTAAATGACTTTGTGTTGCTATTTGATTGTTGCCGGAGTAGCAGCACCAACAGCAGCTACAACAGCAACATCATCAGCAACAACAGCAACAGCAGTAACAGCAGCAACAGCGACAGCCACAACTGTTACAAGCTGTGTGGAGGAGAGAATATATACCGAATCAGGGAAGTGAGAGAAGTGAGTGAAACTGCACATTGTGACTGTCACACTGTTTGTCACATGACTACACTGGACGGACTTGCACTTGACCAGCGAGTGATCAGGGAGAACGACTAGCAAATAACTGGATATATATACACACACACACACACACACACACATACGATAATGACGAGAATTCAAATCAGGCGCTTACCGCATGTCTGTCTCAAATCAAAATTGACTACAACGTGATGTATGGGAATTTCACCATGAAAACTCAAACATACATTCATATGTACATACTAAATATTCACTTGTACAGTTTGTCAGGTAATTGTTTTGACAAAGTCACAAATTGAATTTTCACATGTTCAAATATTCAATCAGGTTTTTTAAATAACGGTTATTTGATTAAAAAAATAGAGAAAAACGATCTACAATCTAGACTCCGTTAAATGAGCAAGTCCCAGATATACACACGTTTCTTGGATGACGTATCCTAGGGAAATTTATAGGGGGATCTCATGCTTCCACGGTTAAAACCAGTTGGGAATTGTAAGGTGAAAAAATGAAAAAATTTATGTTTTTCATTTATGTACACTTGTGTACCTAGTAAAGTGGTACTAATGAAAGAGAGTGATTATTATTATTATTATTTGTTATTATTCTTTTTACTTCTTGTCTTTAAATTGTTTAAATAGCCTGTTTATTTAAAAAATAATGAGCATCTCATGATGCCGTGTATAAATAATTGTATGCATATCTTATTTAGTGTGTATGTATTTGTGTATGAATAACTATAATCCAGTGTTTTGTCAGATTTACTTTAATTAATTTGATCGCAACTCTGGCATTTAAGCTACACGTCTCTCGATATATTATGTGCTTGCCCCTGACTGTCATCATTTGTATCTCTATCTCTATCTGAATCTGTAACTGTATCTCTGTCTGTAACTGTATCTGTATTTGTATCTGTGTCTGAATCTTTATCTGTCGACCCTTCCCCCCTTCTTGTATCAAGGGCGCGAACACAAATCTGTGGCGTACATTAAACGTTTCACTTAATTAAAATCAATGGCAAGAGCTACAGAAACAGCAACAGCAACGGCAACAACAACGGCAACAACAACGGCAACGGCAACATCAGCTGCAAAATGACGCCCCCGTATTACACATACGTACAGTGGTACACAGACACAACATATGTATGTACACATGTATGTACACATTTCCCTTGTCATGTGTCTGGACGTTAATAGTCCGGTGTATATGTATGTATGTATGTGTGTATGTAGTATGTATTGTAACTACAACTATAAGTACAACTAAATGTAGTCGCCATTCAATTCCCGCCACTGCTAGCGAAAGACGTGCCAAGAGCTTTCTGTGTGACTAACGACTTGAAATTGCGCTTATTAAGACTTCCTGATTCATAATTTCAGGCTGTGGGGAACATAACGAAAACAACAGCAACGACGAAACGACGAAACGAAAAATTAAAAGCCAACGAACAACAGAGAAAAAAATCATTACAAGAGCAACAACAACAACTAGAAACACATTGTTGCCTTCGACAGTTATGAAGACCTTGTGTAGATGTTTGCTCAGTGTGTGTGTGTGCGGGTGTGTGTAGGACTATACATATTATTGGTACGGGTGTATAGCAATCAGTACATATCCATTTGTATTTATGTATTCTCAAGGTATAGGAAAATTGGTCATAAAACCTTACAGGGTCCTAACGTAATTACCAAATAGTTTGTAAACACTTTTGTAGAAATTGATTTGCATAATTTTGTTAAGATTGTTATAGTAATACTGAAAATGATAAACTCTGAAGTAAAGCATTTGCATTCAACATTCTAACATCATAAGTTCGAATCTTCATACTTCTATTTTTTACTAAGGCAGAGAATTTTACTGTCTTGTGGACTTCACTGAAATTTTTCAGGCTGTTTTTGTTCATTTTTCGTTTGTTTCTCGACCCTTTGCGTGTCCCGCACGACTTACATTTCTGTCTTCCAACTTTTCATCAAAAGTTGGCGACCGCAACAAAGAAATGTTGTGTCTGCTTAGACGATACCTCTCCCTAGTCTTAAAGCTTCTCCGCCTTGTTCTATTTCTTTTTCCCTGTCTCGTTCTCTACTGCTCATTTTATATCTGAAACTGTATTTCAATACCCTGTTCTAATTATAAATAGCGAACATTTGTGTTAACTATTTAAAAAATATTTGTAACAGTTAGAAAAATTAATTTTAAACTGTATTTATAATATATTCATGATCAATATCAACAGTCAAAACAATTTCCCCTGTAAATTGGCAAATATTAGCAGACCTGCGGAGATTAGATATGATATGATGATATTAAACTTGTACCTAAAATCTTAACAAAGTTGAATATCATTCCGGAATTATAATAATAAAATATAATAATTTAA
The DNA here is from genome assembly GCA_037043535.1 of Drosophila putrida. NCBI lineage: Eukaryota > Metazoa > Arthropoda > Insecta > Diptera > Drosophilidae > Drosophila > Drosophila putrida. The sequence goes on from JBAMBI010000996.1 coordinate 182,350, forward strand.
AAATATGGAGGGATAGACAGGACGAATAGATTTGGAATCTAAGATTCTTAGTTTCCTTTCTTCTGTGTAATACGTATATTCGCAATAACACAAGTTTCATCTTTAACAAGAAATATATGTTAGATATACATTCAAGTACATATATCAATATTAAATCAACCGAAACTGTTTTTACTATTCCCTCAAGAATACACTGTATACTTTTCTTTAATAATAATTTCTCTAACACTTTTCTTGATTGGTAGTTTTGTGAATTGATATTTGTATAACAAACAATATAATATATGCAAATAAATTAAATAGGAATTGAACTAACCTGTTGGACTATGTCGTAGACGCGATTCGCCGGGAAGTGATGCTGCCGCTGGCGATATGAAGCTATCCAGATTATTTAGGGCCACAATGGTCAGTAGAAGGACGGCGATGGTGCTCATTTGAGAGCTAGGGATGCTCCAATGTTTGCTGTGGGTTGTATGTTGATGTATTTGTTTTCTGGTTGCTTTTGCTTTTGTTGGTGTTGTTGTTGTCGCTTTGTTTGTAGTTGTCGTTGTCGTTGAAGTTGTTATAATTCTTGATGTGGGTGCTGATGATGATGATGCTGATGATGATGATGGCGATGGTGGTGGCCATCGGAAACGCATCTTGGTATTGTTAGATGGTTTGTGGCCGCATTCGAATCCAATGCCCACGGGCCTCGGACTCATTTTGGCGTATTTTTTGGCCACTTGTCAGTTGTTTGTTTTGTATTTTTGTTGTGGTTGCACAGTTTTTCAGTTTTGTTTGCTCAGTGGCACTTTTGAAACACTTAACAGCACTGAAGTGCTGCTTCTTCCTCACTTCTCTTAACGGCTGCACTCCTATTCTATTGAATACGAAATCAATTTATATTTATTAACTTGCATTCAAAAAAAAAAAGCAATTAACGATTTTAAATATGTATGTTAATTTGAATTTAATCGAAAATTGCATATACGCAGGTTTAATTAAATTTCCTTATTATTCGGATGCTGATATAAATATTTATAATTCCCGTTACGCCATTTTGCCTTTTGCTTATACGCTCCAACTTGCTCTATTCTCCCAACTGTCTCTCTCTCGCTCTCGTTCTCTTTCTCTCTCTTGCTCTCTTTTGCTCTTTGCACAATTCTTACACCCAACATTGACCTCTCTCACACTCCTTGACTTGGTCGCAGTTTTTAACACTTTTTACAATAATTGAAAAACTTTTTGCCGCTTTATGGGAACTTTTGTCGACGCCTTTGCGGATGGCGACGTCGTCAACTTTTTATCAGCACTCAAAAATTAAAATTAATATTGCACTTATATACATATGTATGTATATACATTTGTGTGTGTGTTTGTGTAGGTGGGAAATCAGCAGAAATATTATGAGCATCCTTGTTGCTATTGCATTACTAGTATTACAATCTGTTCACAATCTGTAAAGAGAGAAATGAAAGGATATTAATAAAAAGAGTTACATTAAATGCAACATTAACGGTAATAAATGGAACACGATCATGCGAGCGATGTTATTTATAACGTACTATAAAACTTACATATATTAAATTAAAAGCGCGATCTGCGATTTGATAAAACGCGAATACCGTAAACTTTAGTCTTTGCCGCGCGATCTAATTCACTACATTTTATGAGAAGAAAATACCAATTGGACAATGTTGCCAATTGGACGAAGCGACTAGATTTGTGGCGGTATGTCGATACACCACCTGCGCGATCTCTGCGTTATCGCAACCAATCGATATCACAGTCCTGCCGCTAAGGTCAATCGACAGTTCGCAGAATCACACAATAAAATTAACAACAATATCGAATAAACATTGAAGTTAATTATTACGACACTAACATAAGAGTAAAATAATCACCAATAGCGCCATTTATCGTCTGCAGCTTGTAACATTTGGTGTTCGCATTCTTAGTCAATATTTCATCATTTAAAAGATTATACAATGGACAATAATAAATGACGTATTTATTCAACAATAGACTTGCTAAGGAATTACCTCACCAAAACTTTGAGCAAGACGCAAAGTGAAGAAAAAATACACAACATTGAGAATATTACATTAAATTAAAGCACAAATGAAATGCATGAAGCGACGACAACGACAGAGATGGAGACAGAGACAGATACAGAGCAAAACCGAAAGCAAAAAGCAAAATAATAATACTTGTATTAAAAAAATGAGCTAAAATAAAATACAATAGCAATAGCAGGCAAAGATCATAATAATAAGTGGCAGCATATGATGAGTATTTGTCAGAGTAGTGGCTGTGGCATGATAGTGGATGGGGGATGGGGAGGCGGTGAGGACGTTTTGGGGTGTGTGGCATTAGGCAGCTTCACAACGCATCCAAGTGGAAAATCAGTCTTTAAAGAAGCCACAAAATGACAACCAGAGTCGGCGGTCGACTCTCGTGCTTCGAGTGAAGGGTGTAATGTACTGTGGAACACAGAGAAGGAGAGAGAGAGAGAGAGAGTAGGCTTCAAAAGCAATAACAATGAGCTAAAGAAGGGCGCTGTACAGTGGATACATGTACAGGGCGGCCTACGGATGTCGGACAGGCGGACGTACCGACCTACGATGATATCGTCAACCGTCAACAAAAGAAATTGCTAATGTGCGCAAATAAAAATGGCACAAATATAAACACACACGCACACACTACTTATCGTACTGAATATCTTACTCTTACTTCATGATTATCTCTCTCTCATTTACACTCTTCCCCTCTTCCAACCAAAGGCTCAACCCGTTAAGGATATGAGCAATGATAAGAAGTATAAAGGATGCGGCCGAGCGAACCCGACTGTGGGGGCTCATGTACTTAATCTTTAATAAAAGCAAATTAAGGTAAAATTAACATAAGTTATCTTGGGAGTTAACTCTTTTTTTCCTAAAGGTTTTTTTTACTTTGTTTAATTATGCTTTAATTCCCACTATTAATATTAGTAACTTATTGAGCATTTTATTTTATTCTCCAGAATAATTTTGCTTCGACTTTGCACTTCTCTGTATATATGTATATATGTATATATACTCTATAGGGTCACAGATGCTTTTCTATGGCTGTTAAACACATTTGCACAAAACAATTATGCCATTTTTTTGCCCATTTTGAATGGGCCATTAATACACTGAAGCAAATCCAATAGAAATTTTTCTAGACCCTTTTTAGCGGTCGTTAATCATACGATTTGCTTAATGAGTTTTTCGTTTCGTTTGAAAGTTTGTTACGAGTACTGTGCGAATTTAGTTAAAAATAATTTATGCAGCTTCTATTACATTTGTTTAAACAGTTGTGTTGTGTTTTATTTTATACCTGGAGTTGATGAAAATTAAAACTGGAAATTAATATCTATTTGTTAAATGGGTCAAGGGGAGCGTAGGGAATTTGATTGTACAAATTTGGAAAACTTTTTGTATTTACATATTTTTTTATTAAAGGAAATAAATGTAACTAAACGTACAATTGCTTTTGCTAACTAACGAGTTCATAATATGGTTGGTAACAACGTACTCATAGAAATGCCCAGAAACCTATTGTTTTTTTATTCTTTCTAGATTTTCACAGTTGTTGATTACTGTATGCGGTGTGAAAATTTAAATCTACATATTTCCACCACAGATAATCAAAGTAAATAAGCAGCATAATCACACGGAGAAATGTGTTTTGATTATAAGAAAATAGAACTACGTTGAAGGACGTTGGGGGAAAATTCCAATTGAGAGCAAGTCCTTGTCAGAGGGCCCACATAAAAAGCTTCGCGTTGAGCCTAACCGCAAAACACAACAGCTCAAAATCTTAGCAGGGATTCGGATAAGGGAGGCATTGGGATATTATCAAAATGGATGGGGATTGTTTGGGGCCTAGACGCACCTGTCCATTTTCAATTAAGAGGCGCAGTGTCGCGGAAATTGTAAGTGCCATTTTGGACGTCATCATAACTTAAAATTGAAATGTGCAGTCGGTGATGAGGGAGGCGATGAGGGAAGCGATGAGGGAGGCAAAACAAGCCAATCATGGAGCAATCTGCATGCCAATCCTCTTTCGCCTCCATCCCCCGTCCATTTTATCCCCTGAAAATCATTTTGAGCTGGATTTATTGCGCACCTCTCAAAAGCCGCGCTAATGTGCACGTTGAAAACCATGGAAAGGAACGGAAAGGAACGGAAAGGAATGGAATGGTGCGCGTATCTGTGCGGATTCAGCAAAACACCACCATCCACCGCCCAAAGTGTCGTCCAAGTTACCATGTCACCTCACCGTTGACGGCATCAGGTGCGCATTATGTCAGAATGAGAATTATGATAAGAAAGAAAAAATAAAAATAATAACATAAAATACATACTTAAAAGCATGCAATTTCAAATTTCACTCGACTACCAACAAAAATTATTTATAGGATATTTTGCGTTTCCTTTCAATATTGGGTGAACAAAAAGCATTATAGAAAATGGTTTAAGATAAGCATTTAGATTATTACTTTTGAAAATCGGTGTGATTAGGCTCAGCTTAAAAGAGAATTACTACTGGAAATCAGAATATTATGACAAGTCATAGATTTTTATTAGCTAGATGGAACATAGATTATTCTCATTTCATTATCCAGATTTATATCAACTACGAAATTTCTATATAAATATTTTTCTTTTGTCCGCATGTAGCCATATTATGGTAGATATTTTGTAGAATAAATCTTGGTAAAGAACTATATATCATTGACCATAATAATAAAAGTAAATTTGAAAGAAATTTTGAATTAAAAGCAATAGCAGTGGAATTAAAATTTCTCTAATTTAAAATCAGGCGTGAAAAAGTCAAAAAAAAAGTCGAAAATTCAGTTCCTTTTATACTTTCTAATAAAGTGATATAGATTAAAACTAGAGTAGATACGTTTTTTAAGTTATAACAGAACACACACCTACACACTTCAAATTTAAAATAATAGGGTATAAATAGAATTTATAGTCAACTGATGCTAGTGCACTTATAACTTTGACCATAAGTGTACAATGCACTGATTTTCTTGAACTGTTTATTTGGTGAAGCGACTTGCTGAGGTCACATTTGATATTAGCCAAACTGTCATTACTAATAGCCATCTGTTGGAGCAGTCAGCAGAATATTTTCTTTCTTTCTTTTTTTTTGTTGCTCTTCATTTTGTTCTTATTTTTTTTGTAACTTTTGACCGGCTTTGATGTGCTTTCTTTGTGGCTGGGCTATTTGCGTGCGACAAATTGTGCTAAAAATTCAATGGCTAAGTGAGAAAGAAGAAAAAACGACGCAAAATGAAAAAGAAACAGAAAAAAAACAGGTAAAGTGACTTTGGGAGCAGCACGTTTAACGTTTAACTTTAATACTAAGTTGGTTGGCGGTTGGAAGTGCAGTTGATTTTGACGTTGACGCTTTTGGAGTGTTGCGATTCTCTCAACTTTCTTGCTATCTGCGTCTCTGTGGGTTCTTCTCGCTTTTCGCTTCTCGCTTCTCTATTTCTTTTGTCACGACTTCTGTTTCTGCTTCTTTCCTACTGTTCTTTCTTTTCGCCCACTTTTGTCTCGGTCATGTGAGCTTTTAACTGTGCTTTTGAGCGTTTTGTATATGTTTATGTGTGTGCCTACAATTTGGGTTAAATACTCGCGTCTTTGACTCACTGTCGCAGTCAGCAACAACTCCAACAACTCCAACAACAACAACGACTCCAACAACCGCAACAACAACAACACTTTGCAGTACATAATGAGGGCCAAAAAATGTGTTAATGGGTGAAGTTTATAAGATTTTTACTTTATGCAGCATTTTGCTGCATTTTCTGCAACTTTTTTATACAATTTTGGCCAACGCAGCTTTGCAAACGAAGAGAGTGTGTGTGTGTGTGTGTGTGTGTATGAGTAATGTAGTAAGTAATACTTAACAATAGTGTACTTAACACCTGTTTGCTCTATATATTAAACTCTTTGAACTGACTTCAAGCCCAACAGAAACTTTAGACTTAAGCATTCGTTGTATGTAAACATTTAATTTAAGAGAATTCATATTGCACATATTATTAAAAATATATTTATTATATAATTTTATTCACGCATGTTCTACAAATCTTTAATTCCCAAATCATGCTTCCAAAATAATTTTTAAATCAAATTAAGAGCCTAACAAATACTTTCAAAAAGTGTATTTCTTTTAAAAAATATAGCAATAAATAATAATTTAATTTAGAGTTCATTAATTAGTAGTATGTACATCAAATTATATACATATAAACAATATTTATATTTATATGTATTGGTTGTAAAATTATGCAGACATCTTCAAACTGTTTGGTAAATTGATACATTCTAAAGCAATTTCAGATTATCTATTTTTGAATTAATTTACAAATGAATATATATATGAATAGACTTTTAAGAGTTCCATAGCTTTGCTCTTCGACACCTGTCTACTTATAGTTACCATGGCTATAAATAGATTTGCACGGAGATTTGAATACAATTCGCAAATTGAAAGTTTAACAAAAGTCGACATTTCTTGGTGAAAAATTGCTGCACGACGACAGTTTAAATTTGAACTTTTCATCATCAAAATGTAAGTGGAATTTCTTACAAACACACATATGTATAAAAAAAGTCATAGTCAAAGCAGCTAATACCTAAACATATTTGCATTCAAAAAGAAAATGGGAAAAAACGAGGCACTTAAGAGGAAAAAGTAAAATAGAAAAAAAGAAAACAATAGCAACCATCATAAATCAATTGGGTAACATTTTCATTTATTTATTACAATTGCCAAAGCAGCAAATCACATTACTCCTACAGGTATACAAAAGTGAACCTTCCCTTTAGTAACTCCCCCCTCAAGTATGTTCTATCCGAACCCTTTCTAAGGCCAATTGAATGCTGATATGGGTGACACGGAAATTTCGGATACGGATACTGATACTGGATACGGACACGGCTCTCAGACTTGAATCTGACTGCTCAGTTTGCTCAACTGTGCGACAATGGCAAACATTTTTATTGTGTTTCAACTTTTTTCCTCTTCTTTTCTTTTTATTTTCTTTACGGTTTCTGTTGTTGTTGTTGTTATATATGTTCTTATATTTGTTGCAGGTGTTTGTATGCCGCTTTACGGCTTCGATTTCAATTTTCGGGCCCAGGGCAGCCAACTGTGCAGAAATCCTTTTCTGCCCTTTTGACACTACCGTTTTTTACACCCTCACCCCAAATGGATCAAGGGGTATACTAGTAGCGGTATCTACCATAGAACTTTTAAAATACTCTGTCAAATTTACTTTGATAGTTACAAAATCTACAAATATTCTGTGTGTTGCAAACTATACAATTTCTATATAACATATAAAATATTATTCTACTGTATTAATATTGGAAAATATTAAGGTACTAGTATTTTAGAGAGTATTCTCAAGTCGTCTACTTGTCTATAGAAAATTCCGTTTGTCGGTTAGCTTTGTACGGTGTAAATACATATGTATGTATGTATGTCTGTATGCGATTGAGTATTTAACTTGCTTTTGGAGTATTAAAGAAATGTTGGAATCGAAATCTTTGATATCTTTTGCATTGTAACTATTGTTGTAGATTTTTTCTTCTTATTTTCTGGCTGTATTCAGCTACATACATATGCAAAAACAAAGAAAACCTTTGGGACTCTTTGCACGATTATCCCTTTTTGTGCACTCAATTTGCTATGTGACTGGCGTAAGTTCATCAGGTGCGCGTGAGGCCCTTTGAACTTTGAACAGACAGACAGACAGACAGACACCTGAACAGACACTGAACTGAACTTACTAGCTGATGGACTAACTGGCCAAATGGCAGATTGACGCAACATCCGACTGGCAACCCTTTGAGCTGATGGCTCTGGTTTTTGGAATTTGGCATCAAATGCCTTTGAGCCCCTCTGTCTCTACATACAAACATACATACATACATACACGTATGTACAGATGTTGAATGATGTATCTATGCATGTGTTCAATAAATACGTAAACAAGTATAAACATACATAGCTATATACTATAATGTATATCAAACTTACACACTTTGTGTATGGCATAGGTACACAGGAAAAAAATCATCAATTTTCGGTAAAAAAAAAGAACAATCCAAATGGTGTCAAAAGTTCGTTGATATTGGATTCTCTTTATTACTGATTGAAGTACGCGTTTTCATTTAACTCTCAGCATTTATTTTGATTAACTGGATACTTGTAAGAATTTTGTAATTTAATCACATATCTAAGAGAAACTCTACCTATATTAAATATAGAATCTTTCATTTAAAAAATACATATATATATAGTAGATTAACTCATTTAACATTTAGTCTTTATTTAACTTTATAAAAGTTAGATCTATTCTAGATAGAATTTAAATGTTTATTTACTTTTGTCAAGTTTATTTAGACTGTAAGATTGCCCTAAATTAAATGCAAGCTTAATTCGAGAACTATAAACTTATATTTTAGAACGTTTTTCTTTTTTTTTCTGTGTACACTGTTCACATGTCATGTGATATGTGACGGCGAGCTATAAATTAAGAGCCAGCCAAGGGAATGCACTGCGGCAAACGGGATGGATGGAAAAGTGATCGATTAAGAGAAGAGCAGAGAAGGGTAGAGAAGAGAAGAGAAGTTGTGGGGAGTGAGAGCGTTGAAAAAACATTTGATATGCTGCAGGAAATCGAAATAATAGATTCAAATGTTGAAGCAATGTACGAAAAGGGGGAAGGAGGGTAATCACTGGGGACTGGGGACTGGGGACGGAAAGCGTCTACAGTGGGTCACACAATTAATCACAATCAAATCAGTTGAACAGTATTGTGGTAGAGCTAGCAGATTAGTCGAACCTTTGTCGAAACGAAATGCCAATAATAATTATAATAACAATAGTTTAATTCCCATTTAATGGATATTGTGCTTTCTTTCCTACTCCCAATGGGATTGCCACTAACTGACACTAACTGACACTTATAAACGTCTTGAGTCAGGGCCAGGGAAAATCAATTGCAAATCTAACGAATACGAATCACCAAAAACACATATATATTTACTGGATTTTAGTGCCTTGTTTAAGGTAATTGTCAAATATTTACATGACTTGTGGTTATCATCAGGGTGAGAGGGAGGCAAATGCTCAAAAGACACTTCGCCTAACAAGGAAGTTGCAATTATGCGGGTATCTGATCAACAAAAAATGAAAATGAAAATAACGAAAAACAGAAAACAGAACGAGCTGCATCCGGAAAAATTAGTGAGTGCACTGAGGAAAAACGCGTCAAAGTGAAAGCCAAGTCAAGCAAATGATGAACTGATGGACTAACAGCAGCTTAAATGAACTGTTACTGTCTTTGTTGTTGTTGCTCTTCTTGCAGTTGTTACTGCTGCTGCTGTTGTTGTTACTGCTGTTGTTGTTGTTGTTTATTGTTGCCATTGTTGCTACTGCCCGCTTGAGGTGTGACAGCAGACACACCCTAAAGGAAAATCCGGAAAATCTACAGTTAGAGTGATGCCTTCAAGTGGAACCAGCACTCCCCAATCTAAGTTGACCTTTACTCACACCCAGCTATATATGAGCATATAAAACTGAAAACTTCAACTTAAGAAAAATTGTATAAAAATACTTAGATACTATTTGGCTATAAGTCATTTGGTATTTATATAAGAGTTTAAAATTAACAAGTGCCTATTTTTATGGCATGTAATCAAAGGAAACTTGCTTTTAATTAATATCTAATATATAAAATTGATTAGAAATATTATTCCACTGATTAAAAATGGAAATGTTATTTTAAAAATTGATGAGTGAGACGTAATCAAAGGAAACTTGTTGCTTATTAATACAAATTAATTAAAATTATTATAACTCTGACAAAAAATGTAATGGCATTTAATTTAGATTAGAGTTCATAGATAGAGGGTATATTTATAAAATACATAATGTCAAAAAGAAAAAACTTGTTACTAATTAACAAAACTTAATAAATACAAAATAATTGAACCGTGAATATTGGAAAAAAACACGCTTCAGTCGACAAAAGTTTATTGGAAGCTGTGTTACAATATCGATCAAAAAATACATCAAAACTCTATGCAAGTGTTATAAAGAATGTCTATTTAACTATGTAACTATGTTCAAATGTATATTCAAGGCTTAATGCCAAAGTTCTATAAGGTGCTCTATTCAAGCGGTATCCCGACACCAAATAGCACAAAGCAATTTCAGCATACCTAAATATCAACATATCTGTATGTTACATACATCAGAGTATGTATGTGTTACATACGTATAACGGATATGTACGTATATATATGTTACATACAAACGATACTCATTTTGCCGAAATCCAATCAAAATTTGAAAATGCAACTGGCAGTTGGAAGTTTTGGCTAAAAGATTTGAAAAATGCGTACAAACGCAATTAGTAACAGTGGCTGCTTCTGCAACTGTTTAATGCGATTTTATGACACATTGCCGCGATGCATTCACGCCTACATCGCCCATATGCCACATACGCCCCATTCGCCCTATTCGCCTCATTCGCAATTTCGTCATGCGGCGCCGCATTTAATTAATCACGGTATTCGGCTTAGAATATAAAACCAAAAAGCGACGATAAAAAATACAACAAAAACAAAACAAAAATGTACCCAACAATCAATTAAACAAAATTTGTCCTCGCTATAATGATCGTATCCAATAAATAGAAATCAATCTGTATCTGTATCTATGTGCAAACGTGTCCCAAATGGCATTCTCAGAATCCGAATCCGAATCCGAATCATTGTTATTTTTTCCATAACGTACAGCTCCCACACTGATATAATTAAATGTAGTGTAGTTTTTCATAGCCTGTTTTTCGACTTTTTTACCAAAACTTAATTTTTCTGACACATTGCGAGTATCTTTTGTGATGCAAATCTCTTTTTAACATTTTTTTATTAATAATTGCGGTATTTTATTGTAGTTTTTTGAGAGGTGACTACTGAATGGCATCATCGAATTTCAAAGGCTTTAAGATTCCGCAGAATTTAATAAATTTTCCTGACTTTTAGCCCGATTTATATTCGATACTTTTTGGCTGTCAAATTGTATAAGCTGATTAAAATTAAAAAATGCTGTCTGGCAAAAGGGGAATTTCAAAATAATCAATTAAATAATTTAACATATGTTTATGCATATAATATATTAAAATTTTTATAACATTTTTAATGTAGTTAAAGCAAAATTGTGATATCATCATTAGTCTGATTTAATCATCTCTCTCAATGAATTAGTCTATGTACTCGCCAAAATGTTTTTGACAATCGAACAACATCATTAGAGTCACGAGGAATGAAGGTATTTATAAATTGATATAATACACGCGATCGTGCCAGTTTCATTTATTATATGTATATACATATATATATTTTTAAATTCTATTCTATTTATATTATTTACCTTTTGACATGTTTGCAAAACGAAATGATGGCGAATCTAATGCCTAGTAATTTTAGCAACTGAAAATTTGCAAACACAAAAAAAAGAAAGTATTATAATATTAAATGTAAATGTTTTTGATTGGAGTCGATTAAGAAAATTCTAAAGCGTAAATTTAACTAAACTGTGACTTTGTAGACAAGTGAAATAAAATCAGGGAAGAACGAGTGCATTTCTGTTTGTGAAAGCAGTTTATTTATTGAAAATGATTATTGAAAAACTGGCATAAGCCCCTTTGCAACATGTTGTTATTGGCCTAGTTGTGTAAGGGTCTAAGATTTCAATTGGCAAACTGAAATCCGAAGCCATGAAAATGTATGCAGGCAGGCAGGCAGACAGTGGAGCTTCTAATGATACTTATGTGTGTGTGTCCGAGTACCAGTTAGATCGTAGAATCTTTTGCTGTTCCAGTTGTAGTACTTACCTCATAACATATAATCTTAAACACACACACACACACACACACACACACATACATTGCGCTTTTCTTTCATTTTCCAGCAGTAAAGTTGGCTAAAATCTCAGCAAAACTAACTACACACATGTGAGATAAGTGACGACGGCAAACGGGTAACGGGTCATTCACATTGCGATATACGTCAAAAAAAAGGGGAAGTGAAGAGGGGAACTGAAAGGGGGAAAACTTGACGGGTGGTTCTCTGATGAGACTAGAGTGTGTATGGGTGTGTGTTTGTGTACGTGTGCGTGTGTGGCCAAAACTACTAACAGCCAAAAGCCAACAGGCAAAAGAGAGGCAAGAGAGAAAGCAACAGGCAAAAGCAGCGACAACTGGAACTGGCCAGTAAGTATCTTGAGCTGTATCTGTGAGATATCTTTTGAATACATTAGCGACCAAGCTTGGCTATCGTGTGTGACTGAGATAGACATTCAGACAGAGAGAGAGAGAGGGAGATATAAAGAGAGCTGAAATTGTGTAACGACAGCTTAGTAAGCAAAAATAAGGCGTCTCATTTGGCTCTCGCTTACATTATCCCATTATATGGCCAACGATGAGTATTCAGTATTCAGTGTTCAGTATCTGATGAGTACTTTTTATTTGTAGATACCCATATACACTCAAACACACACATATATATGTACATATATATAAATGTATTTAGATGTACACTCGTACGTTCCTTGCGCTTTCTTTTTGGGCAGTTTAATGAACAGGAAACGAAAATCATTTTCACTCATCAGTCTCTCTCTCTCTCTCGCTCTCTCATTCTCTATTTCTTTCTCTATGAATTTCTCTCTCTCTACTGAAACGTAGATTTGTGCTTGTGTGTATGTGTTTCTATGTTCGGTATTTGTGTTTCTAAGACGCTATTTGAAGAGCTCTAAAGTCGCTGACTTACTATAAGCTCTATTTATCTATTTCCCGCCTTAGAAATGTGAAAAAAATCTTAGATAATCTTAATTTATTTCCACCTTATAAAAGGGAAAATAATAATTAAATGTCAAATCCCTTTGCCGTTTTAAAGTTTAGCTAACTCACAATTTTACTTAACGCTTTAAAAATTCAATATCGATATTGAGAAAACAAATTTGAATAATGTTGTTCAACTAAAATCATATTTTTCCAATGTTAAGTTTAATTTTGACTGTTTTTTGGCGAGATTAAATAATTAAAGCATTCGTTTTCATCCTTAATTTATACTCATCATATACACGGGAATTTGAAAACTTTTACAATGTTTCCAATGTAGCTTTTAGCATTCCCATTAATCTCATTGATCTCTCACTCACTCTAACCAGCAAATATACTTATAACAACATTGTGATCGACTTTAAAGTACCCTCTATTATAAAGCTTAAATGGCATTAGTAAATAATACTACTGATAAAGAGTCAAGTCTATAGACAGACAAAAGGTGCTCTAATCTAGGCTGCTTACTAACCAGATAATTTGGAGTTCACCTCTTTTGTTTGCATGAGTTTTACAGAGTATGAAAACTATTTTGTACATCATAAAAGTTCGACGTAAAGCATTTTGTTTAGCGTTAATTTCATTTTGGTTACCGCGAGCGTTTACTGTGAATACTAAACTGACTATTAATGTACACAGCCAACACAGCCAGCAGGAGCAGCAACACCAACAACAACAACAACAACGACAACGAAAAACAACTATAACAATAACAATAACTGCACAACACAAAAGTTTACGTTTCATATGAGGGGCACCATCAACAATAAAACACCTTATAGCCTCAGTGAGAACACATTAAACTACATAATTAGAAGAAATATTACGCTCTCTCTCTCTCTAGTGAATGACGGCAACACGTCAATTGTGGCTATAAAATGCTCTATAGAGTGCGTATTTTGTAAAGTTAATCTGACTTTTCAATTTTTAGACCCAGTACTTTAAAAAAGTACAAATGGGTCTATTACGTTTGTGCAAATGTGCGTAACAGGCAGAAGGAGGCGTGGGAGACCCCATAAAGTATATATATTCTTGATCAGCATCAACAGCCGAGTCGATATAGCCATGACCGTTTGTCTGTCTGTCCGTCTGTCCGTCTGTCCCTTTTTTGAGTAACTAGATCTCAGAGACTACAAGAGCTAGAGACACCAAATTTGGCATGTATGTACATCTATATCTTGCATTGAACGAGTTTGTTTTATATTTTTTTATACATTTAAATTTGCATATTTATAATTATTTCATTTTCATTATACAAATAACAAATTAAAGACATTTTTGATCTACAATATAAAAACTAAAATCACCGTTGCCATTAAAAAATGGTAAATAAAAGATAAAGATAAGGAAACTTAATTAAGAGCTAGACTTACATTTAGTAATTAAATTAAATACAATCTATAATATTATTATTATTCAAGAAATTGTACAAGCAAATGTACAGTTTTTAGAATGTTGAAGATTCTATGAGCATCCCCAGAATCTAAAACTACATAAGTACTTCAGCTCATGCTTTTTTCTAATTTTATTTATAAGTTGAAAGCTTGTTTGCTGGACATGCAATAAATAAATATAATAATGATTGAGGATAAGAGAAGTGAGAAATCAAAGTTTTTCGAAAAAAGTTACTGGAAATTGAAGAATTTTTATAATTGACATTTATTATTATTTAAAATGTATGTGTGAAAGAAACTCGCAGTTCCAATACCAATAACTATAAATCTGAGAGAAAAAACAAAGGGAAAAATATGCATAAGCCAGTATATGATATTTGTAGTCATAACTATGCCAATTGTTAGTCGAATGTAATGACTTGTAACCTTTTGACCATTGCATGCGGGTCTTTCCCGTTTCACAGCTAATAAGCCCTATTGGGATGCTGTGTATATGAATGCAAAAAAGAATGCGAGAAAAAGGTACGTACTATGTACAGATACATACCTTAAAACCTAACCTAACCGAACGGAAACCGAAACCTAAACCTAAACCTAAACCTAGACCTAAACCGAAACCGACGTGAAACCAAAACGAAAACGTTGCTTCTGCTGAAGAGAGAGAGCTAAATTTAAAATTGCTCCTCGGGCTATAAATAAGAAACAATTGTTTGAGAGCGTTTTGCAAGGGAGCTAGGAAGTGGTTCGCGACCAGGAGGGCGGCTCTTTCTGCGGGACCAGAGAGTAGAGGGAAGGGAGATGAGGGTGTCTTTGTTGCTGATGGGAGCGGCAATGACGGATTTGCTGCTGCTGCTGCTGTTGTTGTTATTGTTACTGTTGCTGCTGCTGCTGCTGCTTCTGATGTTGATGAGCTTGAACAGCGCATTGTTGTTGCTATAGTTTAGCTACCTACCCAATAGATGCGAGGGTGGACTGATAAGTCCATGGCCTAAGTATGACAACGACAATTTTCTAATGATGCTATAAATTTGTTGGCTAGTTAAAGCCATTAACTGAGGGTAGCTGATGGAAAGTTGCAAGCATTTTATCAGAATCAACTTTTATAACTGTTTGGTACAAAAACAGACAGAAAAATACAATTCAATGCAATTTTCAAAAAACTAGTTAGACAATGTGTTACAGACTCCTCCCCGAATATTAATATCTATCTATTCTATTAGTTTGCCTGGACTCTTAAGTTCTATATGTAAAGTTATAGAGCCGTCAGCTAAAGTGAATTGCTCTTAAAAGCATATGATATTAAGAAGTTAATTTATTCCCAATCAAAAGTTAGGTTATCAATATTATATATTTAATATAACTTAATATCGACAAAAAACTGTAATTGTAGACTGAAAAAATTAAAGAATAAGATTTAAGCTTCATTCGAAGTTAAATAAGCAAAAATATGAAGAAAAAAAGTTTGTTAAAATCCCTACTCCGTACATAGGCCAATTACTTATCAGTCCACCCTCTTGCTCTCATACAGACATCGATGTTCGCGGTTTGCTATTGTTGTTGTTGCTGTTGCTGATGAGAATGGCGCTGTTGACGTCAACGGCGAAGTCTGCTCTGCTCTGCTCTACGCTGCTCTGCTCTGCTCTACGCTGCTCTGCTCTGCTCCCAAGCCCATTAAAACTGAACGTAAACCTAAAAATTAGGTTGCCCGCACATAAGTACAACACATACAGACAGACAGACAGACAAACAAAGATACATAACTACTTGGTATGGCAAAGTTTGACTCACATGGCAACCATAGAGACAGAGCTGCACTCCATCAGCAGTAACAGCAACAGCAACAGCAACAAGAGAAGCAACAGCAGCAGCTAGCTAAAGAAGCAACAACAACAACAGTAACAACAGTAACAACACCAACATGTAATAATGGCGCTTCTGCGGCTTGTACCTTTGCCATTTCATAGCCAAAAATAACGAGCATACCAAATTTATGAATACTCGCAACACACACACAAACGCACAAACTGTGAGCAAAGCCTGAACAGGAACGATTGTTAAACCTGCTGCATATAATTTTGCAATTGCAATGAATGAAGAAGTCACTGCACTGAAAAAAAAGACCAGTTCTACAATCAAAACAATTGTATTTAATAATTTGTTTTTAAAAAACGACAAAATTGCTAACTAAGAAGATAAAACTAAAAAATCGAAAATTTTTGATGTAGGAATAAACAACTTTAATTTATAGATAATTATTATATTTATATTATTTATTTTTTTAAATATAACTATGTAAATTTATCAAGAGCTTATCTTTTAATTCTATCAATTAAAATTATTCAGCAATGAATAAGTTTTAATCTTATGTAGTATTAGCGCCAAATCTTGATTTTAGAATCGTTTTTATTAGTGTACGAGCCATGAGCGTAGCGACTCAACAATAATAATGATCCGAGGGGGAAAAGGAAGTGGGTACAGTGTACAATGGACGATAAATTGCCAGAAGTAGCTACTAATTTGCAGTTAGTCATTCAAAAAATAGCAGAGACACTCGAACAGACACAATGCGATAAAGAACCCAAAGAGAATGAGAGCCATAACAACATAGCAAATAGCAACAACAATAGCAGTAACAACAACAATAACAACAACAACAATGGCTGGCTGGCTGAAGAGTTGGCTAGTTAAATTGTTGTTGTTGGCCAGCAGGAGCCAGAGAGCTAGACGAATTGCGAGTGTTTTGTGCTCCTTGCTGTGCGCACTTTGACTGCATCTAATGACACTAATAAAGTTTCTACCCACTGATGATAATCTGTCTCTGGCACTCAGTCCCGACAGACAGTCGGACAAGCAGACAGACAGACAGACAGGCAAACCAAGCCGTCAGTCAGTCAGTCAGTCAGGCTGGCAACTGCAGGATATCATTATAAAAAAGATTTCTCGAGGAGACTAGAAAAGAAGTTAGTACAAGGAAGAATACTACATCCAAGTGTAAAGTGCATTATCATGGGTAACCCTCAATTTGCTCATTCATAAAAGCACATTGCTATGAATAACTAAGTTGTCTACTTCACAGGAATACAAACATATAATTAGAAAACTGTAAATGGAAATACCAGTAATTAATTGGGAACACTTTTAACCAACAATAGAGTTCTCCATTTTTGACCACTTAAATCAAATATTTCTTTAGTGGTTTAGCTTAAAAATAGTATATGAATTACTGAGTTTTACAGCTTATAATACAATTAGAAAACTGAAGCTGAAATTATTGAAAATATCTAGACATTTACTCTTAACCCTCATGACTTTACTAATGGCAAGTGTAAACATTCATAAGAAAAAAGCAAGTGTCAATAGAAATTGTTATGGCATTCCCAAATGGCTGGAACTGCAATGCAGACAAAAGATGATTGCTATATTGCCAAGGCATTCCAATTGCCAATAGTCTGAGATAGTCTGACCCCGACCTGACCTGAACTGAACTGACAACCGATCTCTCTCTACTCCCACAACCAAAGAAAATTTCCTTTTCCCCCGGTGTGACCATTGCTTGGCTCGGAACAATTTCAAGGTGCACTGACTGTAACAAATATCTTCATTAAACTTTTTACACACATTCCATCGAATTCAGACACACACCCACCCACACACACACACACACCCACACACTCTCTGAGAGCTGGAAGCTTTGGGGCTGAACTGTTCTTGGCAAGTTCTCGAACGTATTCTTATTCTCATCATCTTGAAGTTGAACCAGGATGGTCTTGCCTGGCTGCTACTGATGCTGTTTTCTCGTTATTTGCATTTTATGGCTCGACTTTGGCAGCCGCACAGTGGGCAAATTACGACCTAAACCAAAGCTCTTCTCAAAGGCTTTTCTCTTGTGACAGTTGAGTTCAATGTGAATGAAACTTTTGTAAAGTATAATTGATTAAATCATTGAATGTTTTATCTGATTAAACAATCGATAATTAAAATATCCTTTAATTGTTTCCACTGTACAGTTTGCGCTGTTTTTTTCGGTCGCTATTTTAAGTTTGGTGCGCTTTGTTGTTAGGCAAATATTTATGATCTACTTTTCCACTTTTATTTTGCGACCGGCAGCTCCATACAACACCAGAGGCAATACAGGAGCAGGGCGAGAGAAAAAAGAAAGAGAAAGAGAGATAGTAAGAGAGAGAGAGAGAGAGAGAGAGAGAGCTGGAATCAGAAACTGTCTCATTCTATCAGTTTTTCTTTGATACACATACTTTCAATATTTTACAAGTTTGTTAAAGTTCAGTTTACATATGAAAAGATATGTTCATATGTACACATGTGTATTTCACGTATTTTGTCGTACTTATTTCACTGTGATTATGTCTATAACTTGGCTATCTGATGTGCACAGTAGAAACTCTTTGTTAACTAACTTTCAGTCAGGTTACTTTTGATTTGGCCTTGCTATTCTGTATTCTGTATTCTGTATTCTGGTATGCAGCGTACTGGAATACGGAGTTTTTGTGCTCTCACCCTCTTTTTTTTGTTGGGTTTTTTGGGGTGCACTTTTAATTTGTCTGTAAACTGATGCAAACCAATATTGAACTTTGCAATAGCTGGCCAACAAAATGTCAGCTCATTCATTAAAAACTTGCGCAAAGGCTTTTCAGTTTTGGTTTTGGTTTCGGTTTCGGTTTCGGCTTCGGTTTTCTGGTAACTCGACCCCAAAATGGCAGGCCACACAGTTTAGCACTTGAGCAATGGGAATTACATTGGCCATGTGAATATTCAATTACAAATTGCAGCAAATCGCATTCGCTTACACGAATATTCGAATATTCGAGTATTCACATTCGCATTCGCATTAACATTAACAAAGCCGCATTGCACTTTGAATTTGGATTTTGATTTAACGCTTAAGATTCAAATGGCATCGAATTGAAAATTCAAGAATCGCTTAAGCAAAAGCTCGAAAGACGGATCTTGAACTCTTAACTTGTTAGAGAGGTTTCAATTTTGAAATTAATATTTGATACCAGCTGTCATAGCACCAAAGTTGTTAGATGATATTAAATAATTGTCAAGTGAGAATCAAATTATATTGGGCAAATTAATTTAAATTAAACAATTAAATACTACACCTATTTTTGTACAAGTTTGCTAGTTTTTCTCTTTTCGAATGATTGTAAATAAATATCCTTTAATTTATACATTTGTTCAACTTTTTTATATATCAAATCTCCAAAGAGAACAAACATAGTTCCATATAAAATACTTCCCTTTGTTATATTTTATTAAAAAAAATGGAATATTTGATAATTTATGGAATATTTGATAATTTAATGAAATGCTCTGGAAAAAGTATGACAAACTAATATTTGCGTATTTAATGCTGTCAGATCAAGTCAGATGCCCACAAACAATTAGAAGAATATAAAATTAGCATAAAGTATTCATATGGCAATCCCCAGACTTCGTTCCAAGCGATATCTACCATAGAACGATGCCTTGCCAATTTATTGTAGCTGGATGAAGTCTCGATAGGCAATGACTAAGTTGTCAAGCTGCTTTTGTTCTTTCCTCTTTTTTTTCTTTCTTTCGATTTTTTGCGTTTTTGCAAAGAAAATAAAAGAAGAAGAACAACATGTTGTTAGAAGCAAAGAAACAACAATACTTTAACAACAACAACTACAACAGCAGCATCTAATATCGAAGCTCCACGAGATTTCTAATTTTTATTTGCTTTAACGTTTGCTACATCATTTGAGTTATTTTTGTTTTTGTTTTTGTTTTCCTAGCTGCTGCTGTTGTTGTTACTAATTAAGTTTTTTAGTACTCAACGAAACGCGAAAACACGTAGAGAGGAATCGAGACCTGTTTTATTTCGTTTTCTACTATATACATATGTGTGTAGGTTTTCTTTCGTTCAACAGGCCTCGACTCCAGCTCCAAGAGGAACTGGGACTGAAGTCTATCACCGGGGTTTTCCATTAATATATAAATATATATATATATACCTATATATATACGTGTTTATTGCAGTCTATTTGCTTTCGTTGGGCAATCGAAATTCTCAAAAAAATTAACAAATATCAAACTGTTTTTTCTTATTGCTTTTGTGTTTGTTTATTAGACACTTCCCAGAATAATGAAGTTGAATGGTTCAAGGCTAATGCAGGTACAGATTTTAATTATATAAGTATACTTTGTTTGATTAATGAATGATTTCTCAGAAATTGACTAAATCCTCTTGCCAGTACAAAGTCGATATACTATACATTAATATCCGTTTTTATGCACAAGTATTTATTAACATTATCTGATAAATAATTAAACTTGTTGCCTTTAAAAGGAAGCTGAGAAAAGATGATATATGTATTGATATGAGGATATTCAAAGACTTAATAAAAGCAGAGGTATAGTTTTAATTAATCATTTTATTAAAAATTTGTAATAAAATTTAATAATTGTTGTATTAATTTAAATCCAGGCTCTATTGACTTGCTTACTTATGTTTCGAGCCAGCGAACTGAATCTTCTTCAAAAAATTATAATAGGAGCACAAATTCAAGAGTCAACTTGTTGTTGTTGAACTGAACATTTTAGCCACATTATATTTGACACAATTTGTTGCCAATGACAAATGAGTAATTTTGCACTCTTGTGTGCAATTCAATCAGTTGTCATGGAGTGAATATGAAATTGAGGCAGTGCTCTTGATTAAACTGTTTGCTGTTTGCAATAACAAGCCAGCCAAAAGCATCGATTGATTCTAATACCCCAATTGTATCGATGTTTGTATCTTTATCCATCCACTTGTTTCTCAGGCCAAATTTCATTGCTTGCCAGCCTCGCAAGTTCTAAGTCTAATGCATTTGAATTTCTAAGAAAACACTAGCCTGCCTGCCTTCCAGCCTTCCAGCCTTCCAGCCACTCATCTATTCAGCAAAACACATTCTCAACCTCGGATGCTTTAGTGCTTAGAGCACTGTCAATTGAAATTCGCTGCCTTTCGAAACACAGACGTGTGCAAAATAATAAGAACACATCATTGTTTGCTCAATAACAATATTTAGATAGGTATATAGTATTTAAATTTAATTATTCCCATACATTTTAAGTAGGTATATACTTATATATATTTTATAAATAATTATTGTAAGTCTTACAACTTGTTAAATAAGAACAAAGATAGCAAAAATCGGATCATCAATTTCAGCCGCATTTTAAAACCATTATTAGTGCTAATTTATGTTTTAAGATTCATAGATAGAATGATAGGTAGTATGATAGAGATATGTTTTTCTCAGGTTTTCCTTCTTTTTTGTCACAATTCTTCAACATTATGTGATCCCATTTTCTCCTTTTATAACATCTATATTTTTCCTGATTTAATTCTTTAGTATTCTGGTCCCATTTTATAATTTAATATGACCCATCCTGAAATATATTTGGCAGCACTCTCTTTTCATAACCTGACCCTATCTTATTCATGTACTATATCAAATTTATTCATAGCTTAGCCTACACTTTATAATCTCAACATTATTTAATTAAGTTTATATTATTTTGCCCATGGGTGTACCTGTATATACCAGCATTTTTGCTGTTGTTTTGTGTGGCGTGTCATCATTAGGATGTTGTCAGAAAACAAGCGCTCTATAGACTCTCCTCTATCTGAATCTCCGAATCTCTGTATCGCTGTATCGCTGTATCTCTGGTGGAGATGTCATGGTTCTCTGTCGCGACGTCTGTGGTGGCTCTAATGCATTTTTCATGCATACATTTGGATGCGTTACGCCAATCAGAGGATGCGCCACTTCAGTCATGTCTGCATTCAAAGTACCCTGTATTTTCTATGTTATCGAAGGGTATATCCGCCGAAGTAATGATTGCTCAATTGATTTGCGGTTGCTAAGTCTCTTCATATATGTAGTATCTGTCAGTAGAGAACTGTGAACATCTTGCAGCTTGTTGAGTATCTGTCATGTTGACAAATTGCGATGAACCAAAGACCCCAACATTTTGCCAATAAATGCAACATTTTCTAACCCATATGCAAATGGTATTGGCAGGCAGAGGGGCAGAGAGGCAGGCAGGCAGCATCAGGTAATCTGCATAACAATATTTATTGCTTCATTTTCGGTCTTCGGCTGCCGGTCTGTCTTCGATTTTCAATTTTCCACTCAATACCCCCCTCCCCCATTACTTTAGTTGCATTAAAAATGTGCTTCTATCAGCAATTGCATTTTAATTGTAGTGCGTGCAAATTGCATGAGGCCGAAATGAAAAATGAACAATTCTTTTTTGACTAGTATCAATTTCCGCAGTTGTTTTCAGTTTTTAGTTTTCAGTTTTCAGTTTCGAGCGATGTCAAATAGTTAATCATCAATGTCAGCTATGCATGAAGGCTGTGATTATAAATTCAAGTGATTATTGTCGAGCTTGTACGCGAAAACGTGTCAAATTTGACATGAAGCTTAGGCTGTATTGTAGTTCCCTTTCCCATTCCCATTTCCATTCCGATTCCCATTCCTGATTACAGATTCGATTCGTTTAGAGTGAAACTTGATAAAAACCTGAACTTGGTACATAGTGCAATGTATATTTAAGTTACGTGTACATACATATATGTATTTAAACTATTGGCCCTGCTTTGTGTAGCTTTAACTGGCTTTCTGATAATCTCGGACTCTCGGAGTAAATTTGAACAAGATAAATGCCGCTTAATTGCACACAGAATGAAACTAAATACGCTCTTCTCGCCTAGACAAAAACAAAAAAAAAAACAAGACAAAGGGAGACTGACTGATAGATGAGCGGATGAAGATGAAGATGAGGATGAACACGATGATGATGAAGATACAGATAGAGATAGAGAATATAGAGATAGAGAGCGGAACGGGAACGGGAACGGGATGGATGACACCACTGTAAGATACCGCATCAAATTATAAACGAAAGTTCCCAAACAATTTAATCAGCGGTGTACAGCAAAAACACTGAAACACTGGAACACATCAGACAACGGGGGGAATTCAAGGAGGGGACGGGGAAAGCTAGGCAATGGATTGGGGAAAACTACATGATGAGGGGGACTCTGGATCTGGAGGTGCCAGTGCCAGTGCCAGTAACGTTGACTGTGACAGCGGCGTTTGCTGCTGCTGCTGCTGATGCTGCTGCTGCTGATGCTGGCTCTTAACATTGCTCAAAGAAAAAATCTTGTTAGAAAATTTCTTACCATGCCAACGAGCAACTGTAATGAGACAGAATGGGACAGAAAATAATAGGATAGAACACAACAAAGAGCCGAACAGAACAGAACTGAACTGAACAGAACAGAACAGGAAAGAATAGAACAGAATAGCAAAGAGAAGTAGTAGATAAAACGAAGTACGAAACGACGATGATGATGGCGAAGAAGCAGACACTGAAGGAAAATCGTTTAGACGGCTAAAGTGGAAAACTGAAAAGCGCACAAACTGCACCAGCAGCCACAATAACAACAGCAACAGCAACAACAACAACAACAACAGCAGCCACAACAGCAACAACAATAGCAGTAGCAGTAGCAACAACAAGTTGCTGATGAGCGTGAAGGGAGAACGCTGAAGTATTTGAAGCTGGAGATGATGGCAAAGCCACAGCCGCAGAGCCACAGAAACAGTCGCAGCCATAGCTCTGGGGCCATTGTGATTGGCATTGGGAAACTTGTTACCAAGACACAGAAAGAAAGAAAGAAAAAAACAGACTAAGAAAAACAAAAAACCGAAAAAACCAAAAAGGCTAAAAATAAAGAAACGAAAATTAGGGAAAACCAAGTAAGCAAGCAATAGTCATCGATTTGTACGAATTTCCGAAACTGTCCCATGTACAAATATTTGGACAATCCAGTTGTCCAGTTGGCGAATCTAAAATAATGTCTTTAAAGTATTTCAATTATCTTGATGTAATTATTTTTCAAACTAGTCAAACTGATTGAACGGGAGATAGTCGGACTTTAAATATCCCAATTCTTTATAGACTAATTGATACTCATAATTAAGACCATTAACCTTTAAAAATGTGATCAATTTAATATAGTAAATTAAATTGTAAAAATAATATTTAATTGCCAATGGTATTCTAGAACATAACTGATAAGAGTGTTAAGCTTAAGTGGATTCTTGCTTAATTTACATACCAATGAGTGCACAAATATTAATGTAATTATAATTCGATTTGAAGATGGTCATTACTCAAAAATCAAAAATAAAAGCAATTGGTTTTACTTGAAACTACAATTTTCTTTTATATCTAATTGCATAACACAGCTCAAGTATTTAGACTCTAAGTTTTGGATTATTGATAATGTAATTGAGTTGAATTTTGAATTGCATTGATATTTAAATTTTTATTAATGCAAAACAAGATACATATATATAAAACTAGATATGTATTTATCAACACTTAACCTAAGTTCTGAACTTGCACAAGCTATTAAATAAACCAATAAAAGCTGCACTTGTATTAAAAATCTTGAAGCTTGAACTTTAAATAAGATATTAAAGATATAATTGCATCAACTTTGTCAGAAAAGTATGAAAATTCTATAAGATTGTACAAATAACTATATTAATGAAAGCTATATTAAACAGCGGAAATATAACTCAGTTTTAATGTTTAGTTAATTATGATTTTAGTTACCTAACAAAAATATAAATAATAGAAAATTCTCAAATATTTCTCAATTTACTTTTCTAGTTTAGAATTAACAGCTGGAATAAAGCTACATTTTAATACCATGTTGGGATCTTAGTAAACTTATTTATGCCAAAAAAGGTATAGAAATGAATGTAAAATTCTCAAGATATCTCTTAGTTTAATTTTAAACTGGACTATAAGTGTTGGGGAGTGAGTTTGTAGTGATTGGTAGGTGGATTGAGGAATCGGTTAACCAAGTTGCCCACAACGCTTTACAGACAGACCGCAAAGCAATATTTTGCTTGCGATATTTTGTCGTTTAACGGCAATTGAACAACTTGAAAGGATTTTCAAGATATATTGTTGCTGTGTGGGTGTGGATCAGGGTGTGGATGTAGGTGAGGTAGGAGATGAGATGAGATGAGATGAAATGAGGTTGACGGAGACGATTATGTAAAGACGTCTTTTGTGGTCGACGCGTTTTCAATTTAAAGACGGAAATTGCAAAGTGCAAACGCAAATCGCAAAGGCTAAATTCGACAGTATTAAATCGGTTTTTGGGTTTCGTTTTTTTTTTTGGCTTACCTGACAAAAGTCCTGGCGCTCCTTGTGCAGGTCTTGTAATCCAAATAGAACAAGTCAGCGATAGAGAGAGAGACCGAGAGCGAGAGAGAGACCGAGTTAGATTGAGAAGAATCCAGGACACCTGGCATGCAAATTGAAGGCCTGCCGTAACAGGTCACGGGTCAGGACAGGTCAGTGGCAGATTTCGAGTCAGAGTCGGAGTCGAAGTTGGAACGCAGGCAACTTTAATACGGTTCCCGGTAACTTAACGTGTTAAAGGCAGCGGCAACAGGTAAAAATTAACAGAGATGAGACACTTACACAATATCAAATAATACACAAAGTTATCGAAAAGACAACGCACACAATTTCTAAAAAGAACAAAAACCAAAAAAAAAAAACATAAAACAACAAATATGTATATTCAACAACAACAAACGACAATCGAAAATCGAAAAAAAAGAGAGCGCGCGCGCGAAGAGAGAAATTTGTAATTTGTTTTTGTTTTTACGTGTCTCGATTCTCGAGAGAGTGCGACTGCGACGGCGCGCCTATGAGAAGCAACTGAAGCAGCGACGTCGACGCAACAACTCTGATTGTGTTCTCAGTCTGCGCTGCGCTGCATTGAGCAGTCGACGTCAGCGTCGGCGTCGGCGTCGGCGTCGGCACAAGCGACACGTAAGTACAAAAGTAAGTATGTTTCCTGACGTTGAAGTCTTTTGTTTTATTTTTTGTTTTATTTTTTTTATGAATGAAAAAAGCAAATAGCAGTGCCAAAAATCGACTCAAGACTTGCGGGTGTGGCTCAGTAAATAATTAAATTAAATTTCAGATCAAATACAAATATATATTTTGTTATTCTCTGGCACTTATTCCAGAATTATTTCAGTTCAATTTAGAAATAAAACCTGTTTTGTTTGCTGCGCAAAATCCGTTGCGTTTTTCTGTGTGTTTTTTTTTTGGTATTGATATTTTTGTGTTTTTTTATTTTATAGGATTTGTTTTTTTCTTTCTTTCTAATTTTGATGTTATTCTTTTATTTTATATCTCCTAATTTTAAGTAGTAGAAATAAATGATATGCGTGCGGGATTCTTTCGTATGAGCAGCTTTTTTTTTAAGCCACATTCTATGAGACGCGACTGTTGTTGTTGTTGTTGTTGTTTTTAAATCGGGTCGACAGCGGCGCAGTTTCTGCTTAGTTATTCTATACACCGCTCAAAGTACCTCTGTATCTGTATGTGTTTGTGTGTGTGGATAAACAGGTATCACACATATATATACACATACGTATACACAGATGGGCAAGACAGAGATAGAGTTGGCAAAACCACAGCGCAAGAAGAGTATAGAGAGTGTCTGCCAGTGAGAACGAGTGAGAGAGAGAGGGAGAGGGAGAGAGACCGCTGTCGTCATCATAATAATCATCTATGTACATACATACATACATACATACATACATACATACATACATACATACATACATACATACATACATACATACATACATACATACATACATACATACATACATAAATACATACTTATACACCAACCTGTCTCTTTGCCTCTTTTCACCTTTCTTCTGAGCTCAACTGAGCTGAGCTCTTGGATTTCGCTTTGCACGTTCATTCGTTTCATTTCATTCTATACTCTCAACTATGCTATTCAAGTACCACGCACAAAATCATGATAATGATTATCATCATTATTAACATGATCGTTGTTTTTAAGTAGCTGAAAGAGCTTCTATTCTCTCTCCACATCTAATCCATTAAAACTCCTTTCGTTTCCTTACACCTACAGCAATTTAATAGTCTCTCTCTCTCCCCCTCTCTCTCTCTCGCTATACTCTCTTTTACTTAATCTGTTGACGACGTACACAGTTTACCGGCTTATGGACTAGTTTCATTTCCCAAATATATGGATTAATAATATGCTGAATCTGCTACATCGATCAGTTATACAATATCTGAAATTTTGTAGAGCTTTAAAAATAAGGCCACATGTGTTGAATAATTGGACATTTCCTATAGTTTCTTAGTCAGTTCTTTCTTTTTAAGCTTCCCATATTGTTTTAAGAACTGCTAAATCTGCTAGATCAGTTATACAACATCTGGAATTTTGTAGAGCTTTCAAATTGTTGCCACACCTACCCACACCTTTTATAGGAATGTACATATATTGTACATACATTATATGCAAAGTGATTTGCAAATTTCCTATAGTTCCTTAGCCAGTATTTTTTTTGTTTTTTGCCAAGTTTCCTCTCTCGTGTTGTGGTTATGTCTTGGGGCATGTTGTAGTTGCAACTTCAGGCTTGGAGACCACATTTTTATTTTTTGCCACGCTCAACGATCAGCAACAACGACGTCAAATTAGAAAATTAGTTGCTCATTCTACAAAACTTGTTCATTGGCTTTCTAACAGCAGAGTCTCTTTCAAGAGTCTCGAGTCTAGAAACGACGGCTTCACATCTGCATATGTACACATACATATACATATATTTATATACATACATACAGATGTGTATATGTATAGAAGAAATGATTATGTATACATATAGATACAAACTTGGATACATGACAAAGTGACAGCTAAAGAGGTTGGAACCGGCATATTCTGAGACTCCCCCTGAATTGAATATGAGAATTTCACTACAAGTCCAACTTGATCAACAACTTTATGTATGTATGTATGTACAATCGATGTATGTACATATATGTATGTATGTCTTGATTTATTTATTTTGCGCTAGTGCTTATTAATTGCGGCACTAATCACCAATAGTTTTGCTTTAATTTCAAGTTCATTTCATTAACTCTACTGGAAATTGTTTTTCTCTTCAAGACAATTAAAATTTCTAAAACATATATCTTTTTATAACAGATTATACAATATTAAATGGAATTTATTTTGTGTTCTTTGCAAAAATACATTTTCTTTTGTTAATATATCAGTAGAGTGATTTTTTTGTTTAAACTCTATGCAAAGTTTAAAGAAATGAACGTTTGTTTAGTGTTTGTTCCGGCTGTTGCACATACACAAACACACATGTTAAAACACATACATACATAAAATGCACAAAACTTTCGCATGTCTGAAATAATTCTTTGTGAAATTGTCAGAGTACTGGGCAAAATGATTTACGACCCGCTGGCCTACAGCCTCATTTATCATAAGCCAAAAGGCATTCTAAGCCACATTCTATAACAGCGATTGGTCTTGGGATTTGTCCGTTTTGTCTCTTTGCCTGTTTGTTTGTTTGTCTGTTTGTTTGCACTTGTATACGTATTCGTAGTCGTCTTGTGTGTGTGTGTTTGTTTGCCAGCTTTCACCTTGCCTGCAAATAGCTGCAAATGGCTGTAAACTTGCAAATCATTTGCTTCCTGACTAGAACGGGACACTTGTGATTCGCGCGTGTTTTGTTTATATTTTGCCAATGGTTCTGTTCTGTTTTCTTTTTTTTGTTGCCTTTTTGGCCAGAATTGAAAATAGTACTTTATTTTGGCTTTTGTCTTGGCCACGGCTTAGGTCTGGGTCGGATCTCTGTCTCTCTGCCTCTGCCTCTGTCTTTGTCAGTGCCATTGGCAGTGGCAGCGCTTTAAAAAGACTGGTTTTCAACGTTGGCCCCGTGGCTAAAAAGGAAGTTGCTCGTAAAGTGGCGAAAGCCGCCAGCGACAACAACAACAACAACAACAACAACAGCAACATCAACTGAAAAACCAACAACAATCTTCGCTAGCAA
This sequence comes from Drosophila putrida, assembly GCA_037043535.1. Classification (NCBI taxonomy): domain Eukaryota; kingdom Metazoa; phylum Arthropoda; class Insecta; order Diptera; family Drosophilidae; genus Drosophila; species Drosophila putrida. Next base: position 211,668 of record JBAMBI010000996.1, read on the forward strand.
ATTCTGCGACGCTTTCTTTCTATTTTCAGTATTAACATTGACTTATTTTTTTAGGTTTGGTTTGGTTTTTGGTTTTCATAATTGGTATAGGATTGTTCAAAAATTCACTCTGTTGCCGCTGCCATTTAATTGAGTTTTCATTTAGGGACTCGATATATTTATATTCAATTTGTGTGATTTGATTTTCGTGCAATTTCACCGCAAAATTTGAGAAAAATTTGTATCAACATTGAAAATTTATTTTCACACAGAAAAAAAAAATTAGGAATCGCACACTCACATTTAAAAAAAATTGAAAAGAAAACAGATTTATTTGCCGGTTGCCGATTTGCGCATTGCAAAATTGTACAATTATGATTTTTTTCTTATACTTGGTTTTTTATTTTCTTGTTTTTTTTTTGGGATTTTTGTTTGCTGTTTTGCGATTTGTGTGTGTTTGAGTTGTAAAGCCTCCCAACACTGGAGACGACGACGAATCTGAGCACACGTTGCTTTTACTGTTACTCTGCCGCGCTGGCTGACCGTTCACGACAACGCTCCGAGAGCGACTGATGCGCTGGCACCAGCCAAGTGGAACCTCTGGACACAGTAGCACACACAGAGCCAACAAGCACAACACACGTTGGCCTCGCAACACGTTGCCGTTGCTGCTGCTGTTGGTGCTGCTGTTGGTGTTGGTGTTGCCGGCAACAGCAACAACAACAGCGAACAATAACTGCGCCTAAGCAGTTGCCTGATGGTCTGTGGTTGTGGTTGCACAGTGGCGTCGATTCAATTGGGGCTTCAAACATACAAGCCCCCCACACTCCAAAATAACACAAATAAACATTTTTATATCGTAAACATATTTTTCAAGGAATTATAAATAAATAAATATTACAAATGCAACTACCATAAGTAACTCCTTATGTTTGCAATTAATATTTTAATTTTACGTATCTTATATCTTACAATTAGTCATCATTCATGACTGAGTTTAACATTGGGATTGAAGCTTTGTAAATATTTGCAAAAATGTATTAATCAAGCACTAAGAATCTTAAAATAATTTTATAAATAGAAAATATTAGTTAAAATTAATTAAAAACAATTTTAAACTAAAATATTTGCAAGTGAACTGAACTAAGAAATAATCAACCCAAATCAAGACTCATGACTATATATAATGCTGAGATGAAAGCTATCTAAATATACAATAAATTAAAAATTATTGATCAAATAAAATATAATTATAGCACAAATTTAATCACTATGCAAATACAATTCAAATATTTATTAAGCTTGAAATTAATTAAAAGTTGTCACAAGAGACTGCGATAATTTTTAATATATTTAAATTAAATGAAACCTAATGTGAGCTGACAAGTTTGGGAATATTTTCTCAGATCGCAACTGTTAAATGTACAATCAGGTAAGTAGATGATAAATAAAGAGCAAGAACAAATTCTGCAAATAAACAATAGAAATCTACAACACTAAGATTCCCTTTTTGCAATGTTTAATCAAGATCTTAGGTAACATAACGAAAGTTATGTTTATATAAATTATTAAGAAATTAAAGTCAATCTTAAGAATATCTTTTAATTAATCAAAACATCTAAAGAATGAATTACTCTACAAGCTGTCTGTAATTAATTATAGAAAAGTTTATTTTATCTTTTCCCTGAAACGACTTAGAATAAAATACTAATATCCAAAAAAAAACATAAATACATTTATTTTTAAAAATGAAACCCTTCTCATTTTGAAATCACAGGCGGCGCCTTTGTAAGAATTGTTTGAGCCACATGTTGCATGCAACATGTTGTGTGTTGTGTTATTATTTTTGACAATTGTTGCTGGCGTTGTCGTTGATGTTGTCGCTGTCGTTGTCGGTGGTGTTGCCGCTGTTGATGGGACTATTGCAGTGCGCCTCTAATTGACACATTTGAGATCAACTTGTTGATTTTATTGTCATTTTAATGTAATACTTATTTACGGTGATTGTCTACAGAGAGCAGTGCCCGCCCCACTGCACCACCGACGAAGTGACCACCGCACCGCACCGCAACCACCGCACCACCATAAACACATACTACTATATGTACATACTCGTATATGATATTCTTGCTGATTACAATTGATTACAATTTCGTATTTAGAGCAACTTAAGTAAGTTACTTTAAAAAGGAACGCACCATAAATTTTGATGGTTGCCTTGAAAAAAGATATATACAAGAGTAAGTTCTGTATAGTTGGTTATAAATAAATGCTTATTTTAGTACTCTCTGATTAGTTATAGAATCTATATATGCTATATCTTTATAAGTCGTTCTATTATGATACATTTCATGTTCTTTTTATTTGCAACTTTTTCAAACATTTGTTAGTTGGTCGCCAACTTGCAACACGTTGGATGTGTGTTGGCCTGAACTATGACACGACTGCAACAGGTAGCTTCAAGAGTAGATTGGAGAGAGAGAGAGAGAGAGGGGGGACTGAAGAGTATTATATGCAAATTGACTTTCACAGCTGTTTGACAGATTTCAATAAAAAATGTTCTTTGACAAGAAACCTCTTGAGGGAACATGCTTGTATGCACTTAATTCGTACTTAAAATGTCATCAACCGATCCAAAGAAAAGTACCCAACTCAGTCAGATATAAGCAGCTGTTTGATCAATTTAAAACTTTCCGATTGATTTTCGAGTACATATCGCTTATAAATCTAGTTGCAATTGTTGTTGTGTCCATCAGTGCCATCACCGATTGTTACGAGTTATTCCGAAATAAAAAAACAAACAAATTCTCACATTTAACTATTGCATCAGGTAAAACCGGCATTTTTCCATTAAACTATTTAGCAAACAATTAAAAACAGAAGGTGTTACTGACACTTTTACAGACTTTTCATTTCATTAAATGAAATAAATTCACCAGTCCGGAATACATTATTCGTGTTTTAAGAGTCAACAATTGAATATGAAAGACTTGTAAAATCGAAAATTTAGCGACAACTGAAGGCCGGAGAATGCGTGACCCGTTGACATACGAATACTTACTTACTTTTTGTACTATATGGAACTATATTTAACTATATAGACTTATGAATGTACGTGTCTAATGAGAATGTTCTATGAATGTGAAGAAAGTCACATGCAAATATTTGCTCGAAACGGATGCGCTGTTTAACTACGAAGGCCGTTAATTAGTTAATACAATTTAATAATCTTTGTTTTATGGGTCTTAAAATTCCAGTATTAGCTTAAAATGTTGTTCACCGATTATTATTTCATACTACAAGGAGCTGATACTTAAGATCTAACATCGTTAAAGAGCTTTTCTGATATTTAAAATTTCACAAAATTAAACAAGTTTACATTTGAATAAATAAATAAGTTATGGAAACTGAATTCAGTTAGTAAAGGGATATTGAAGAGCATCTGATAAATCGATAGATATTGATAATTGATCTCTTCATATAAATTGGTTTCTTTGGTTTTGGTTTGTTAAATTTGTCTTTTCATCTGTTAGGTTTGCTCAAATATTTCAGAATAACAAGAAATTCAAGTGCGTGCTGAAATAATGTATGTGATCTTAAATAATGTATTGCAAATTGACCAAAGTTTTAAAAATGCACGGACGGAAATATACCATGGGCTTGACAATTGTAAGGTGAATGATCTTTTTAAGATCATTGAGATTTTGAAAATTTGACTATTGCTGCGAACTTTGGTTTGGTTCAGATTTCCAAGGTCACAATAAGTACTGGGTATTTTCAGGCAATGTTAATTACACTTTAACAATATGACGTGCTGCTTATCACAGATGTTTACAAGTGCTGTTATGGGGGTCGGTCATCTAACGGGGACTTATCGGATCTGTTAGAATGTTTGTTTTCGGTTGGATAATTGAAAATTGTTGCGCATGACATTTAGTTGTCGGTTATACTCGTATCTATATTCTCCGAGTACACATCTATATAGAACATGTTGGGATTTAAGGCGGTAAAACCCATTTAGAGCTTTTGCCGAAAGCGCCATCTACAGTCAAGATATGCGAATAAGAGCTTTTCGCCTACAAGCTTACAAGCACTTACAAGAAAAGCTTATGTGTACTAGTTACAAGTTAATTGAAAGCTTGAATGGTTTTAAAAAGTGTTATACTTTAGGAAAAGCTCAATTATTGTGGTTTACAGTGAGACTATTTAAATTGGTATGCTTATGTAAGCTGCAAAAAGCTGCAAATAACAGTAAAAGCGAGGTAAAAGAAGCTCGCGCTGTTAACAAGGCGTATACTTGTTGTAAATGGAATGGAATTAAAAACGCAAATGCAGGGTTGTTAATATAAGGAAATCGCTTTCTTTATTAATACATATGTATGTAGATACCAATTTCGGCACTCACTTAAGTCTACTATAAGTAATCGTTATAATTAATAATTAAAGGTGTGTTCCTCTTGTATTGTATGTTATTGATAAGTTTAATTAAAATACGAGCGTATCGCGTTAACGCCAAAGACAAAAACACACACATTTATTTAAATAACTTTTGCTGACAAAAAACAACAAACAATAGCTTTTGGGGCGTAACGCACATCTCCAGCAAAAATCGAGAAAATCTCTCTTAATATTTTCATAATTTCTTTTTCATTTTCTTTTTCTGTTTCTGTTTCTGTTTCATTCTTTGTTGTATTAGTAGTTTTTATTTGTTATTAATAAGTACACCACCTTCGCCTGATTTTTATGTTAATTTTGGCTACCATTTGACGACTAAAATACATATCTAGGAGTAACTCTATTATATTTAGTTATAGATAATAGTCTGAATTAATTAATACATTTTGCTTTTGTTTATGTTTATGTTTTTCTTTTTGTTTTTGCTTTACATAATGTATACTTTAGTGTAAGTATATGTTTATGTATATTTAGTAATTAAAACATTGTAACATTTAATAAATTTAAACATTGATTGCTCTTGCGTTGTGACAGTAGGTTTATAAATATATATATATATGTATATATATATATTTAATTGTATATATGTATATATTGGATGTAAATGTATTTTTCTTCTACAGATATAAGATTATCAATTAAATATTCAATTCATTTTAATTCAATTCAAGCGCTTTGTCTTTATGATTATCTTTGACTACGTTTCAAGGTATTCATGTTTGCAGTTGCACTTTTTATGAATTTATTTCCTTTTGTTTCTTTTTGTAGTTTTTCATTTTTTAATTAATTAATTAATAATTAGATCGTGTTTTTAGTTTTTCGTCGACCAGCGACATTTTATCAATGGGTGACAGGGATTTGTGGGAATTGAGGTATTCAAGGAAGAGTTGAAAATTAAGTACACGTAGGTTTAGAGTTCAGTTTCACGTTTTACAAACTAATTTTGGTGGTTTCTGTAGTAGATTTCAATGTTCAATCTTTAATCTACTTTAATTTCTTTCCCTCTTGTTTCTGTTCTGTTGTTAGCATGTTTGTAGAAAAGTGTCAAGTATGCGGAAACATTGTTATTGATTCAATAAACTAAAACAAACAACAATAAATATATATGTACAAGTTAAGCTTATGATGCAAATAACTTTACTAGTTAATTTTTGATTTGATTTTGAACTATTATTGTATTAGCCTAATAAGTATTTAGTGATAATATGTATGGACAATAACAACATCAAGACTTACTAATTAATAAAAATCATTTTCAATTCAATTTCAAATAGATGAGAAACGTAGAAAGAGACAGAGAGAGAGATAGAGAGTGAGTGAGAGAGAGAATGAGATTAAATGATGTCATGTGTGTGTGTGTGTGTGTGTGTGTTTGAAAGGTAAGCTCGAACTTATCTTGCTCACTGTTCTGCTGGGCTGGGCAGGCAGCAAGCCGAGTTCAATAAATAAATGAATATGTGACTGACTGACTGACTGACTGACTGACTGACTGACTGAAGAACCGACTGGTGAACTGACTGATAAATTGATTGACTAATTGATTGGTTGCATGATTAATCGATTATTTTGTGGTTAGTTTGATTCTCGTCGTAGTCGATTTGATTTGATTTGATCTGATTACTTTATTCCTTCCTACATAGGACATTCTGATTTACCAATCACTTATAGTCTAGCATTTAAAGTACACGTAGGTGAATAAGTTATTAGTTTAAGGTTTTTTTAAAATTACACGTCTTAGGTACATGGTACATTTTAACTCTCGTTTATATGTTACGAATACGAATCGCATTATAACTATGCCCTAATTAAACAATAACAAACACTTTAAACTTTTTATATCTCAAATAACATAGATTTTTCAATTTGTTTATAAGTAAGTTCCTCTGTGTGTGTGTGAGTGTGTGTGAGTGTTAGTGTGTGTTTTTCCAACCGGGTTTCTGCTAATTGTTTTACATTCCATTAGATTACACATATGTATTTTTTTTTGCTTATTTATTTTATTACTTTTGTTATTCTCATTATATGTATTTACCTTATCGTTCATTTAATAGTTTCAAATTAAAACAAACACCTGAGGGTAACAAATGATTGCAAGTGTTTTTCTTGCGGTAACCTTTATGGTTATGGTATCAGTATAAATACCTTTTGGTTTGGTTTGGTTTGGTTTGGTTTTTTTTTTTTGGCAATTTGGTGTGAGGATTTGTTATACAACTGATCCAGCATTGAATTGTTGGATTTGTTGGCTGAGTGGTAATTGTTATTGTTGCTATTGGCGCTATTATTGTTCACAGTTTTAATTAAACAGTCAATAGGTACAATAGGTCGAGTTCGACTGGTGGTACATAAACGGTGGTTACTCAATTCATCTCTGCCAGATCACTAGACACTAAACCCCAAAACATTTAAATGCCAGGATCCAACCGCATACATGCTAATATATCAATTCCTTAATATACTTCATATACTTCATACACGCATCGAGTAAATATATGTATATTGATTTATCTCTTTTGAAATATGTTTTAATAAAGGTGGTTGTCTCTTTTATCATTTGGAACGATGGTTATTTATTTATTTAGTAGTAAGTAGGAAAATAAATGGGTTCATATATTGATTTACCTTTCATTTACCTGTTCATTGTGATTGTTGCTACTTTTGACTAACCAGATTCTCTGCTCCACAGACTGACAAACAAATAAAAATGCAGTCAAACAGACAGACAGGAGATTACATAGATTAAAAATACAAGGTGGTGGATATAAAATACAGCACAGAGAATAAGAAATGAATTAAACAGTTGGATATATTCACAATTTCTTACTGGTAAAAAGTTGTTTTATTACTCGTAATTAACAACCCTTGGAATTATGACTATTTAATATGATCGGTAAATAAAAATAGGAAGACTTTAATTGTGTTGTTTTTGCTGGTTGCTGGTTGCTAGTTGCTGGATGATGAGGTCTGAATGCATCCCACACACAAAACACTGCACATTTGCCTGCATTTGAATTGCATTTTGATTGTCGTAATTAGCCATTTAATCAACGCAAACTAACACACATTTCAATTAACTTTGCTCACCCACAGGAAAATAGTTTTATTGTGTGTGCTTGCAAATGAGCTTGGCGCTATTGAAATTGTTGGTGATACTTTGCGAGAGGGATTTATGCGGGGAGAGTGGCAGAGTAGCGTGGCAGAGTGGTGAAAATAACGATGGCCATCAAAAGTGACATTCGCATTGGCATTGACATTGAGACTATGCCCCACATTACTCATACGGCACGTGGGCCACATGCACCAAACCATTAAATGCAATAGCCTTGGGGGTTGTGTGTGTGTGCGTGTGTGTGTGTTATAATGTGCAAACGCATGTGCGTGTTTGTGGGTATGGGTGTGGGTGTGTGTACATGCCAATGTGAAATATCCTTGACCCCTTCCGTCCTTCTTTGGTGTGTCGAGAGGCGGGATTCATTATGCATACATTTTATTTTTAGTTGCAATGTCATATTTAAAATTCAACCTCGCATACATTTTATAACCATCACCTTTTATTTTGACAAGTACCTTTAGTCCGAAACTAAATGAATGCACTTTAAATTGGACAACAATTAAACTAGGCCAAAATAAATACATAAATTAACCAACTTTATATCTTATCAATTTGCATGTCATCATAAAATATTTGTACACTGAGTGAAATCAAGAAAAATATCAGAATAAAATTCTTAAAACCAGTGTACTTTGACCATACTCTAGATAAAAATTGATTGGTTAAATAAACTGAATCTCTTTTAAAAATTAGTCTTCTTGGCATAGATAAAAATATTTGTTCCAACTCAATTTTAACTACATTTAGTAACAAGTTTAGTAAGGTATCTTTTTCATGATTTTCAATGTGAATTCGGTTTGGGGAAAAGTTTGCTGTATTGTTGTCCATATTTCAGGTGTGCAATTTCGCAGTTACCGTTTTTCCTTTAATGTTTTTTAAACTTATCTCTTGTTTTCGTCTTTTTACTCATTTCGCAGATTACTCCCACTGCCCCACTGCCCCTCTCCATCTCCCTCTCTCTATCGCTCTCTCTTTCTCTTTCTATCGATGGGCGTTCTCTGTACGCTATTGCTCTCTCTGTCTGCTATTTCATTTTCAACCATTTTGGTGTTACGCGGCTTCCGTTTTCATTTTTCATTTTGCGTTTTCATTTTCATTTTGCGTTTTCGTTACCGTTTTTGCAATTGCGGTTTGTTTGTTTATTTTGTGCGTTGTTGTGGCCAAGCAATTTTTTTTTCCAGAAAGCAAGAGATGGTGACAGACAGAGACGGGCCGACACGGAGGGGAGAGGATAAAGAGAGCGTTAAAAAACAACACAAAAAAAACAGCAACAACAACAAAAAAACAAGGACGCGGAGCGGGTGTGGACTTAAGGTAAAGAAAATGTTTATAAACATGCTCGTGTTCTCGTCCAGTTTCTCGTCAATTCCATCCGTGTATTGCTTTGTCCTCGCTTGCTTCCACCGTTTATGTCTGAACAGGAACATTGCTATCCGCCTCCTGGAGCACGGGTGCTGTCCAAACTCCACTGCCACTCCTAGTCTTCCTCTGCTGCACAATGCCATCCATAATATCCAGCTGCAAGTTGTGAATACTACCGCGATGATCAGTCAACGGTGGTCCAGCGATTACGCTTCCACGACGACTTCCACTGCAAAATACAATTATAATATACATTGACATTTAAGAACAATTGTAGATAGTTTAATTTAAGCTTAAATAAGCATTGTCTTGGCACATTAACTTGTGGAAAGTTCCGTTGTTGAAATAATCTCTGAATTTCTTCAATAATCTTCTCTTTAATCGGAAAGGGAACTATTTGTATTGGGCTCTAAAAGTTATGTTGATGCCGATCGGACAATAACTAAACTTTCGACAGGACAACATAGACACTTTTATAGTTTACCCTAGGAAATTAATTTCCCAATATCGGGCAGATATCAGCATATTTCTATATGACTGGAAAGTTTTCGTACATTTATGTAAAATATGAAACTTCTCTACAAGTCAGAACAAACGGGACTTGGTATCTCTTTGAGAAGGATTCGATTTATAAATGAAATCAAATAAAATTAAACACAATTCGTAGCGAAATTCACACAAAATTGAGTTGTAATCATGTCTGATGATTTTGTAATTTATACAGCATTAAGATGTCTGAGGTTTATACATTTAGATTGAGCCTTTTAACGATACTTGAGGGTCTGGCAGCTTTATGACAATCTTATTAGGCAGTGACCGCAGTGACCATTGCCGGGGTATCAAAATTGTTGATGGCACAGCACAAAAGCATCGAACCGACAGCCGACGGCGAAATTCAATTAGGGTAGAGAGTCAAAGGAGCCATGTTCTATGCCGTGTCCTCTGAATTGCTGATTCTCAGCTGTCGAGCAACGAGCATCGAGCATCGAGCATCGACCGTCGATGTCCAATGTCCAATGTCCGATGTCCGTTGTCCGTGCACTTCCGACGCTAATGGCGCAAAAAACTTCCAATTACAGACTAAAGTGGCTCACTCAGTGGCAATGGCAATGCCAATGCAAATAAAAATGTCATTTACCTGAAAGAAACAGCGGAAATGGATTCACGCCGATTGCGTCCAAAGAGCGTTGGGGGCACTGCCGATATGGTGACCACCGAGTGGCGGCGACCTCCTGCGGTTGGATTGGCCTTCTGCGACAGGGTAGCTAAAAATTCCACCTCCTTGGGACTGAGACCACCCGTCTCGCCGCCAACCTCAGATAAGCGACGCACCTGGCTGGCGGTAATGCCCTCGGTTATTTGAAGTGAAGGTAGTGAATGTTTGCGCCTCTGTTGCATATCTGGAAACGGGCACAGCAGATACGGATTAACCGGAGAATCCGGCTCGGAGTCATCACTGTTGGTCCGCTTGGTGGATCTGGGATCACAGCCACCGGTTGCACCCTCCAGCTCATCGCCATCCTCGGCGACATGCGACTCTTCAACGACAATCAATGGCTCTTGTGTGCTCAAATTGAACACGGGTGTGAATGAGGAGCGACGCATCTTGTCGGCTAAGCTCAACTGAACTCCGGCTCCGGCTCTGGCTCTGCAAAAAAACAGATACAAAATACGATATACAATATCCAATATACAAAAATAGCAAGAGAAATCAATAAATACTACTACGTCCGAGGCAACTTTTCATAAAATTAAAATGAGCTCAGCAGAGTTCATCACAGCTGAGCTTTGCTTCTGTGTAAAACTTTGTTTGGTCACTTTACTTTTTTTTCGTCATACTTTTTTATTAATATTACCCAACCTCTTTTTATACTGACACACACACACTCACACACACAGAGTTTTTCATTGTTCTCTGGAAAGTTTGTAAGCGTTATGAGTTTCTTCATCATTGTCAAAAAATACTTAATAAAATTATGAACTATTAATATTATAAAGGCATTTCCGCGCCCATAAACTGTTGATGGTCTATATCAAAATAACAGCACCTATTTATCCAGTTTCCAAAGACAAATTTAAGTTGGCTTATCGATAAGGCTTGTATATCAAAAGTAAATTGAACACTTGGAATTCATCTACCAAGTTCTAATAAATAAATATTTAGCCTTCCTCTTTACAATTGGATAAACTACAGGGCTTTAATATTACTATACAAAATAATATATAACAAAGAGCCTACATTATTTTTAGTATCTTTTAAGTTTACATCTTCCAGAAGAGACAACAATTGATAAGTCATAGACTATCTGCCTACAAAAAACCATTTGTTCTATTTTAAAAAAATTATAAATGCTCCTCAGTTTAATTCGATATATTCTCATTAAATATTCTTTTTAATTTCCTTATATTAAATTGAAAATATTTACTATTATTTGTTTGACAAATCAACATAAAAAACATCTTTGTTTTTTTTAGCATTTAACGAATAAACATTTTTAGAGAATGTACAAAAGATTATTAAAAAAATAAAAAGAAGAGAAAAATGTTAAATACCAATTCTTGCTGTGATAAACGGCTATAAAGCTTTTTAAAAGGCATTGTTTGGCCAGGAGCCATGTTTCGTTAAGTCCTACTTGGCATTTCTAGTGACTATCATCATCGCCATCAAAATGCACCTGCTGGGCTTTGTCGTTGTTGCCTCCAACAGGACCTCCATTCAAGTAATGTTTTGTATTCTATGTGTATATATATATACACACAAACACACACACAGACACATTGGTATAGTAAAATGTTTAGTAAATGTGTTGGCTTAGTGCTGACTTGGCCATTGTTGAGATGCCAATAATGAGCACAATTAATAGGACGACGATTTCCTCAGACTCAGACTCAGACTCAGACTCACTTCAATGACAGAAATGTTGGGAAAGACGGGGGGGAGTGAAACGTGTCACTTAATCAGCATTAAAGTGCGCAGGAATGTAATTAGCCAACATATACGACATACAGGCAACACAAATGTACACACGTGTATATAAATGTACATTTATCTCTACATATATCTATACATTTGTACACACACACGTGGCAAGAGATTCGAATTGACGAAATTTAGGTTGAAACGTGCACATCCCACACGTAAATCTCATTTAAATTTCCTTTTGGTCTACATAAAATCGAATTTCGCTGACGCTCAACTTAAGTCATGTGAATGGAGCTTCAGTTGAACTTTATATCCATTGGGAGAGAGACAGAGAGAGAGTGAGAGAGAGGGAACATAGAATCAATCAATCACTGAAACGTTGACAGATTTTGCACTAAGTATTGGGCGAGTTGTGTTACCAAAGGGACGATCATAAGCAACAAGCCTTTGACGTATTTCAATTGGCCCACAATTGTCAGTTCAACTACCAAACTCCATTGGGCAGCTCTACAAATCATGTCAAATTCGAAACTGGAAAACTTTGACTCGTAAAAGTGGTCAGATCCCTGGAAGGTAAATGAAGCTTGAACATTTTAGAACACAACAACTTTGCAAATACTGAGCCGATATATCCAATCCAATTCACACTCAATTTTCCTCCAATTTTTTAATTGATATATTCTTACTACTTGGATATCTAAGGATTTGCTTTATTATTATTGATTGTCGGGCAATTTTCGTAGATATTTGCTACAATTATTTAGAGTGTCGGATATTTGGCATGTGATGAATGACACTGTAATTAAGAACACTTTGAGCTCACACAGTGACGGCAAATCGAATCGAACAACTACCGTAGCCGTAATTAATAAAGGAAAACTTATGGCGAATACCAATACCAATTCAAGCCGAGAATCGGTGAATAATATTAAACAGCATGAAAACGAAATGAACAACAACAACAACAACAGGTGCAACTGGCTACATGTTACCCTGTAAAGTCTGTCCAACATGAGTTTACATCTTTCAAATAATCAAGCAAAAATCAAAAATAAATCAATTCGACCCGTTACTTTTTGTATTAAATCGAATATTGTATTCTTAAGCAATGTATGTAACAAGGAAATCGTTTTATCGATTTTCTGTGGAGTTGGGGAGGTATCCAAAGTTTAAAATAAACTGCTATACATCCGGCTGTTGATACTGTTCAGGAGAATATACACTTTATACACAGGATCTGGCTGTTACAAAAGGTAGTTTAACCCTGGTACAGGGTACAAAGAGCACGGCCATTCAAACATTATTGAGATAAATGACAAATTTCGTCTGAAATAAATAAAAGGCTGCTTAAATGTAACAAGAAAAAGTTTGTAAATACATACTCGACATAAACAAGGCCATGAATTTGACTATAAATCCAAATTGAATGACGGCCGAGAGTGCTAAATGATTTGAAGGCCAATGCCAATGCCAAAGTAAATCAAATTGGCCTTTAAGAACTAACTACTATTAGTTTCACTTTAATGAACAGGCAGAAAAGAAGTGAAAAGGACATCATGAAACAAATACTATTTATTCTTTGCATTATAAATAAATCATTTAAAATCATTCATTCATTTATAAATCAACTCAAATCAAAAATTATATCTTTTAAGTTGTAACACTTTTGTGAAGTGTTAGGCAGATATTAATAGAATTTACTTTTAGATATTTGTCATCAAGAAACACAAAGGATTCAAAAATAGGTTAATGATTTGTTAAAATTGCTGTTTAAATATTTTATATTTTTTATTTATTTAATCTTGTAAAAAAGTGATATAAAATTGTAAGCATTAAAATTAAATTAAATGTTGTCTGACATTTTATTAAAATTACTTCTTAGTATCGATATTAATATTGAGAAAAAATTTTAAATTAAAATTTATATGTTCATTAATGGATTTTAAGCGCTATTTTTAATTTTACATATTTAAATGAATATATAAAATAAATATTTATACACTAAAATGTAATAATATATTAAAATTTCGTTCGACATTCCCAGTTCACCCATTGCCATTATATAATATAAACTCTTAACCTTGGCTCTTCATGGGCTGTAACTTAAGGGGTCGGAACTGAAGGGGACTTGGGACCGGACATTGGGTGACCAACCACATCCGGTCAGAGGATATGAGCGTATGAGCCTGGATCGGTAAAGATTCTCATCTAATGGGCTTGGTTTTGACTCCCTGACTGAAAATAAAGCTCTAGATTAGTCAAACTTTTCTCTAGTTTGAGCCTTTGTAATGAGTTGAGAGCCGAATCTAACTCACTGACTAACTGACTCACTGACTCACTGACTCACTGACTCACTGACTCACCGACTGACCGACTGATGGCTGATGACAACTTTGCCATCAAGTTTGACGCTACGAGCGTTGAAAGTTTTTCGTTTATCTCTAAGTGTCGAGTATAGCTTCTTGCTGTTGTTGTTGTTATTTCTATTGCTGTTGTGTGTTGCTCCCATTGTGAATGTTTCTATTGTTACTTTTAATTATGTTGATGGCAAACTGAGGGAGACAGCTACAGTTCTCTTGCTGTATTGCTTTCTCTTGTTTCTTTTCAAAAGATTTTCGCACAATTCGCAACTTAAAGTGAACTCATTAACAAGAACTACAAAAACTACCGGAGCGTCAGAGAGCTTAAATGCTGCTGAGGGGAATCCAAACATTCGCTATAAATACACTTTGAATAAGTCAAGCATATTAATAAACTATTTATAAGTTTAATTAACTATATGTATGTATATTTGTTAGGAACCAAAAATAACCGAAATGAAATTATATTGTACCTTAATAAATGAATGCCAACTAAGTAAATTACTCCTAAATTTTGTAATTAAGTCGTTATTATCAAATAAGCAAAAATTATACTAACGATTTGCGCACATCAATCATTTACCATTTTCGCTTTTATTTTATATATATGTATATAAAATGGTAGATAAATTAATTATTCTATTCGAAATTAACTTTTATATTTCATTCTTGAAGCAAAAGCTTCAAACTTATGTTTAATTTTAGCTTAAGTTTATTATGTTAATTATACAAGTACATCAAGTTAATTTGTAGTTCAAGATTTGTGATTAATATAATAATTTTAATTTCTTTTTATTATTGGTCCGCATTTATTATCCTTTTTGTTTAAAGTACTTTCTGAGCCTAACCTTTGATTTGTATTGAACTCATTATGGCAATATTATTATGATTATTGTCTTCTAGACCCGGTACCTTAAAGGTACAGGAGTCTATTAACTCTGTGGCAATGTTTGTCAGTCCGTCTGATTTTTAGAAGACTTTATAAGATAGAGCCACCAAATTTAGTGTGTATATTTGTCTTGGAATTTTAGCCTTTCGCCTTTGCAAATTGAAACAAAAGAGCTGTCTGCGATATCTCACAGTCGAGCAGTCTCAATTGTAGCGTTGTGTTTTTGGTTTTTTTATTATGCTGCTAGAAAATTCATTTATTTTTAGACCGCCTATTGCCTTTTTATTTGGTTTGTTTCGATTCGGCTCGGCTCGCATTTTATGGTCTGTTGTCAGTTCACAATCTTGGATTGCCTTCAAATTCAACTCAAATTCGAATCCGAATCCGAATCGACTCCAGCATCGACTTCGACTTCGTCTTCGACTTTGACTTTGACATTGTTTTGCCTTTCAGTCGCTGGCTCTGAAGCGAGTAGCATTTGAGTAAATCAAATGATGTCGTAAATGTCGCTGTATGTATTTTCCCCCATGTTGTTCTTGTTATCCTTGTTGCTGCTGCTGCTATAAAGGGCCCATATAAATCCTATTTGCTTGTCTTAATTTACCTAATGCCAAAATAATCCGCCTGTCATTTGGAGCGCAGAGCTTTTTATGCTGTGCGAATGTCGCCGCCTGTTAGCCCTGTTAGCTCTGTTGGCTAACATTAACCCATCCCCTAAATTGAAAACAAAAAACAGAAGAAGAAATGACTCGAAACCCCAACCATGGGCAATCTGGCTTTGAGTGTTATGCTCATGTTAAGCCGGTTAGAAAAAAATACACATTTCTCGAGCTCTCCTCTCCACAAGTCATAAAATTTCCTGACAGCAAATTTCGCCTTTAATTTCACTCACAATTCGCACGACCAACTACCGACTAATCGATAAATTCCTCACCTCACCGCACCTCCTATCACCCCTAACCACATTCCCGTCTCCGTCTCCCAACGAAACTGTCTTTTACTGTCTTGTGAGCAGCCGTTGACTGATTTGACTTAATTTGTGTAAAGTTTCGGTCCAAAATGGTTTTGGCTGCTCAACAAACTTGGCTGCGAGCTATCTTTAAGTTTGCTTTGCCTTTCCTCAATCCATTACAGTTCAAGCGTAAAAGGTTTCACAAAGACCGCCTTTTAAATATCTAACATATTTCGATACAAACGCTATTTATAATAGTTTATCATCATTTTAAAAGTTAATCAAATATTACGACTAGCTTTCACTGAAAATACTTCGAAATATAGTCAAATTAATGATATATATTTATTTATCATATATTTCAATGAAAACCAACAATTATTGATCTTTTGACTAATTGGGCTAGAAATATGAATGGAAAACTTGTGAATTTGCATATTAAAATATCCTTTATCCTTTATGTAAATAAGTGTAAGTTTCAGTTTCGAAATTAAATGAATAAACTTTTTTATAGGCTATTAAATATTCGCTTAAATTGAAAATATTATATTAATAGTCAACTACTCAAGCACAAACTTCGAGTATTTTCTTTTCCCAAAGTCCTGTAATTCGATTTTATGGCAACATTAAAGGTAAACTTGGATACCACAAATTTTAGTACTCTATCTCTTCTACTCTCTGAGATGGTTCCCTAAATATCTAATAAAATATTTAAATAATTTTAAAGCAGAAGACCACATAAAAACGAAAACTTTGATTCAGTGAACCACAGAGGCTTTTTTAAATATTCAATATATCCAGACTCGACTTTATGTATATGTATTCAAAGAGAGGGGGAAAAAATAACTGCAACTTCATTATTTCAATGTTTTCATTTTCTTGTGGACCGATGGACATTTTATTCGGTTTATTGTACTAATCCCAGGCAGAACGTGTTTGGCTATTGAAAAATGTGTAGCAATATTTAGATACCCTCAAAGTGAATATTAATATCAATTTCATATTGAAAACTCAATTGGAAGTTGTGCCTTGTAAATGCTAAAAGCATTAAACTGTTGCTCCTTCTCCTTATCTTTTTTTTTTGTGCTAAAGGCAGCTCATCTGTCATTTTTCCTATATTTTAGTCTGCTTGTTTTTTTTTTGATATTTATTTTGGTTGGGCCTTGTTTGTGATGTGTGTGTGTGTGCCTAACTGAATTTGAGCCACGTTCATTTGATTTCCATTTTTGGTGTGCTTAGCACATTTAATTTGTACGCCAGGACACAGAAGAAGAAGAAAAAAAAAGCCCAGTCCGAGCACCTTTCAAAAAGAGGAAATTGCTCAAATTGAATTCAGGGATTTCCGTTGCTCGGTCCGTGCTCAGGCTCTGGCTCAGGCTCAGGCTCTTAGCGGGAGCTGGACAGATGGTCCAAAATGGTGCTCAGAAGCTTCTCGCCCTTTCGCTTGACTACCAGTTTACATTCGCATTTTAACTGCTTGCTTGTCCTGTGCCAAGTACTTTTTTTCTCTTTGTGTTTTTTTTTTTCGGGGACTTCCTATTCTTCCGGACTTCTGATGTGCCACTCGAAGTGCATTTCAATAGATTTTCGGTTGGGAAAAAAGAGCGCCAGAAAAAAAAAGAATGAAATTGAAATGACAACTACGCTGATGACTTAGCATTCTCTTCGTCTCTGTCTCTGTCTCTGTCTGTGTCTCTGTCCTTGTCCCTATCTCCACTCACAAATCTCATTTATTCTTTGCTCATGCAAATTGTGTGCGGTTCATGATTTCTATTAGTTTGCCTGCATCACTGATTTTTGATTAAATTGCATTTTATTTTCACTCACACAATTGAATTGGAACCAAACAACAACCATCAACAAACAAATCAATTCTTCAATTTCTAAACGTAGTCATTCCATACTTTTTCCTGTTTTTTGCGGTATACAATAATTGAACAATGTTCATTGAACAGAATTTAGAATTTAGCAAATCCTTAACACGAAAATAACATAAATAAGAGGTACGTCTAATAATAGTTCGTACTCAACCTTCACAAAAGCAGATCGAAGATCGTAAGAGACCTAAAAAGATTATTGAAATCATATCTTATCCGAGCAATAGTAAAAGCTGAAGACACCACATTATAATCATACCCAGATCAAGTTTATTTAAACATTTTTACACCCTTTTCCCTTAATAGAAAATATTATAGCCCTTATACAATTTTTTGCCTGATATTAATACACATTGGCAACATCAAATCTGTCTTAAAACTGATAGAAATAGATCAAATTTATAGGGTCGGAGAGGCCTTCTACATAAAGTTTAAATTTCTTGATTTAACTTGAAACGAATCAACAATATTAATAATTTTGGCTTATATAATTCTTTTTGTATTTTATTGAACAGGCGCCAATCAGTCAACAGAAACTGTTGGCCACAATTAGAGCTTTCATTACGCAATAAACCCAATAACTTCTGAAATAAAAACAAAAAACAAAAAAACTGAAAACTGAAGCGGCTCCTTGTCAATTTTCCTATGCAAATAATGCGCCAAAGGAATTCGCAAAGTTTGCCTAAGACAACAGAGGGAAACAATAACGGCAAACAACTGAGACAAGAACAATAACATTAATATGCAAATCAAAACGCCCGTCAAGCAGGTGTTCAAAAAAAAAAAAAAAGCCAGCAGTTTAAAAAGCAAAAGCAATAAAACAAACGGTCAGTGGGATGGATAAACAAATCAGCTATGGGTGTAAAAAATGATAGAGGTATGCCCTATTCCTATATCAGTCTGTCTAAGTTATCTTTACCTTGCTTATCGCGATGCAAGTTCCCGCGAGTCCACCGATTTTCTGTAAAATATAAGAAATAGTACTCATATTACATATTAATTATAAAATAAGTCAAAGTTCTGAACTTAAAAACAGCTATTTTTATGGTAAACGCTCTGAATTCCAACCAAACTGTAATTTTGTTTTACCAAATTTGGTTCAAAATCTAGCACTTTGCCCTCAAGCTAGCCAGATCTAGCATATTTTTCTCAAAAACCGATCGATTTGTATCTCAAATGTAGCTTTGACGCAGCAATTTTAGCCACCAAAGCATTTTTCCAGCCAAATCTAGCCAATTTATTTATCTTGAGACAATGAAACTTCTATACAAATTCGATAATTATATTTACGGATCAATAAAAGTTGTCAGCAGATTAGTTTGCAAAACGAAGATGAACGAAAATTTGACAGTATAAGAAACAGGAGTGTGTTTGTTATTTCTGTCTCAAGATGCTTGTAGGCATAAAGATGTGAAAATGAAAAACTTGTCTTATTTATTTGCCCTTAAAAAGCTGCCACGTCCTGAAAGGATATCGCATTAAAAGCTGCAGAACCGGGGGAAATAAGTTTATGCTGTTGACAGTTACATTTTATTGCGTATAAAGTAAGCGAACAAAATGTTACTTTTAGCTGAACGAAAGGGGAATTATGAAGTATTTGCAATAAACAGAAAATATTTTCTTATATCTGCTCCATGTGTTTATAACTCCTTTAGAGTCCCTTTAAATAATAACTAAGAGATATTTTTTAATTTGACATTAATTTTTATATGTATATTCAATGTCATCATATCCTTTCGTTAGTTAACTGAGACATGCAGAGAGAAAAAAGTGAGGCTTAAATAATAAATGTAGTGCTTGATAAAAGCATCTGGCATGGACCAGAGGTCTGAGTTGAAGGCAAACACTCACCAGCAAGCATTCACCGGCATTCACCAGCACTCACAAGTACTTATGCACACTTACACGCACTTCTTCCATAAAACAAATTGCAAATTAACCTTTTCTGATTTGTTGTGCATCTCTTTGCTCACCAAAATAGTATAACAGAAGCAGAAACTACACAAGCGCAAGTAAGTGTAATTGTATTTTGTTACCAGCACACACAGACAAGGACACAGGCGAGGACACAGTAAACACACGTCTCCACATACAAACATACTACACATGGGAATACGTATTCGTATTCTTATATGTATGTATGTATGTATGTAAGTATGTAAGTATGTCGAACATAAACGCTTGCTGCTTATTATCAAGATCCACCTGTTGACGAAGTGACCCAACTGAGCATAAAGTGAGCAGAGTTATTTCATTTACTGTTTGTCAGAATACTCGTAAGCTCATTACAGAATAAAATTAGTGAATGCTGACTGAATGGCTACAAGTACGGAAGAATTAAATGTTAATGTTTGCCTTTTTCTTTTGCTTCTGTTGTTCAGAAAAATTTAATATACTCCCAATTAGAAGACATTCGAAGATTAGAAGACAGAACAATTTAATAAAATTAGAAGACATTAGAAGATTAGAAGATAGCAAAATTTAATACATGAATATGAGAAGACAATATCGATAACATTTTTATTTCTGAAGCCAACAGCACGCAACAAAGTGAAAACAAATAAAGTATAGCATACATTTAAGGGCATGTTAAAAAGCAAAGTAATTTAGAAGACATTCGAAGATTAGAAGACAGAAAAATTTAATAAAATTAGAAGACATTAGAAGATTAGAAGACAGCAAAATTTAATATATGAATATGAGAAGACAATATCGATAACATTTTTATTTCTGAAGCCAACAGCACGCAACAAAGTGAAAACAAATAAAGTATAGCATACATTTAAGGGCATGTTAAAAAGCAAAGTAATTTAGAAGACATTCGAAGATTAGAAGACAGAAAAATTTAATAAAATTAGAAGACATTAGAAGATTAGAAGACAGCAAAATTTAATATATGAATATGAGAAGACAATATCGATAACATTTTGATTTCTGAAGCCAACAAAGTGAAAACAAATAAAGTATAGCATACATTTAAGGGCATATTGAAAAGCAAAGTAATTTAGAAGACATTCGAAGATTAGAAGACAGAACAATTTAATAAAATTAGAAGACATTAGAAGATTAGAAGACAGCAAAATTTAATAAAATTAGCAGACATTAGAAGATTAGAAGACAGCAAAATTTAATATATGAATATGAGAAGACAATATCGATAACATTTTGATTTCTGAAGCCAACAAAGTGAAAACAAATAAAGTATAGCATACATTTAAGGGCATATTAAAAAGCAAAGTAATTAAGAAGACATTCGAAGATTAGAAGACAGAAAAATTTAATAAAATTAGAAGACCTTAGAAGGTTAGAAGACTGCAAAATTTTATATATGAATATGAGAAGACAATATCGATAACATTTTTATCTCTGAAATCAACAGCACGCAACAAAGTGAAAACAAATAAAGTATAGCATACATTTAAGGGCATATTGAAAAGCAAAGTAATTTAGAAGACATTCGAAGATTAGAAGACAGAAAAATTTAATAAAATTAGAAGACATTAGAAGATTAGAAGACAGCTAAATTTAATATATGAATATGAGAAGACAATATCGATAACATTTTCATTTATTTCTGAAACCAACAGCGAGCAACAAAGTGAAAACAAATAAAGTATAGCATACATTTAAGGGCATATTGAAAAGCAAAGTAATTTAAAAGACATTCGAAGATTAGAAGACAGAAAAATTTAATAAAATTAAAAGACCTTAGAAGATTAGAAGACAGCAAAACTTAATATATGAATATGAGAAGACATTTTTATTTCTGAAACCACGCAACAAAGTGAAAACAAATAAAGTATAGCATACATTTAAGGGCATATTAAAAAGCAAAGTAATTCAAGCGAAAGTAACTAAAGTTTCTCCATCTTATTTTTAATATTTATTATTTATTTAATATAATTATGCGATAGTCTGCGATTATAGCAGAATTCTGCCATTAAATTTATTATTATTTTTAAACTTTTACTTATTTCTTTTCACTGAAAAATTTTACATTTGAAGCTAGAGTTTGTTAGCCTTTAGCGTTTTAACTTGTGAATTCCTACTTACGACAATCACACATACACATACACACACTCTGCTGCTAAAAGACATTGATTGGCTAATGTTTTTATGGCTCTAACCGACAGTTATAGCCAATTGTTATTAGTAAACTATAATTAAAGTGTTTGTGTTTGCAAGGATTTGGTATTGTTGTTCCAGTTTCATTGAGTCACGGCTGAATTATAAATAAAAGTAATTTCAGTGAAAATACGAGCGCACATTTAGAACAACAATATTAGAAGACAGACTGGCGCCTGTATTAAGATACATTTTCGCTGTAGTTTCTACTTGATTCTATCTATTTTAGAGTAATAAAAGACAATTTCACTCGGCCCTTTGTGCGCAGCAATTCGTGTAATATAGAAGTTGAAATGTTGTTGACCTCGACATTCCTGTGCGTCGACATTTAGGCGCGTGTGCTGCGTATTTTCTCTTCCTCGTTTTCACAAATGAGAACGCGAGAAAAATCTAGAGGGTGAGATGGAGAGAGGTGGAAAGGAGAGAAGGGAAGCGAAGCGAAGAAAAGCGAGAGATACAGACAGTTTTCAAAATGACAAAATAAGTTTGTCCAAATGGTTTTTGTTTGGTGCTCCAAATGAATTTTACATGCATTAATTAAGTTGCTGCCAGAGCATTTCTGGTAGTTGTCAGTTGTATGTAGTCCGAATTGGCCAAGTTAAGTGCTATATGTTATTATTTTGAAGCAGTTTGTTAGTTGCTCTTTATGTGTGGAAGTGTGTGTGTGTGTACTCTCTGGTAGTAAAAATCAATTTGAAGCAACTGCCTCCAAGTATGCAAATGGAATGAGAATGCCAGCAACTGCGTAGCAGATGCCACAAATGCCTAAAGCAAAGAGAGACCCTTTTGGGGCAGAGGCCTCTTAATTGCACGCATGGAATTCTCACTCGAGTTGAGTTGAGGCGACTGTGGGTGAATCTGGTGGATTGCTGGTGGATCGGTGGTCTGGTTAGGTGATTGGTGGGTCCAGAAAGACAGCTTATAACAAGCTAAATGTGAAAACCACAAGAGGCCCAAAAATACTTTTTATGACCTTAACCAAAAAGGCTGAGCAACCGAGACCGAGACTGAGACCGACACGGACACGGACACGGACATAGACCCAGACACAGATACAGACACAAACACAGATACAGACACTGACACGGGCACAGAAGGGCTTTTAACTACACTCACCTGATACTACAAATGGGCATTTAAAGCGTATTCAGAATGCAACTTAAGTAACGTCCCACAAAGTATGCAAAGCACAAATAACATATAAAATTTTTTGCAGCGCCGTAAAAACTCAACCACAAAGCTTACAAAGTACACACACACATAGCCACCCAGCCAAACATAAAGAAAACCAGAAAAGAATTAAAGGGGAAGGTATATATAAAATCGGTTGGGTTGTGCTAAGCACCCTTCATTCAGAACCCAAACCATAATCAGTATACCATACCGTCCCGAGATGAGTGAGCAACGCGAGTTCGTCCCATGCAAATTAGCCCGCTGTGCGTGAAGAAGGCTTCATATGCAAATTTCAAACTGGCTTACATTTACTAACACATTACTCATACGCAGTGTTTGCCAGACAAAAAAGAAAAAAGAACGAACGCCAGCCAGCAAAGAAACAAACTACAAGTATGTTACCCCAAAAACTTTTGATATGTTTACTCTGTGTATGTGTGTGTGCGTGTGTGTGTGCTATATATCTGCGAGTGCGAGTGCGTGTGTGTATGAGTGTGTGTCTGAGTTTAATGAGTGCTTTTTTATTAATTCATGTGTAAAAATCAGATGAAATAAAATGTCAGTCCTAACGCTTTGAATATAAAACAGCCAGGATGTATTTTTGTTTCACAATTTACAGACTGTCTGTGCGTGTGTGTATGTGTGTGTATAAAGCTCTCTTCCTTTCGGTGTATATGTATGTATGTATGTACAAACTGACTGTATATAAATATACATATACATCTGTAAATGGCCAGGCCTCTCTGTGTGTGTGTTTGTTTGGATTTCTCAAAGGCAACAGAGCAAAAGAGCCCTCCTCTGTTTTCAAGTGGCTCAAAGAGAAAGCGACCTGTGAGATATACTCGTATTTTACAGAGTCACTTGGCTCGTAACTTTTGTCAACGACGCGTCGTTTGGTTGGTGGGCAGCCATGTCGATTAGAACTGAATTGACGGGGCTGGTCATTTGCTCACCCACACCCCACACCCCCAAAATGAATTGCTTTCCTCCCAAATGTATATAATTAAATTTCAACTTCGGCCTCACATTCATTAAATGAATATGATACAAAATGACAGAAGCAGCAGCAGCAACAGACCAACCTGTGGTATTGTTTTTTAAATGAAGCATAAAAACTTTTAAAAATTTCATTTCATTCGCAATTGATTTCAACAATTTCCGCATATAAATATTGCATTTTGCTAACCCATTGCAGTTTTAATTAAAAATAATACTCGTATGTATATAAAGACATGTAAATACTTCAACTCGGTTGCTCGGTTACTTTAACTTACAGACTCTTAAACACATACCATTTAACGAGATGAAAAAAATGCATTAAGCTACGGTGGAGCAAGCTCGACAGTAGGAGACCCAGTACTTTTTGAGTGTAATGCGATTACTACAGATTTTTTTCAGTTTCAAAAAATTTCCATATTTGGCGCCACTTCAGAGATTGATTTTTCCCGTAACATTCTTAGTTGAATAACTTCCGCGTTTATCATCCGATTTGGATACAATAGAGGGTAGGATAGATTCAGACTATAGTCTGTATTTTACATACTAAAAATCAACCCGCTAGCATCAAAGGTGCTCTTGTAATTCGACTTGGAAATTTTGTATTTTAATTTGCGGGGGCGGTAGGGGGCGTGGCAAAAATCTAAAACAAACTCGTTCAACTTGAGTTATAGATGAACCTACATGCCAAATTTGGTGTCTCTAGCTCTTATAGTCTCTGAGATCTAGGTGACACAAAAAGGGACAGACAGACGGACAGACAGACAGACGGACATGGCTATATCGACTCGGCTGTTGACGCTGATCAAGAATATATATACTTTATGGGGTCTGCCACGCCTCCTTCTGCCTGTTACGCACATTTGCACAAACGTAATAGACCCATTTGTACTTTTTTAAAGTACTGGGTCTAAAAAAGAGAATAAAAGCTCGTTTTACTTTATTTTCAAAGTTAATTTGAATATTGCTTTTACCTTTATATTGTTTTATTTTTATCATTTGTTACGTCTCAATTGACCGGATTCGATAATACGGTATCCACAATTGAGCTGTTAAAATTTATTTTCTCCTTTTATGTTGCGTTTTGTTTGTTTTTCAGCAGTTGATTATTGCGACGATCCATCGATAAAACTTTGTGTATGGCATTTGACAGGCAACAAATGCAAATTTTCAATAATAAAAAAGTTTATGTAAAATAGACAGAAGAAAGGAGACTATTTATGCAGTGAATAGAGGCTACAATAACTTGTTCACTTTAATTGAATACAGTTTTCTTTTTAATTTTATTTAATTTTGTTATATATTTTTGTTTTTATTTATTTCTTTTATTGTGCTTAAGCAGTTAAAATAGATTAATTAAGATTGAGTATACTGTTTTTCTGTAATACGAGTAGTTACATTGATTATCTATTCACCAACGCATTAGAAGTTGCATTAATATTTTAGCAAGCCAAAACGATATTTCATGTAAATGGCCTAAATGTGGCCAAAATAAGCCTTAAAGTTGCCGGACACGTTCGAAAGCAATAAAGCATGATTATAAAAATGGTAAATTGAAAAGTTGTTGGCTGTAAGCAAATAGTCTTTAAAATAAGAGACAAAACCAGACCAGACCAGTAGACTAACTTGTTTCAGCTCGATGCTGCTCAGTGGCAGCCAATTAGGCCAAAAACAGCAGTCAGGTTCAGCATCAAATTCAGTCCCAATCCCAGTCCCAGTCCCAGTCCCAATTCCAATCCCTATACCAGCCCTTTTCCTTGTCCTTGTCCTTGCTGTTGCTGTTGCTGTTGCTGTTGCCCTTGCACCTTGCCCTTTTTGTCGTTTGTCTTGCACCCGGGCAAGCATTGGTCGTAGTACCCTGGTTAGTACCCTGAATGGTGCCTCCGGCCACCCAGGGCAGGTTTTTCCAACATTTGGTTGAAACGGAAGGATACAACAACCAAAAATCCGAAGGGCTGCCGTGCTCGCCAACTTTATGCATATTAAACAGTTATCCAAGCGCGGTTCTTTTCGTATTGCTCCTCATTCTTCCTCCTCCTCCCCCTCCTCTTCATCATCATCTCTTTTGGCTTCTGCTCTCTCTCTCAGTCTCTGACTGTCTGCTACAGAAGCAAGTGAATCACATTGAAGGGCGAACACAAAACAGGGAAACGGATGGCAAGTAAGTAGAAACAGCTCGCAGCGACTGCGTGTGTGTACAGGAAATGAGCGCAATGTAAACGGAAATTTCACATTACAAATTATGCAAATCACATGCGCTCTGATTATTTTGCATTTTATTTTCATTTGCTACACCGTTACGCCCAAAATACCACAGTCCAAACTTCACAGTCCGCAGTCAAATGCCTGGCTTCCACCAAAAACATGGCCTTGTCCTTGCAACGTTTTTTTTTGGCATTCAAAATGACAGCTTTTAATTTGTTCAAACACGAAAACTTATACAACGAAATTGACAGTTTGTTTACAGCAAACAACACAATCAATTTTTAACATTGACCAGCACTAATTTTCCCTTTTTTCTCCCATTATTGAACAAGTTTCTCATATTGATATTTATTTAGAAAGACAAAATCAAAGTAAGTTTTGACTTGTTAAAAGTTGTCAGATCCTTAGAAGGTATGACGTGTTGAAAGAGTGCTGACCATTATAACTTTGAAAGAACTTCAACGATATTCAAAGAGATGTTCTTTTTCAACCAACCAACCAACCAAAATTAATATTCTTTTCAATGTAACATTTTCAATTTAAAAAGTAAGACCTAAGTACTCTAGTTTAATGTAGTTAAGTGCTGTTTGCAAGTCAGAAACTTGGTGATAATGGATCGTTTGAGGTGTCTGCAACTTGTTAAGCTTCATCAATGAGGAATTGCGTTGGCTACAGATATGTATCTAAGTATCTATGTATGTATCTTTCCTAGTCGGCATTTAGTCCTGTCTGTTTTTGTCTGCAACTTGTTATTCAACATTTTCTTTTGCGCTTTGCAACATTTGTTGCATTTTCTTTTCCCCGCAATTTCCATTGACAGCCTGTCTTGTTCTTGTTCTCAGTCTCAGTCTCAGTCACAGTCTCAGTTTTAGTCACATTCTCAGTCACAGTCACAGTCTCTGTCTTAGTCTCAGTGCACGGCTGTCACATTAGTAGTTTTTGAAATTGCAATTTAACTTTTATAGTGAGCATATATATATAGTGTGCCTGGGGCACAACAACAATATTGGTAATGGCTGGTAGCTGTGTCCCATGTATGGAACCCCTACAACCTTTACTTGTCACTTCCCACACCACCATCACTGAATGGTCCTGAAATCTACTGGCAAACCAAAGGGGAGTCCAATTCCAAGTCCAACTTGCCGACTTGCCGACTTGCGGACTTGCCGACTATTTGCAGCTTATCAATGGCAGCACAGGGTCCGGCAGAATCCGGACGCAGAACCGGTCCAAACAATACACATATAAAAAAAACGAAGGAAAAAAATAATATAAAATAACTTAACAAAGGCAGTGGAAATTGCCACATGTGCAAGTTACTCTCTGTGTGTGTGTCTGTGTGTGTGTGTGAGATAGTCATTGAAAACTTTTATAGTAAGCGCCATTTTCTTTTCCTCTGATTTTCTTGTTTTTTTTTCTGTTTGTGTGATTTGCGAACTGAACTGAACTAAATTTAAAGCTTTGCTCTTTTCATGCCGAGCAGGGGAATTTACGCAAAATATAGTACTATATATTTGTATATTCATTCTTTGATTTAAGACAAATACAGACAACGTTAATTGAAGCGAACATTAATTGGAAGAGAATGTTCAGTTTTCTGGGATTATATACTAACTGACATTTAACCTTTTAAGCAGTTTTCAGTTGCTATTTACCAACTACAATATTTTGTAGTGCATTCGTAAGTAAGTTTAATTACTTAGCTTAACTTAACTTAAGTTAACTTAACTTTTCCCAGTGCAATTATCCCATGGCATATAATGAGTTACTACTTTGGACCGTAACGAGGGCTTTTATGCTCTTTAGACTTAAAACAAAGTTTTCATAAATTGAAAATTCAGATTCAAAATTAATTGATTCAATTTTGATGGAAAACTTTTGAGTAGACTCATGAATAGAAAGAAGCCTGTTGCATATACATTAACACACACATAGAGTATCGAAAACGTTGTTACTTACTTTTGTGTTGCTCAGTGGGATGATAACCTGGCTGAAGGTATTATAAATTATAATTATAATTATAATTATTATAAGTATATGTCCAAGCTTCGACAGAGAGATAATTCTGTGCCCTTTTCTGGCTGCTGTTGAATTTTAAATGCCTTTCACCCTCCGGGGATGGCACAAATGTCCTGACTTGACTTCCGTTTTGTTTCGTTTCGTTTCGTTTTTGAGCCTTTTGTTTGCTTATTTCAGTTCAGTTTATTTTATTTTACTTCTCTTTATTTTATTTTGAGTTCTTTCTGTTCCGCTTTTCGTTCCGTTTCGATTAGTCAGTTTCGTTTCTTTATTTTGCTTCGTTTTCGTTTTCGTTCTCGTTTTTACCTTTGCGGTTGTTCTCCCTTCAACATCCTGTAACCTTTAGTCGTCGCAGTTTGTGGGGAATCTGGTGAATGGGTCTCAGGGTCAACAGCCTGGGGCCTAGCAATCAAAGAGAGCGCTCAAGCTACTGCTCTGCTACCAACCAACATTATTAGCATCCTAATAATCGTTCCATCACTTTCATCATAATCATCGTTTCCAGTATAAACAAGGACGTCCGTCAGCTTTGTTGTTGCTATGTAGGTCGGTCCAATTGCAATTCGTGTATTGATTCAATTAGTTGGGACAATGCACATTGGTTCCAAAAGCCAAAAATTCTAACATAAAAACATACTTGAGGTATATCAATTTTGGTTAAATTATAAAGTTAAATATCTTCATTCATTTGTAAATATTGGTATTTTGTGATGGTCACCAATTCGCATTTAAGGTATTTTAACAATTAAATAGAAATTGTTGTTTTCTATTTTGAATAAATTATATATTTATATATATCATCCAATTGTACAAGCGCATAAAGACTTACAATAAATTAGCGTTGAATTTTAATTAAAAATTAATAATAATAACCATAGAACACTGCTGCTGTCAGGTGACCAATAAAAATAACAATTTATTTAAAATGTAACCAAATACAAGCGACAAATGTGGATTTTTTTTTGTCCTTCCTCCTTGAATTTAAATGCTGTTATAATTGAAATTAATTTTTTATTTGTAATTTATTTTTGCGTTAGTCACGCAAAAGTGGGATACGAATTTTTGTTCGATACAGATTGCCGCTAGCTAAATGGCAGCCATTTTGTTTCGGTTATGCGGGTGTCCAGGAAATACCAACAACAACAGCAACAACAGCAACAGCAACCCTTTCCAGCACATTCAACCCTCCAAAACACCTGGCTATCAAACTCTTCCTCTTTCTCCTGCCCCTCCTCCTCCTGCTCCTCCTCCTCATCATCATCCGCAACCCAAAGCGTTTGGCGGCAGCTCGCAAAAAATATTGAACATTTATTTATAGTCAAATACGGTACATTGCACCTGTTTGCTGCTGCTGGTGTTGTTGTTGTTGTTGTTGTTTTTGTTGTATTTATGTCGTCAGCACTCTTTAAAGCGAGTGTGTGTGTGTTTGTGTGTGTGTGTGTGTGTGTGGTTGAATTTCTGTGTGTTTCGGTTTTACAGTGTTTACCTTTTCAGCCCTTTTCCGGATAGATCTGTCCTCTTTAAATCTACTTCAGACGAGAAAAATGTCAAACATCCTCTAGCGGAAAATTCAACCTATTTTATAATTAATTAATTATTAATCCTAGAATTTATTAAATTAGTTAAACCACAAAAAACACACGCAGAATGCTAATTTAAAATTATTAATATTCATCCTATTTTAACAAATGAAATGGGACAAATAAAGTACCCAGAGTTCAATGCCAACACTGACAATAGTCATATATAAATATTCTAATAGATCTTTAACTAATCATCAATACTTAAAGTAAATACTTTTACAACAAGACTGTTTGTCCTTTTGTCTGTATCCTTTTTTAATTTTTTATAGTCTTTTTTTGGAGATTTGTCCTCCTTTTGTGGGCATCACTTGTGTGTAAATATCTACACACAACAAATGCTGGGCGTTATTGTAGTAGCTGGGTTGTAAAAATGATTGAGTGTACGAACTCAATTTTTGTGTTACCTCCCGGCCATCCCGACATCATCGTCATCAACAGGCCAATCATCAGCAATAACATGCCGCATTTGTATACCCTTTAATTTTGATTGAAGAACACAAAAACCTGAGCTATAAATAACATCGAACTGATTATAAATATATACAATATGTGGTTAGGTATTGTCCAAAGGTTTAAATTTAAAGGCAACAGTCGAGCACACCCGACAGTATGATATCCTGCAGCATGATAATTTTAATATCTCTATCCTTCGCTTATAAATTCGTAGTTGCTGTAATCAGTATATATTCTTTAGAGGACATTTTTACGCCTCTTTCTGCCTGGTATTCCTTGGTGAAGGATATAATTAAAATGCATGCACTTTACAGGGATCTGGCAATTAATATAGCTCATATGTCTACCATATCATTTTATACATGTTAAATTGAAATAAAATTCAATCTATGTGAATTTTATTGTCAATCTTAAAGCTAACGTTACTTTGTTCCTGTTGCTGTTGCTGTTGCTGTTCTGCTTGTTGTTTGGCAACGTTTTAAATTGTGTTGTTCCTGTTGTTGTTATTGTTCCTGTTGTTGTTGTTGTTGCTCTTCACATCTCGACACAGGAAAATTACCAGATAACATCCCAGAAGCTGCCTAACCCAAAGGGCGGCCACTGTCAACAGGGCGACGGTCTGTCTTTGCCTTCGAGCCAGTTTGTTTGTATGCACTTCAATAAAAATTTTGCATACGCCTCAATTCACTTCACTTGCCACACGCACCCACTACAACACACACACATAGATACAAACACACACACACTTACACTGAGAAAGAATGCTTACAACGCACCTGTAACGCTTTGACGCCCTCTGGCGGCAGTCGCATGAAAACATTGCTTTGTATTATTCCGTCTGGCATTTTTCGATAATATGCTTTCGGCTCGTTTTTCAATCTAAATGTCAGCACATCTAAGCACGTGCGTGTATCAAAATGGCAGCCTCTCCTCTCTATACTATACCTTAGAGTATATGTATATGTGTGTGTGTGTTCATGTGTGTGTGTATGTGTGTGTAGGTGCGCGTGTTGAAGTAAATTACTCGAGTGAAGTGCGCACTTCAAGATGAAATAGCCAAGCAACTGACACGCAAACAACTCGCTTCACATCCCTCATCGTCATCAATAAAAGTATACACACATATACAATATCTACATACAAATACATATATACATATATATGTATGTATAGCAGGGTGTATGCTTTTTGAGTTTCCTTTCCCAAATTGCTTAACACAACTTTTGCAAGACCTTTCATTCTTCCTAAGCTTCCCTCCTCCACATCCAACTCCACTACCTCCTCCTCCTCCTCCCTTCTGCTGCTGCTGGCAGCTTGCAACTGCTGCTGCTGCTGGTGCTGCTGCTGCTGTCGCTGCCCCAAAAATGCGGAAGGAAAAGTTGAAAATGAAGTCAAGTAACAACGATTTATATGTGTGGCTGTGGGCGTGGGCGGGGGCGTGTGGCCGTGTGGGCGTGTCATAAGCAACAAATTTTAAATTGTCCTCAGTCGTCATCTTGAAATTATTTACCAGATTAATCTGCAGCTGGCGCCAAATTGGACCACACTTGATGCAGACATACAAACATTCATACAAACATTCATACAAACATATGTAATTTCAATTGCTCCACACAAAGAAAAGCTAGTGACGAAAGCACATTCAAGTCTGCAAAATTCTCATATCAAATTTAAAGACAAAGCATATTTCCATTAATACAATAAACTACATTTAAAAATAAAATAGTTGCAGCTCCTCTATTACCAAAAAATATTCTTTTTAAATTATTTCTTTAATTTTTATTTGGTAATTGAATAAAATTGAATTTAGCCTAATCACATTTTCAACTGACAGTAAAGCGATTCAGTTGCGTTGAAATAAAATTGAATTTTATTGTGATTTACAATGACACGACATTCAAGTGATACTCGACTTAAAGGGAATTTCCAGCTGATGGAGTGTTCACTGTACAGTGTGCCTACCGGAAAGCCAATTTCGAAAACCCTTTGCAATCTAACAAAAAGGTCAAAACCATTTGAACTGAACGATGCCTGATAAACATATTCATAATAAAGAAGTGAAAGTCGTACTAATAATGAAATATTACACAAATATTTTTGAAAATCGATATCAAAAAAGCAAGTGTAAAATCGAGACATTTTGTGCCCTGTATGACTTTTCCGGCCTTCCGGGCTTTCGGCCCTTTTTGCTGGGCCTGCCCATTTACTATTTTTAGAGGCAAGAAACCCGTGGATTTTAGCAATAGGCTCGCGGACCATGAAGCCCAAAAGGATGCCTGTCCCCATCTCCATCTCCATCTCCATCTCCAACCAAATATCTTATCCTACAAACATAAATGTATATGTATGTATGTATAAGTCATTGGTTTGCAACTGATTTGCATTTGACAATTTCAGTTTAGGTTATCTATGTAAGTTTAGATTGAGATTCAGATTGGTTTTGATTGAATGAAAATTAAGGCTTTTGCATTATTCATGTTGTTTGATTTCATTCTCGTTGACATTTTTGATTGTTGTCGATGCATAATAAAACTAAACTTCAGCAATCATAACCAGCCACCCATAACTTAATTTACAAAATGCCAATTACACTCACTCAGTAAACAAACTAATTGGCCATTAATTAACATATTATTCACATTTGAAGTCAAAGATGAAGTTTATACAGCTCCAACTTTGCTTAAATTGCCTGATATAAACAATTTTGTTTCTCTTTAAAAGCTAAACACACATTTCACAGTTTGTGGTCGTTTAAATGTTGAGTAATTAGTTAAAGAGTTTGACAAAATGGACCCACTGTGCCAGCAGCTAGTTATTAATAAATAAATACTAATAATTGAATTCCAATGACAAAATAAATCAAAGCACTTAAGCCATGTTTAAGTTTAATGAAAATATAAGCTGTATACGTGGCGTATGCATAATTCAGGAATTTCTCTCTATATAAAATGCAAATTTCTATTCAATCTTCTCTACAACTCAGAGCAAAAAGTCAGTCGAGTCGCAACTTTGATAATTCGTTAAAGTTGTGGTTATTTGTTTTGCTGACTTTTGTTTGACTCCAATGATTGATTTTGAAAGGCAACTTTCATCAATCTGAAGAGTCTATACTAAATTTGATATTGTAAAAGCTTCTCTTCAAAATCATATTGCTAAAGAGATCCATCCACCTGGGAGCAGGAGTTGATGTAAAGAATAATGAGTAAGCATCAAACAAAGTACAAAACAAAATCAACATGGCCAAGTGGAACTTCAATGTTTATATTGTAGTTGGCTATAATGGACACATTTGGGGATAGGATAGCTCGCAGGGGAGTAAAACAAAGGGTGCCTTGCAATTGCATTTAACAGACAACAGACAATTGGCATGCAGTTTCATGGTCCATGGCTCGTTGAAATCACACTGGGACATCAAGCATACGCTGCGTAGGCCCACGACAAGGACACCATGCTGTTTCTCAAGGCCAGCCAATCAATTCTGTGGAATGCATTTAGAAACTATTTGCCAGCCTTCTGCTGTTCATCTAGCCTATTACACCCCCTATCAATCCCCCAATATCATCCCTTAAAACCCACCAAACAACATAACAAAAGTTTTTGCAATCAACTTGATAGTTATGGGAACTTAATTTGGATTTTGTAATCCATAGTTATGTGTACGTGTGCACAAACTGCTGTGGAATGAGTGCTAATTATGAGCTGATAAAGCTAATATGAACTGTGTAACAACTTCAAGCCAAATAGTTAAGGAAATGGATAAAATAGAGAACTAGAATTTGAACTTTAAGGTATACTCTTTTCAGTTTCACTTGGAAACTGAAACATCTTCAGATTCATTTAAAAAAAAATATATATATATATACTGCTTTTAAAATTCAACATTTATAATGAATAACACATATAGTTGAGTGATCTCGGATTTCCTTAAACAGAGTAATTTATTTAAATACAGTTTTTAAAATCACTCTCAGCTAATATTCTGTTTATTGCAGTTCGTATAAAAATATTGTATGTAACTGAGACACAGACATAACGAATTACTAAAATTTGAATATTTGGAATAATTCTTTTTGTTCCACTAAATTTTAGTTTGTTTCAGATTGCAGTGAAAAAGTGTACTTTAGACTCTGAAAATCTGTCGACTTTTATTTTGTGCTTAATGCATTTTTAATTCAATTTAAAAGAAATCTCTCTTGACATCAAGTTTCAAAGATGTTAATTATATTCTGCTGAAATCCGTTTAACTTTTCCATAGAGAAACAAAGCCGTAACAGTCTTTCAAAAAAAGAAAGTGTTTGTGCATCTATCGATTTAACGATTTGCTGTTGCTGCCTTCTACAAACACATATTTAATCAGTTTCTAGCTTCGTTTTAACTTTTCTTTTACATTTGAGAACAGCTTTTTGAATAATACAAAATGCAGCTTATTCATTCAAAAAGGGCATCAATGATACACAGAGACGCATTTATGCAACTGGCAACTGAGTTTTTATTGCAAATGTTACTTCAGACCAGACCAAACCGACCAGATGCATAGTATAATACTACACTATACTACACACATACATATATGTACATATATACTTACTTACTTACTACTACAAGCCACTCTGTACAAAGGTGCTCTCTAAGCGCACTCTAGTCAATTGGCCGGCATTTTATTTTTTATTATTTTCGTTATTTTTTTCTCTTTCGTTTCGTTTTTCGTTTCGATGTTGCAGCTGCACAGTTTTTCAAGTGCTCTACAAAGTTTTTGCCACTTACCTTTGAGCTGTTTAGAGAGTTATATGGGCGAAGAAGGACCAAGTTGGTAGCAAATTGACGGACACGGCATTTGTACAAAGCTATTATACCCTTTATTGGCCATTTTAAAAATGTGAGCAGAGTGTAAAAAGTGTTCATAATAAAAGTGTAAAAATAAATACTACTTCTACTTCTACCTCTAATAGAAAATATCTTGCTAACAAGCGTGTAGGCAAATCGGATAATTGAAGGCAAAAAGCGTGTAGGGAACAGGACCTCTTATAAGTAGTCAAGATTCCTTAATTGTAACATTTTCTACTAGTTAAGCAGCAAGTTAGTTAACCAAGTTAAGTGTGAAAGTCTCTTAAAAGACCTGTCAACAACTGTCTGACAATTGGAATAAGTTGGAATGAGTTGGAATTGTATTCAACTAGCTCATCTGCATTAAAGGCTTCAAGCTTCAACAGTGTGTGTAGAATTATTTCTAAAATGTTTGCAATATTCTCATGTCTCATGCACAACAACAACAATGACAATGGAAACTGTCAGTGTGTGTAAGTGTGTGTAAATTCTTTTCAGTTTGCAAATGTGCAGGCGCCACATTGTTTGTGTTGTGTTGTTTCTTGTGTTGTATGAATTATTATTACGAGACATGAAACTTTTTGTATTTTGTAGCACGCAGCGCATTACAAATGACAGCCGCCTGTCACATACCCAGAAAACACACACCCACACACACACACACACACAAACACATACACACATATCCTTACACATCAAACACATACACTTACTAACAATGCAAGCATGGCCATTAGTGTTGATGTAGTTGCTACTTGTTGGCTGTTTTCCTCTTCTGTTTTTGTTTTTTTCCCTTTTTTATTTTTTTATTTTTTTATTTGAAGCTGTTCCTGATAATCATGTACACACTATGTAGTATCATCGTCGACTTTACTTAGTTTTTATATTGTATTATGGCCCTCAGTCCCGGTGTTGACACATTTTGGCCAACTCAATGGCAGTCAAGTGAATTATGGTTACATCATGGCCAAGCTGTTGTTGTCCTAACTGGTTACAGGACACCAGGCACTTTCCAATCGACCCCAAGTTGATTGTTATTTAATTATAATTTTTATACCCTGCGACCATTAAAGCTGCGCATTAAAGGGTATAATAGTTCTCTCTCTATATATGTAACAGACGACTCTATAGTGTGTCTAAATACTTAATGAGTATTTTGTGTGAATTTCTGTTTATTTTCGAAATCGGAAAACTAATTACAAAACATATATGAACATATATATTTATGTATATGATGCATTCAAAGTATCAGTACCAATGTACCTTAAATTTTCAAAAAGATTAAAAAGTAAACTGAAAGAATATTTAGGAAACAATTTTACTTTGAGTAAATTTACAAAAGAGTAACAGCTCCTTTAATACAGGCTCTGTTTTACAGGATGTGCCATATCTTTCCTCCGTATGTGCAACTTTATCAGTTAACAATCGATTGACTTGAGTAAAATCAGTTTGTGGCACATTTTTAAGGACAATTTTCTCTTTCTTTTCCTCGTATAAAGGTTAATAGACTCATGCAGGACGCTTGGATTCCGGTAAAAAAAAGTCACATAACTGGTGGACACTGAACCTGATTTTTGAAAGCAAATTTTGATGAGCGACAATTTTCACACCGTGACGCCGTAAACAGGCAAAAAGAATCTATGAAACATTATTTTATGACCAAAAAGCTATTGGTTGGTCCAGCGTTAAAGCCAAAACCATAATTGGACCATTCTCTGCAGAGATGGCAATCGATATCGGTGAATATTGGCTCATTATTTCTGTTCACAAGTCGCTGAAGAAATTAATATTGAAAAATGAAATATTTAACACTTTACTTAAAAATATATTTAAAATAAGTTAACCTATTGGTTTAATAAAAATATAAAAAATCAAATTACTCATATTAAATTTCCTGATACACATATAAAAATTGTAATTTTTTTCAAATTTATTCTTAATACGCAGTTAACATAAAAGATTTCACACTTTTTATGTATCTACGTGAGGAGGGTAAATACATACGTACAATATAAGGAGCCCCGTAGTCGTGTCCGTGTCCTGTCGTGTCCTAGCTCATTCTTACATATGTATACGTGTGTTATTTTTGGCTCCGCGAAGCTTCATACAAATTGTGTCGTCACCTATTGAGGACATTACATTGCTCAGGGATAATACAATACTACGGTTTGTGCTACGTGCACAGCAAAAAATTCAATTATTATTGGAGATTTCAATAAAATTTTAATAGAATGTAACAGCAGCTTGAACAGCATGAAAGTGCTGCCAATTTAGAAAGATAAATTTAATTGCTTGAAAAGCAAAATTTTACTTAAAGATTTCTACTTTAATTTTCCAAAGGAAAACAGTTTATTCAATTTAAAATGTTAAATTTCTTTATAGTTTAAATAGTGTAGGTTGCTCACAGTTGCTGACTGTCATTGGCAACGGTAACCGCCATTTTGTTGAGAGGTTTTTTCTGAAATATAATTCTAATAACCTAACCAGAGTATAAAGCAAAGGTTATTTTTCGGTTTTGTTTTTTTCGAGGTTTGTGAAGTCAACATCAGTCATTATTTTTACCCGCAATTACTTAGCAGAAGAAATCTGGAAGGCAGTGTGTATTGATTGTGAACGCTTGCAAATACAACTTCCTATATGTACACAAATGAATATACATACATACATACATCTATACACACAAAGTCAACAACATAAATACAAACTGGCTGCCACAACGAAAGTAAACTTTGGTGAGGAAGAATTTTATTTATATTTTACATACGCCCTGTTGGCTTATCAAAGGATATGACATTGCTTCCGTTTGTTTTTCGCAAGTTCTTTCCCAGCTCCTAGTTAGGAGAATTACTACTTGGCTAAGTGAAAGTCTTATTCCACACACACACCCCACAAAAAACGTCAACTGGTAGTACAATAAAAAAAAAAGAAGAACTTCTAACCTAATGCCCACCGCCTAAAACCAATTGCCGCTGATTGTTGTTTCTTTATGCTTTACTCTCTTTTATATTGCAGAGGTTTGTGGCTTTGCGACGACGACGACGACAAAAAGGGAATGCTTTCAAAACATTTTAATGAGATTTTCAAATTCTATGGAAATTTCAATCGCAATGATCTGTCTCTCTATAGTATGTACAATATATATCTCTATCCTTATCTATGTAGTATCTCTTTTCATTGCTCTACCTTAATTCTGCTGTTTAAGCGCGGCGACAAGCAGCCCAGTTAATTAGCAAAAAACAGATAACGTCGCAACAAAATATAAAAATGAAAGGAGCAACCAGCATCTAAGGCCAACTAAGGTCAGGCAAGTAAGCAACCAGGCAAGTAAGCAACCAGGCAGTAAGATGCCTCAACCTCTTCTTCTACCTTCCTCTGCCTTCCTTCCTTCCCCGTTATAATTATCCATCTGTCTGCCATCGGACACTAAGCTCGGCATTGTGGGTTGGTTGCAAGCAAATCAGGCGAACACGGGCGAAGAAAATGATTTATTATCTGCGAAGGCAATTAAGTAAAATTGCTTGAAAATTGTTTGGGAAAAACGACAGTTGAGCAGTACTATACAGATACAGATACAGATACAGCTACAAATACAGATACAAATACAGCTACAGATACAGCAGTCGTAACTCCTTATGTTTACGATTTACTTGATATTTTGACAAAATTAATGAAGTATCAATTTGAGCAGCATATTTTCCAGTGAAATCTGGATTTTATTGCTACTGATACATTTTTCTTTTTCGATTTTAATCCAACAACTAAATATGATAGCAAAATTTAAAAGCCAGTCTATAGATGAAATAATCTTTACTGTTTCCTTAATACAACTTATGATTTAACCCTCATATATTTACGCAAATATATCATTTACATATATAATTTTCGAAAAAGTATATGCTCATATAAATACTAAACCATTTACGCATTATTCATGATAATACATGTATTAAAAATGCATTTTGGTTAAACTAAAATTAAGTATGTATACAATCTGACCACAATCAAATTCAAATCGTACACATATCCTTGTTTACATAGTTTATTTGTATCATTAAACTCACCCTCTTAATGTCTTTCTATTGCTGTTGATATTTTGAATTGAGGATTATGTATCACAACTAATCCCAGGTATATTTTTTTTGTTTAATGTTGACAGGTGAGAAAAAATATATATATGACACAAGCAGGAAATTTATGGGTTCCACCCGTTTTCAAAATGAAATTCAAAACTTTTGACTTGGGCAATTTGCTGCCGAGTTTAAATACAAACACCTTTGGTTTCGGCACAGTAAAAAAAACAACAACGAAGAACAATCAAACAAACACACACACCCACGTATTTTTTCAAATTCAAACCGTTATGCGTGCTACGCGCGTCAAGTGTTTGTTGCTCTTGTTGCCCCTTGACGTTCAAATCATTGACTGTCACTGTTCACTAGTCACAGCTCACTGTCACTGTCACTGTTACTGTTACTGGTGATAATGCTAATGCTTAAGCTGCTGCCTGAGTGGAAGACTAGCTGAACCGAATCGCACGAGAGCCTGTTGACGAATGAATTTGAATTTGCAACCAACTTGCCTCCCTCAACCAAATCTGTCCACACAACAAGTTGCCACAAGTTGTTCGCGCCTGTTCTGTTAAACGTAACAGTCCTGTTAAAGCTCCATCGAAAGCTTCACATTCTCGCAGCTTTTGATATTGCAAAGCTTAAAATTTAAATCGCCATTTAATGCGCCAAATTATCGATACCGATTGGATAACTTCATTTATATACAGACTTACAGACTTTTCACTAGTCCATATCCATGCGCATTTTTACAGGATATGTCTTGTTATATTTGTAAGGATATTTTGAAATATTCAATACCACATTATCTGCAGTTTATTATAGTATTTTAATTATTCTTTGCTTTATTCGTGTTGTGTTTATGTTTGTATTTAATAGTTTATAAAACTAAATAGGTAAATAATAGATGCATATGGAAAGAGACTTTGATTGTGCATAGCGGAAACTTAAAGATTTGTTTCCACTGGGAACTTATAGTAAATGTAAATTCTAAATTCTAATCATGTTTACAAACTAAATTATGCATTTAATTAGTTACATTTGTAGTTATAATTAAGCAGCGAGATAACGTTAATAGTGAACAACTTATGAATAATTTTATAACCTAAACATATCTTTTTAATTGATCCATCTTTGTGAGGACGGAGGGAAGGGGGCGATGGAGGAAGATGATTAAAAAACTAATTCAACTAACTAATGAATTCGAGTCGTCGTTGCGTTAAATAATTATAATTAAATAAATAAATAATACTCCAAACAAAATTGAAGCTTTCCAATGAGCATACAACTAGGGACTATGCTAAGTATAATCCTATTGAAAAAAAAGGTCAAATAAATACAAAAAAAAAATAATAGTAATAGTTGTCCTGTAAGTGTAAAGGTGTGTGTGTGGGAGTAGGAGGCGGGATGTGGTGTTAGCTTAGGGTTCTTTCCAGATCTACACCTCAATACTGTTGAGACTCCCCGATGAGATGTTGTCCGTGTGGCTGCCGAGCCGTGTGCGCTTGATTAATGCCCGAGCAGGCATCGGGGAACGTTGGACACGAGGACTTCCAGGGACAATGGGTATGCCAACGCCACCGTTGTGATTGTGATTGTGGTTCTGATGATGATGATGGTGGTGCAGATGCTGATGGTGCACCAGATGATGTGGCAGATTGTTGTTGCTGTTGCTGCTGTTGTTGTTGATATTATTGTTGTTGTTATTATTATTATTATGATGATGACTGAGATTAGTGTGACTATTGTGCTGGCTGCCCGAAGCACGTCGCTGGCGTCTCAATGACGGTATGCGTGTCGGTGTTGTCAGTGCATCCTCCAGGCCATAGCCAAGGGCTGACTGTTGTTGTTGCTGCTGTTGCTGTTGTTGCTGTTGCAAGCTGCGCACACTGCGTTCCAGCGTGCGCCGCTGCTGATCCAACATGGGAGAGGCGCCACTTGTACCACCTGCACCTTGCTGCTGCTGGTAGTATGTGGCATGTGGCGGCACTGGTGGTGCCTGCAGTTGCTGGAAGTCATGCGCCGATGGCAGACGCTTCTGCAATAGAGTGGGCGTGCCAGGGGGATGATAAGGCTGTGCGTGATGCAATCCCGGCTGATGCATTGCTGCGGCGGCAGCAACAGCCAATGCATTGTTCTAAATAGAGAAAGAGAAAAACAGAGAATTATTAGCTAATCAGCAGAGAGAGAGAAAGAAAGAGAGAGAGTGTTGCTATTGGTGGCAAGTGTTTGTGGCATGGCAACAAATAACAAAATATCTAAAAACAATTTCAACTGGTTTGGTTTGGTATTTACGTTTACTTGTTGCTGCTGTTGCCCTTTGCCTGATGTTGCTGCCGTTTTCTTCGGCAACGGCAACTGCAATGGCAACGGCGGCAATGGTTTGCTGGGTGCCTCCGTTGGCTGGCTGAGACCCTCGCAGGCCTCCAATGTTTCACAAGAGGATGAGGCGCCGGTTTGTGCATTGTCACTGCCATCGGCATCCGCATCCACATCCACATCCGCATCCACATTCGCATCCGCTTCAACATCTGCATTGTCATTTGTCTGATCCGTCATAGAGTTATTCAAGGTCTTGATGCTGGCGGGACTCACGGTGCCATTTGGTGGCAAGAAACGCAGCTCCATAACGTTACGATTCTGGAACATGGGACGGGACTCTCACTCAGTTTGACTATGCGAACACGAAGGAAGGAGCGAAGAAGACAAACAGACAAAGACCACAGAGAGCCACGAACCAAAGTGTAAAAGAGACAGAGGGAGAGAGAAGGAGCAGCGACCAGTGCCAAAAGCAGCATAAACAAGACAGAGATAGTCCGAAAGTATTGAGACAGAAAGAGATAGAAAGAAGGAAACAGAGATCACATATACAATAAAAAGGATCACTCCAGGAGAGAGAGAAGCTGAAGAGCACACCATAAAGATAAATATCTGTACAAATGAAAGAGACAGAGAGAGATTGAAACAGAAAGAAAAGCAAGATATGCTCTGTCTCTTTCCTTAATGATCACTCGCTATTCACAACAGAAAAAGAGCTTAGTTTATGAGATATTATTAAGTACATTTATGTAGATAACCTTATACAAATCCCGAAGAACTCAAAAGGCAAGAATTTAAATAGTTTATAAGAAAATAGTTGGAATCAACAGTGATCAAAGTTTCATTAACTAATTGATAAAGAGACCTTCAATAGGCAGAAGGAAGCATTTTAGACACATTTTAGAAATGCAATATGATCTTACAAAAATCTTAGGAGAATGCCAAAACGGTCTATTTATTTTAATTCAGATATGTTCAGGAATAAGAAGTACAAGTTTAAATATTAATACCTTAATTGGATTAATCTCGTATTATTTTGTCGTTTCTTTAAATCAAATTGAATACATATATCATATATAGAGACGAATTTGGAAATCACATAGGAAAACGTACTTAAGTCTTCATAAAAAAGTATATAGAGTAAAATTAAAGGTGGAGTGGGTGTTGAGGGGAGAAATAGAGAAAATCTAATAAAATAAACTATAAATAACAACAGAGATTTGCGTAGAGGGAGGAGTGGAGTGGAGTTGAGGCAAGGCAAGAAACGTTTCAAATTTTGACCAACCAACCAGCGAAAAGGTTTTTTTTTGTTTGTTTTTTTGTTTTGTATATACATAAATATATATAATATTTAAATTGCAAATAGATAAAAAGCCATGGAAAGAGTAGCATATGTAGAGATCAGAGTAACTGTATTTGTAGGGATCTTACCTTATCAGCTGTGGGATCCTGTGCCAGAGGATTGGGTGTGATATTCATGCGTGGAATAACCCCGTTGAGGCGACGCACATCACCAGCCTTGTGATTATGATGAGGTGCTACGCCCAGCACAGCGGAAGTAACAAAATCCGCTTGTATATGATCCAATTGCGGCTTGTTCTCATCTGAAATAGAAA
Source organism: Drosophila putrida (assembly GCA_037043535.1). Classification (NCBI taxonomy): domain Eukaryota; kingdom Metazoa; phylum Arthropoda; class Insecta; order Diptera; family Drosophilidae; genus Drosophila; species Drosophila putrida. The sequence continues at coordinate 254,954 of JBAMBI010000996.1, forward strand.
GACATGAAAGATTAGATGATGGCATAAAACATTAAAATACGAGACTTACCCTCGGGTTGGGCATTTGTGCGCCTTCTGATGCACAGACAGGCAACCACAGTGGCTATCAGAAGCAAAAGGCCACCTCCTGCGGCTCCAGCAATCACAGGGTATATGGAATTCTGGTCATCATTGGCAGATCCCTTAGGCACAGGTATCATGGAAGGTGCGGTGGCTGTTGACGAGTGTTCTGCAATGGAAGTGATTGAATATAGTTAGATATGGTTACCAGGATAACAGGAATAATGGATACATACTCATAGTGCGTCCCTGCTTGATTTCACTGAACTCTGAAGCTGCGTGAGCGTTAAACGTTTGCAATTTGAATTCGTAGGCAGTTCCTGGATCAAGTTGATCGATCTTAAATCTGCGAGCATTGCCACCATCAACTGTGGCCTTGAGGTATTCAGCTGCCGATGCAGCTGGTCGGTAATACGCATAGTAACCATCAATGCTCTGTGCCTGCCCAGACATTGGAAGTGTCGACAGTGTCCAGTGGAGTACTATTGCCGATTCCGAATAGGGTTCAATCTCTCGCAATTCAGGCACTGGTAAATTCGATCTGGCGACGCCACGCTGCAGAAAGAACTTAATTGATGTGCTGCCCTCTTTATTATCATCGTTGGAATAGACGGCAACGATCCTAAAGCGATAATTGCGATCTGGTCGTAATCCCGTCACGGATGAAGTAAAGTTCTTTACTCCCGTGTGAACGGACTCATGATGATGGTCACGATCGCGGTTACGCTCTCTTTGCTTGCCATAGGGTATATTTTCATTCGTTGTCTGCCAGTTCTCGCGGGGAATCTTGCCAAGCATGCGGTATTGCACCTTGAAGAATCGTATGTCCAAGCCGTCGTTTTTGGGCACACTCCAGCGCAGCATGACGGCGTCATCGGCCAGGCGGGTAACATTGGGTCGTGTGGGCACCACCATGTTGGCTGTAATTGCAGTAATGTCATTTTAACTAAATAAACTTTGATTTTGTCTTGCACTAAAATTATGTTTAATTTTATTTGCAGAGTAAATTGGACTGCAACGCTAATACAAAAGAAACGAACTGCAAGTGTTGGAAAGCGGTTCAATGATGTGGCGCCACCTATGGTACGCTACCTTTGGTTTGTTAGCGCCGCCAGCAGCCATGTTGCTTACTTCCAGAACTATATTTTTATAAAAGTCTGGCAACTTTTCATGAGCAACCAAAGTTGGTTTACTCAACACTAGTTCATACGCGTTTTGAGTGAGTGAAATATTCTGCGCTGCTGCTGCTTGCCACAAAAATAAAAACTTGAGCCAGCGAAGCGCGCGCATTTATATAAAAACTGCATATATAATTAAATTAAATAAGTGTGCCAAATGTAATGCAATTGAGTGTTGGAACAATTTCATACAAGCTACAAATCTCTAGTGCAATATTATAATTGGAGGCTCCGAGTGGCAGCAGTCAGTGGCGACGACAACAACAGACAAAAAGTACTCACACCGACGCTCACACACACGCGCGCGCTCTCGTTTTAGGTGTGTGTGTGCGTGTGTGTGTGTATAAGCGAAACGAGTGAAATTGATTTTCGTGTCAGTGGTGCCAACTTTTTACCACAAAAATAAGAAGCTGTTTCTCACGGAAAGAGAAGGCAAAAACAGCTGAATTGATTCAGAAAATCACTAGAAAATCTGTCCAGATTTGACGGAAAATAAGCTGAATTGGCAACACCGTTTAGTGTATTCCTCTAGCTTCACTCGAAGCGAAAGAAAACAAAACAACAATTCGAGTAGAAGTATCAACAAATCGAAAGAGAAGGAAGCAGTGAGGAAGTGAGGAAGATGTCGGCTACCGGAGATGCGGGCGCCGGCTCGACAAATGCCAGCAACGTTGGCGTCGTACAGGCAACAGTCACCGTTAGTGGCGCCATCAGTAGCAGCGACGGCAGTCCCACAAACAACGGCAATAACAACAACAACTCAACGGCGGGCAGTTCAAAAGGACAATTGCCGTTGACTCCCAGATTTACCGCCGAGGAAAAGGATGTGCTCTACACTCTGTTCCATCTGCACGAGGAGGTCATCGACATTAAGCATCGAAAGAAGCAGCGCAACAAGTATTCGGTTCGAGATACTTGGGACAAGATTGTGAGGGACTTTAATTCACATCCTCATGTGAGTGCCATGCGTAACATAAAGCAGATTCAAAAGTTTTGGCTCAACTCGCGGTAAGTACAAGTACATGATGTTGCAAGTAGCAAGTGCTTAACTCTCGTCTTTACAGTCTGCGCAAACAGTATCCATATCGGGCTGATAGCGCCTCCAGTGCCAGCTCTGCTTTGGTCAAAGTAAGCGGAGTTGCCAGCAACTCACAGCAGCAGTTGCAACAGCAGCAACAACAACAGCATCACGACAGCGTCAAAGTGGAGCCGGAGTACCAAATCAGTCCAGATGCCTCAGAGCATAATCCACAAGGCGATACCTTTGATGAGATTGAAATGGATGCCAATGATGTTAGTGAAATGGAGGATGATCCACTTGAGGCACAGCAGCAACAACAGCAGCAGCAACAACAGGCTGCTCAGGCTCAAGCTCAGGCGGAGGCACAGCAGCAGCAACAACAGCAGCAACAACAACAACAGCAGCAGCAGCAACAACAATCGGCAGTTGCCGAAATGCAAAAGTTGCAAGCGAGCGCAGCTGCTGTTGCTGCTGCAAGTGCTGCCAACATGTTGAACACGCATCAGATCAATGTTGATCAGATCAGCGCCGACAAACTGACGCTCAATGATCTGCTCCACTTTAAGACAGCGCGACCCCGTGAAGAGATCATTCTACAGATCAAGCATCCCTCGGATGCCACAGGTGAGTTACTTGCAACTCTATAACATTCCCAATTCCAACTGAATCTCTGACTCCTTTTACAGCCACACAGATTCATACGATACCCACGCAGCCACAGCAACATACGATGGCCACAATCACAGCCGGCGGTTACAACCAACAGATCATCAGCGAGATCAAGCCACAGCAGATAACACTTGCCCAGTATCAGGCACAGCAGCAGCAGCAAGTTCAGGCCCAGGCACAGGCTCAAGCTCAGGCACAAGCTCAGGCTCAAGCACAGGCTCAGGCACAAGCGCAGGCGCAGCAATTGGCACAGCAACAGTTGGCGGCACAGCAGCAACAATTGGCTGTTGCTGCAGCGGCAGCACATCATCAACAGCAGCAACAACAGCAACAGCAGGCGGCGGCTGCTGTTGTCGTCCAGCAACAGCAGCAGCAACAACAACAACAGCAGCAACAACAGCAACAACAACAGGCAGCAGCAGCGGCTGTTAAGATGCAACTAACGGGCGGCACGCCCACCTTCACATTCAGCGCCCTGCCCACAGTGACAGCAGCAACACCAGTTGCTGTTCCAGTGCCTGTGGCAACGGCGCCAGCGTCGGCAGCAAATGTGAGTGGCAGCAGCGCAGGAACGCTAGCGACGGGCGTGGCTGGGACAACAACAGGAGGTGATAGCTACGAGGAGCGCATCAATTACTTCAAGGTGAAGGAGGCGGAACTGCGTTGTAAGGAGCAGCAGCTGGCGACGGAGGCCAAGAAGATTGAGGTCAACAAGGCGCAGGATGAGCTCAAGTACATGCGTGAAGTGCATCGACTGCGTGTCGAGGAGCTTAAAATGAAGATACGCATCCTACAAAAGGAGGAGGAACAACTCCGCAAATGTTCCAACACATGAGATCTGGAGGACATTAGCGATACTGAGGTGGATGCAGATCCGGATGGAGATGCTCGGGTGGATGAAGATGAGTACATGGACTTGGACATGCAATTGTTGCTCTAATGCGGGCGCTTAATACCACATAGGTTACATTTTACATATACATCTACACTATTAATATTATTATTATTACTGCAATTAATATTTTTAATTTACTCAAATAAGGTTTTTTTTTAAAATTTTGGGTGGGCGGGCGGCCAGCTACATATGGAAAGCTGGCCGAGCTTATCAAATACCAATTACCGATTATCGATTAACCTTTAAGCCAATTCTCTAATTGTAATTGTAAATCGAAAAGAAATACAGTTTAAAAAAAAAGCAGAAATACTTACCAACTCTCATGTATTTTCGTTTGTTCTTGTTGCGCGAAGATGAGGATGAGTAGCCACCATTTCCATTGCCATTGCCATTACCATGGCCCAGATCATGGTCATAACGCATCGGCACATTGCCCAGAGGTCGATCATCCTCGCCATTGATCTGCAAAGGATTCACACGCAAAAGATTTCCCTCGCTAGTCTGTTATGTGGAAAATAGAGTGATGAGGAATTCAAATATATTTATTTATTTTTAAAATTAAAGTCTACTTAATTATCATTTACTTGATAACAACAAAATTCAGTATCATCTTGCAGTAAAACTAATTCTTTTGATTCTCATATAAAGATATTGATATATTTGTATATATAGATACTATGAATATGAGTGAATATCATTGACTAGTTCGTCAGACTTTTGTTTATCAAACTCTGTATAGCGCCGTCTGTCAAGTAAAAGATTACACTTCCAGTTAAAAATATAAACATGTTGGATCAGTAATTCGATCTAATAAACAAATCAAAGCTGGGTGTTTATATTTTTTCAGTTATTAGTGGGAAATGTGTCATCTTATTCAATGTGTAAGTTGATTCATAGGATATATCATGAGTCTGCCATAAAAATGATCGCTTAAATATCAAACTTTAGTTTTTTAAACTTTATTGATTTGTTGGATATTTTAGCTAATATCCCAGTTTGAGTATTTGGTATTATCCTATACTTTTTTAAATAAGATAAATATCTTATATATTTATCTGCCATAGGAACAATCGGTCAAATATCAAAGTGATATTCAAAATTTAGAGCGTTTTTAACCCCGTTTTCAGAACATTTAAGATATGAAAACTATATTCAATGCAGAATAAAGGTTAAAATTCAACTTGTCTCCTAATAAATAACATACTTATAATTATAAAGTGACTCTAACTAAGCTTAAAAGTAACTAAAATATATATCAGAATTTTTGGAATCTCTACTCACCTCGCCGAATTGATTGCGGGCAAAGCATTGGACAACTCCGGCATGTCGCTTCTGGACATGTTGGATATGCAGGCGATTGGCCTTGATTTCAGTCTCATTGTCGGCACTAGCGTCTTCGCCATTGAGGAGCCAATAGATCTCCGGCTGTGGATGTCCAATGGCATCGCATTTAAGAGTAAGCGGGTCGCCTTCGTTGGTGAGGGTCGAGTTGGGACCACGCTGGATGCGAGGACGTTCCAACACGCTCAGATGGATCAAGTGGACAAGCACAGGCGCAATGCCATTGTCCAGGCGACAGACATAGGAGCCCTGATCCCCGGGCTGGACATCGGTTATCTGCAGACCATAGGCAAGAACGCGACTCCGATTATGATATATATTGGGCACATTGGGACTGCTCCAAACGGCGCCAGGACGAGGTGATCCAACGCCGGGACACTCAAGAACAACGGTGTCGCCGGGACGAGCCGACACCTGAGATGCAGGCTGTTGAAGCAGGAAATACGGCGGTGTCCTATCCGTATAATCGACTCGCAAATCAATCACCTGAGGCAGACGTAGTTCCTCCCCAGTTATGGCATTTGTCGCCGCACATGTGTAATTGCCAGCATCCTTGGCGCTTACAGAGCCAAGGACCAAAGCACCCGCCGCTCCTGGCAACAGTTCCGTCTGAGGCAGTTTCTCTCCATTGCGATAGAAACTCCAAATGGCCGGGGGATTGGAGGTGACGGAGCCACAACGCAACAAGACGCAGTTCTTGGGTGCAACACTCCATCGTACCGCATGGCGACTATAGCCATTCGTATTGTCCAAGGATATAGAGACAAGCGTAAGCCTTCCAGGTGTCGAGGCAATGGCTCCAGGTCCATACCAGGCAACACACTGATAGTCTCCCAGCGTCTGGGCACTGACATAGATGCGAAGTTTCCAGGTACGCTCCTCGTTACTACTCGTCACATTGTAGCCATCGCTGGCATTCAGATAGCGATATGGATCCCTTGTACTATATCGGAATCTCCATTCCAAGCGATCCGGTTTCAGGTTCATCTCACACTCAAACACCACCTCGTCTCCCTTCGGAGCCACCGCCGATTCGGGACCACGCTCAATGAAAACTCCTAGAGAATTGTTGCTGGAGTTGGTGCTGTTGCCAGAATCACTGGCGGAGCACAGGGTGAGCATGGCCAGCGCCAGGGGCCACTTCAGTAGCCTCATCGGGCTCATCTTTACACTCAGCCGAACAGACTGAAAAGAGATTTAAATGAAACAAATTAGAATAAATACTATATATTGTGAATAGGAAATATATAGGAGATGATGGCTGTAATTTTATTAAGTAAAATGTAAATCTTGAAATAAAGTTATGAAATACTTAATTATTCTTCTAAATAATCTGTTCCGGGTGCATTTCTTTTGCCTGTCGAATTAAATACAATTAAGTAAAAAACTATTATTATTACCTAGTTAACAACTGCTATGTAATAAAGCGTGAAAACCGGAACAGACCTTTATAAAACTTATTCTAAAGTTTAGCATATTTTTCTCCATTGTTAAGAAATTTACATTTGTTGTCTGTACAATTCCCATATCAATTATCACATAGTTAACTTATTTTTTATTGTATATTATAGTATTTTAAATCTTATTAGCACGATAACTACATGATATAAGTTATATCCGCTTCCCGTAGTTAAATATTTAACTTTTTATTTTCCCTTTATTTACATGTTGTAAAGGAAAAGCTAATTCATGGTCATTGTGGATTATTTGCAAACTCATCTCAGATGATAAGTTTCCATTCAGATCTTTTTTCAGAGGCTAATGCATTGTGTTTTAATAATTATTCCTTAAAATTACCATTAATTAGAACTTTAACCAATTTGAGTTAACTTAAAATAATGTAGTAAAGAATACCAATAATAAATAGTTAAAGTTTCTACACATCTGCTAAACTTTCAGCAGCAACTTTATATAGAATTTTCAGCTATATTAACAACAGATCCTCTGGCTATTTGGGACTGTTACTTAAAGTTTCAAGTTGAAGGTGAGTCAACAGGTAATTATAATGGAAGAGATGAATTTTCTGTCGCTTTTGGTGTGGCAATTTTGTACACCTGAAGGCTCCAAAAGTGGGCGGATGTTTTGGACGTTTTTGGAATGCCATGTCTTGGGCACAACTGTACCTGCAAAGCTACTGACTTTGGCTGGGCTGGTGCTGGGGCTGAACTGGGCTGGTCTGGGGCCTGGTTGTCCTGTGCCTCAGCCTCAGCCTCTGTGTCTAAAGGGGGCGTGACAACGGAAGCAGCCGGTCGCAATGTGCCATTTAAACTGGAGCCAGGCTGAAGAGTTGCCTGCCAGGTTGCCAAGTTTGCCAGGTTTGCCAACTTGCCAGCTTGCCATCTTGCCTGATCTTGTCCTTCGTCTTCAGATTCTTAATGGCGTGTCATTATTATGAGCAGCAGCTGAGGCAGGTGCTGCAGATGCTGCAGGCCAAGGTAGCTTCAAAGAGGACCACAGACTGGGCCAGGAATGCAAAGGGGGCAGGGACAAGTGGAACGGGTTGGACGAGCGTCTGCCTTGCGACAGTTTGGGGCTCGATTTGAAATTTAAACGATGGCAAAAACAAAAACCAAAAACAAAAACAAAACAAAGCCCAAAACCAAAACCAAAATAAAAGCAAAGAAACGAAGTGAAGTGAAGTGAATAAAAAAAAAACAGAAAAAACACAAAAGCGCGCGCGGAATTCCAAGAAACGGCCGCCCGGTCTGCCCAGTTGAGAGTTGCCCCTTCCAGTTGCCAGTTGCCTCCCTTGCCACAGCAATATCTCTATCTGTGTTGTGGCAGCGCCTTGACGCACATAAATCGCAACGAGGCTTCCATTTGAAAGTCATTATGGGGCACGGGGAAGTACCAGAGCGGGGAGGGGGCAAAAGGGGGAGTCAGCCGGACAGGCGCGTGCAGCTGCCGCCGAGAATAGTTGTTGTTGCTGTTGTTGTTGCTGTTGCTGCTGCCTGGTGGCCACTTGTTAACGCAAGGAGCACGAAACCGGACTGCCTACACAGGCCCCAAGTTGCCAGGTTGCTGATCCTCGAAGCAGCAACTTTGCTCGACCGCTCGACGCTGATTTAAAACATCTGACAACAAAAGTAAAGCGCGAAATTGACGCAGGTTTCTTTAAGGCAACGTGCAACGGCAACAACGTTGCCTGCTCTTCATGTTGTTGCTGGTGTTGCTGCTGTTGCCGATGTTGCTGGTGTTGTTGCGTGTGTTGAAAATTAATGCGCATTCCAGTGCTCTAGCAGGCAAAAGGCGAACAACAGCACAAAAAACAGCACAGAAGAAAAAAATAAATGCAACAACAACAACACCACCAACAACAACAACAACACCAACAACGAGCAAGAGCATAAAAAACCAGAACAGAGGAAATGAATGGCGTTGCAAGAATGTGTTGCAGACAGAGTGAGCCAGCCACAAATGGATTGCACAGGGAATCGGACAGTGGAAATAGGAATGGGAATGAGAATGGGACTGGGAATTGCAATAGGATTGAGATTGCGATTGGGATAGGAATTGGGATTGGCAAAAGGCAAAAGGCAACTGGCAACTGGTCACCAAATATTTTTATAATAAAAGATGAACTGCAAAACCTTTTGATATCGTGTACATTCTCATATACGAGTTGTCATGATAATTGCAGCTGAATGTGCCACATGTTGCACATTGCGATGTGAAAAGTGATATGGTATTAAACCTAGAGCATTCATTTTCTGGCGATTAAAACTCTATTGAATATGCTTCAAAATAAGTTCAATTGGAAAATTAAACGGCTTAAATAATTAATTGTATATCTAAATTTCAATTGTAGTAATAAGTAGTAGAAGTATTGCAATTAGTAGTAAAAATAATGGAATTAGTAGTAAAAATAATGGAAATAGTAGTAGAGATTATGAAAATATTAGTAGAAATATTGGAAAAAGTTGGCATATGAAGATACTGGTAGAAACGTTAGAAATGTTGATAGGCCTTGGCAACATGTACCCAGCAAGTTGCAAGCAACTAAAATGTTGCAAATGGGTTTAATGCGCTCATTAATTGTTATTATTATTATTATGGTTGCACGTTAATTTGATTAGTCGCACTTTGAAAGAAAAACAGAGAAAACAAAGACACTTAAAAAAACAATAATAATAATAACAACTGGAGACAACATTTGTTGTTGTTGTTGTGTTTTTATTTTTGAATAAACTCAAACAGAGAAGACATTAAAACATATACAATAACAGTTATTAATCAAATGAAATGCCAAATTAAACAGCATAAATTAACACACACCACAAAATACATATGTTAAGCAACAACAACAGCAACAATAACAACCACTACAAAAACAACTAACAACAAGAAGTGAATGGCAACGTTGTCGTTGTCGTTGTCAGCGGCTTCTTCAAATGTTTGCTTGTCCAAAAATTAGCATAAAAGTGTTAGAAATTAGTGATGGAGGCGCGAAGGTGCGTTGCCAAAAGGCAGGGGCAGGGACGAGGGGCAGGGACAGGGGCAGACACACATACACAGAGGGCAGGTTAACTTTAGACAATTGAAATATGCGTTACAAAATGGGCGTGACCTCCTCAACGCCCAGAGATGCCAACAGAAGCAGCTAAAAGTACAACAAAAAAACATACACCAAGTCTGCTTCTTTTGGCCAACATGAGAACTGAGGTAGCAGCTGTTGACCCCTCACTCTTCACTACAGTCCCCTCCCTTTTTCCACCCGCTAGCGGTGCACAGAAAAAAAAATGTAATCTAAAATTCAAATAAAAAATTCATGATTTTATCTTGTATATTTTGACTGGAAACAAAAATAGTACCTAATTAAAATTCCATTGTTTTCGGAAAACATATGAATATTATTAAAAATTCATTCATAAATTACCATAAGTAAACTGATTGCACAAATGTAAATTGTTTATTATACATAATTGATTATTCTTTCTGAAAAATATACTTTTATAATGTAGAGCATGTAATTGAAAAATGGTTTTTTAATTAAGAATTTCCTACTTGTTCAGCTTGTTTGACATCGTTTTTAATTGATCGTTTTCTTTCTGTGTAATATTTGCTACGCGTATTTCATTAAACACTTTGAGGGCGTATTGCGACAACGATGATGACAACAGCAACAACAGCAACAACGACAGTAACAACAACAGTAACGTTGTTAGAGTGGTTCGATGTTGTTGTAGTTGTTGTTGCTGATGTTGTTGCTGCTTGCCCATTAAGCAGCAGCAGTTAACAGCTTGTAAAACACTAACACCTGCTACAAGTTGTTGTGCTTGCTGTAGTTGCTGCTGCTGCTGTTGTGGTTGTTGTTGTTGCACAGAGAGTTCAATAAAACTTGAGAGCAACCATTGCTGCCAGCAAAAAGGAGCAATAGAAAAATCACGAACAACAAAAAAATGGCCCTATACAAACAAATAAACAAACAAAAAGCAAAGCAACAGATCAAACACACAAATACACATACTATATATGTATATGGTATATAGAGATATGGCAAAAATTCTTAAGCAATGGAACCTGTTTCAACCAGCAACAACAACAGCACCAGCAATAACTGAAGAAGACCGGAACCAGCAGTCGAAGATGCTGTATGCGACACAGGAGTGCAGTGCGGGTAGAAACAGTGGGCCCAAAGACAACAGGTAGAAAGGCATGACTTGCCTCACTTAAGCGCCACAGAGAAAAAGTAAGTGAGGAGAGACTAAAGTTGAAGAAGGGCCAGAAGGGAAGGGAAGGGAAGGGGGAAGAAACCGCATGTAAACGAGTTCGAAATCTGCATTCCAGCAACAGGATTTTTGTTGTTGTTGTTCATTTTTAACTTTAACTGAGGCACGTAACCAAGTGTGGGCCATCTGCCTCTCTCTCTCTTTCTCTCTGTCTCTCTCTCGCTATGTGCGCCCCACCTGTTGAATGCAGCTGCAACGCTTGTATCCTCTCCACCCTAATTGCAACAGCACCCCCTTCTCCCCCATCCAGTTAAGAGAGTTGTGGCATCTTCTTCTTTTTGGAGAGTGCGTGGGCAACGAGAACGATTTGTATTGTTTGGTCCCCCATGAATTCAGGGCTTATGGTTTTTTGGGCGCGGAGCTGCGAGTTGTTGCTGCAACGCCCACACATAACACAGTGTGTGTCTGCCGCCACACAGTGTTGCATGCAATGTGTGGGCGCCACAACGCCAGGATTACGTTTATTAAAATTGTGGCAGTGACTTACCTTTTTTGTAAAGCCGCGTTTGCTGTCTCGATGTCACTTCACTGATCCGCTTTTCCTCCTTCCTCTCTCTCTCTCTTGCTCAATCCCTTATTACCTCTGTCTCTGTCTGCTGGCTTCTTTTGAGGCTTGAATTAGAACTGCATTTTAGTCGAAGCGAAACTGCAATGAGAATGAAATAGAATTGAGGAGAATAAGAAAAATGATTTCCATAGTTCAATATTAGCGGCGGAAATGAAGCGAGAATTAAGTTAGACACTTAAGAAGGGAAAAGGGGGCATATAGGAAGGGGCATGCCACGTCGAGGCATAAATATTGAAAATAGATGACACTTTTAATGAATTTCAAAATAATTGAGGCCTAAAGTGGCACAAAAAAGCTCAGCGACAGGCAAATAAATGCGAAGACTATAAATAAAATACCCCAAAAAAAAAATAAAGAATACAAGAAAATCAAAACAAGAGAATGGCGGCCAAAGAGTGACTGAGATAGCCATACATTAGGGTTACACAGTACGATATTATACTATAAAATATTTCATATATTTTCAAATAATTTAACTAAAATTCTTTACGCTTAATTCCCGTTTTGAATTGGTTTAAAAGCAAAGTTTCAACAGAGATTAAATTTGAGAATAAGTGTCAATTTATGATAAGTTATTTATATGTCTCGTTCTATTTATGATAAATAAATTGATTTAAATTTCAATGCAGTGAATACCCCTAATGCTCGAGGGCTACATTTTAAGTCCCTTTTAGTGTTTGCTTGTCCATTTAAGAAGACATAAAACTAAGAACACAACTCGAGCAGCCACACTTTACCACCCCACCCACCACTTGCCCCTCCCATCTACTGCCCACCCCCGCTGCATACCTGCCGAGTGAGTGCCCCTACTCTCTCTGAATAGAACATGTCATAAATATCTCAAATCATTTTTAGTTGACTGGCTAAAAAATGTGGCAAAAATACATAAATAATAAGCAGAGAAAGTCAAGGAGGAATGGAGAGAGACAGAAATTATTGTAAGTGAAAGGGAAAGAGAAAGAGAGAGAGAGAGAGAGGGAGATAGAATCATCGTGGAGGTCTCAGCTATTTATTTTGTGCATTAAATATGCTTTTAATTAATTTATGTTTAGTGATTTGCCTCTGCCACTCGCTTCCCATAACGCCAGCCCCCCTTCGTTCCCTCCATGAACCGCCCCCCACCCCATTGACAGCTCCCAATGACGCCCCTGACGTCCCTGATATTGTGTGCAGTTGTTGGCCCATAATTTCAGAAATATTTTGAAATGTCGCCAAGTCGAACAGCGCGTGAAAACAAAAACAAAAACATTATAATAACAAGCAAATTTAAAGAAAAACACACACACACGCACAACAACAACAACGAATATTTTGTTCAAACAGCTAAAAAAGAACAACAATAAAGAAGCTCACACATAAATACAGGGAAATGAGCGCCACCCCAAACAAAAATAACTATACATATGTAAATACAAACATATACATATATATACATATGTACATTTATGTGAATGTGAATGTGTGTTAACGACACTTGTCATTTTTCATAAATATTTTTCAATTTTCCTTCCTCAAGCAATGTGAGAAAAATACAGTAAAAAAGCGTAGAAATTCCGCAGCAGAGACTGCCTGACTGAATAGATACTCTGTATACAGGAATATCAGTAGCAGTCTAAATATTATATCCATAGTTGTAAAGTCAGGCATATATTTAGGAATGCTATTACTTAATTACGAAAGTCTCTCAAAATTAGTAAATTCTTTAAATATACTTTATAAGCTATACTAAAGTTAAGCCAACTTAATTAATTTGTTCACTTTGTATTCAAAAAGATTCAAAGCATGCTGCTAATAACTTAAGCATGTTTAGCAACATTATGATTAGTTAAATGTTTATCTGCATGTTGCCAATGAAGGTTGCTAACTGCTGTTGTTGCCATATACATAAAAACATCATTTACACATTGTACATGTTGCTGACCAAATTTGATGACGATGACGATTACGATGACGATGGCGATGACTCATTGCTTTTGCTGCACACGTTTTTGGTTCGCTTTTCGTGTCTTTTATCGGTCAGCAATTTAGAAATAGCTGCAGTAGCAACAGCAGCAGCAACAACACCAGAAACAGCAGCAACACTTTTTGTCAGCCACGTTGTGTGGGCGTAAAAAGCATGCGAGACGTTGCCGCTGCTTATGTTGTTGTTGCTGCTGTTATTGCTGCTGTTGTTGTTGTTGTTGCTGCTGCTGCTGTTGGTGTCGCATCGCTTTTATTGCTGTCGGCGAGGTTCTCACAGCTGCCGTTGCAGCCTTTTACTTTTGTCATAATTAATGCACACGGCATGCAATTTCTTGTTGTTATTGTTGTTGCTGCTGCTGTCGCTGTCGTTGTTATTATTATTAGCACTTGCCGGGCCCTTGCCACAACAACAAGCAACAGCAGCAGCAGCAACTCTGCACCAACAAATTTGCCCTGTGGCAAAGGCATTTGAGCTAATTTTCTGTTGTTGTTGTCTGTTTATTTTTTTTCTTTGCTCGCATTCCATGGGTGAAAGCCTGCGCCAGAGACTCGGAGTCAGACTCAGAGTCAGAGCTAGAGCCCGAGTTAAAGTCTGACTTGGAGTCCGATCCACATGCCACATTTACATCCATGACATTCACATGGACACGCGCCCGTTGGCAATTGCAGCTGGTCGGCCTAGCAACATGCAAAAAAAGAGGCATGCAACATGCTCCAAAATTTATGCGTTGCATAGTGTTGCTGTTGTGCAGCAACAGCAGCCTGCTGTCTGAGCCGCAGTTTCAGACGATATCTTACTGCCTGTATGTGTGTGTGTGTTTGTGTGCCTGTGCTTGTATAAGGAGAACTGTGTTGCCTTTTTAGCTACTAAGTAGCTAGACTTGACTTAACAATATGTTTCTCAAAACTACATTTTTAGTACATTCTTTTGAAGTCCCACAAGTTTAAAAATGCTGAGGTTGTAACTATTATTATTTTAATATTTTACCTACCAACATAAGGGTTTAAATTTGTTTATTATCTTCAAAACTATTTATTTAAACTATTTCTAGTTGAATTTCAGAATTAAATTAGCTACTTTGGCAATTGAGATTGTGGCAACTCTGCAGGAGAACGGAGACTGCAGCTTTGTTCACTTCCAGTTTACTGAAATTCGTTTAATTTACTCTCTCTCTCTCTCTATCTCTCTCTCTCTCGCTCTATCTCTTTCTATCTCTTTCTCTCTGTCTCTCGTTTGCATTCCTTTGCCCGTTTGGTTTTGCGTTTTGTCCATTTTTGGGATGCTCTATTTGCCCTCCCTCTTACCCGCCCCGCCCCCTTCCACGCCCCTTTTTGACTATCATTTCATTTGCATGCTTCTTATGCATTTTTCAAATGTTTCATTTTTGGTTTGCCGCTCTCATTAAAAGCTGACGGCGACGTCAGCTGCGACGCAAGCAGCGACTGCGCAGTCGCCGCTGGCCCACCATGTTCAGTGATTGCTATCGTTGACATTGTTGCTGATGTTGTTGCTGTTGTTGTTGTTGTTGTTGTAGCTGTTGCCTTTTCATTGCAATTTATTTGATTTTCATTGCATTAAATTTCTGTTGTGTGTTGTTTGGCTTTGTGTTTTGTTGTTGTTGTTGTTGTTGGCTTTTGTTTTGGCTTGTGCCTTTGTTTTTGGTGCGTCGCCATCTTTGATTTCGAACTTGGAATTTCAATTTGCATTCGTTTTCTGGTCGTCGTCGTCGTCGTTGTCTCAGTTGTTGTTGTTGTTATTGCTGTCTCCACGATCCACGTTCCACGTTCTTCGCTTCCTTCTCTCTCTGGCATTGCACAACATTTGATGCCACCTAACGAGCTTCTCAAGCAATTCATCATAAACATTGCCACGCAACATTCATCAGCTTCCCTCGCTTCCCTCGCCCACATCGATCCCTCCCCCATCTGCTTGCCTACACTGACAAAAATAAGGGTCTAAAAGGGAGTCTCAAAATAGGAAGATACTTTCTAGAACTTATTTTATAGTAAAAACAATTTAAATAAAAAAGGCTATATTTGTATAAAATAATATAGATATATGACACATATGATATAGATATATCTTCCTATTTCTGTTATTTAATATATTTATTAAATAATTTTAAGATCTTTTTTCTTACACTAATAGTCAGACTAATATTATTAGTTTAAGTTGCTCTTAAAATTGTTTTATTTTAAGAACATTATTTTTAAGATGAATTTTCTTGATTCAATTCGCTAATCTCTTTTTGCAGTGTACTTCCCTCTCTCAACACACTGCAGATGTGGATCATTAAGATATTTTTGAAGCAGTTTCCGTTGGTTTCAAATTCAAATATTCGATTCTAGGCGATTTCAAGAGGAAGACTGTCATGTCACCCTCACCTGCATGCCAGAGCCACGCCCGGAGGCGTTAGCAACAGCAACATCAACAGCAACAGCAACAACAACAAACCAACAACAAGAAGAAGAAGAGTTCATCTCATCAGTTGCATTTTTCATGTGCAACCTCTTGGCTATCACATCATATGGGCGCTCTAATGGGCCACCTAATGAGCTGCAATCTACCTCATCCATAGTCTCGATGTGCCCACGTTGCAGCTACAGCTGGACAGTGGGCAAATTGGTTAAATTAATATGAGATACATCAACAATTTTTCTTCTGTTTTTTTTTGTGGTTTCTTTTTTGGCATATAAAAACAGGAAATGCAATAGTCCAAACCGTGAACCGAACAGCAACTACTCAGATAGAGAGAGAGGGAGAGAGAGATCCATTTATCTGCTGGTCGTGATCGCTAGCGGTGATCTGCGGTGGTGCACATTCACTTGCCATTCAGTCGCCACCGCAGTCGCAGTCCAAGTCGAAGTCGCCTTTTGCTTCATGTGGGCCAAACATATAAAAATATAATTTTTTTCGCACGACAGCAGCAACAGCCAATGTTGCCGCCGCACACCTTGCCGACCAAAATCATCGGCCACCTCCGCATCCACCTACAGCCGCAGCTCCTTTGCCCTGCCTAATGCCTCATGCCTCATGCCACTCGCTGTTCATTTTCATATTTTTGTTGCCAGTTGGCAAATGGCCACGAGACACTAACAGCAACAGCAACAACAACAACATTGATGACGAAGACAACGACACAGAGACAGAAACAGCGACAGACACAGACAACGTTGCTGCCACCGGGTGGCATCAAATTGGCCCACATTCAGCTTCGCTTTGCTTTCATTTTGGATATTCAACAGTCTGTCTGTCTGTCTACCGGGCATTTCAATTAACTCATCAAGTTTCCAGTTAACGGTCCAGTCATCCACAATATTCGTCAACAGACTTTTATTTCATCAAACTGCTTAATGCAATACTTAAGTAGGCAAGATTTCTTGGTAGATTCTTGAATACTTGAACATCTTGATTCTAGAATATATATACGTTAACATATTTATATGTGAATTTAAATTTCAATCTATGCCAAATCAATAGATAAGTATACTCCCACATCCAAAATGAGGCAGAGTATATGTAAGTCTAGCAATAATCATTTGCCGGAAGTTACCCAACTTGAAAGCTTAGTCAGACGATTGTCGGACGCCCTTTAACATTTCCTACTTCAAGTTACGAAATCATAAAGTAACCATTAAGAGAAATGATGTATTAGTTTACTATATCAGATTTAGATAAAAAATAAAATGGAAATTTGAGCTTAAAGACAGAAGACTGATTAAAAATGTGTTATTTAAAGAAATTGCAATGAATTTAATTTGACATTTTCAGAATAAAAGACGTGAAAATAAAGAGTATCAAACAGTTGTGTATACCAGCTAAAGAATCGAATCTTTGAATATACATATTTATAACTATATTGATCCTAAATCAGCATCATTTTCAGTATTTTCTGAGTACTCTTAGGAAAGTGTTTGAAGGTACTAAAGAGTGTTTAACATTCACTAATCTTCAAAGTAAGTTTTTCTGTTCAATCTGAAAAACACAAAGCTTAATTTTAAACTATGTTTTTAATTATGAGTCCATTTAGTATCTTATTTATTTGCTTTACTAATATGATTGAAGCTTGCACATTATTCCATTATAATCTTTAAACTTAAACATTTCAGAATGATGGCAACATTTGAAGTTGTTGCAATGCATTTGGATTAGGGTTAACTTTGTTTCTGTTCTTAAAAAGGCGGAGTGGGGGGGTTAACGGGTTGATTTGCGTCAGACACGATCTAATTTTCATTTTCGGGTTGTTTTTTTCGCTTAATTTTTTTCTGTATTTCATTTTGCTTTTGTTTTGTGTAATTTAAAACGCAAGCCAAGTTCTTTGGTTACCTGCGGGGCAGAAAGAACCGAAAGAAACAATGGTCAGCTATTGTCATTGTTGCCTTCCTGTGGCCGGCCTGAGCCTAATATGTTCATTAATTTTAATTATGCATAAATAGCCAGCGCTAACAAATACAACCACAAAACCAACAACAAACTAAGACACACAGAAATGGCCCAAGTGAAGAAAACACGACTATAAAATTCCCTGTATTTATACTATATATTTTGTATCCTTTGGCAGAAGGTCATATTTTTTGGAATAAATTTGAAGTTAATTATTGAATCGTAATAAAATTTTCAGGACAAGTCAAGTCCGTGTTATACTATATAGCTTACTCTGTAAAAACTCACGTAACTGAAATACATGATTTGTCAGTTAAGGATGCAAATATATTCTTTCAATCCTGTTTTATTTGGTATAAAAATAGCTTGTTTATACATTGTATGCTCTTCTATAAGAACAGACAGGCAGAATCTAATAATATTAATAATATTTTAATAATATAATAATATAAAATATACATATATATATAAATAATATTTTATAAGAATATTTATATTAATAATAATATTTTTTGACAATTTTAATAGACCATTTTATAGGTTTTAGGTACAGGGTTTCAAAACTCACAATAACGTCTCAAAATCATCATGAAAATTTGATACGTTGAATAATTTGTGTGTCCGTATTGAGGGGTGGAGGGGAGGGAAAGGGCGGGCGAATGTGGGGCTTTTGTTTCGACGGTTTTTGGTTGGATTCTTTTGCTGGAACACACTCAGCCCACTCAGTTAGTTGAATGGGACGCCGCCAGAAACGTGCCCAGATATCAATTTACACTGTCATTATACGAGTATGAGTGTCTGTCTCTGTGTGTGTGAGTGTGTGTGATTGAGTATCTGAGTGTATTCAAAGAACTGCACTAAACTGTAATCCAAGAAGATACCACAACTCGAATGGGCAAAAAATTTTTGAATATTGCCAATTTTGTCAGCGAGCAAAATTGAAATTTTATGCGTGACTCGCAATGTGGCAAGAAATATAGTCGAGATTGGGATAGGAAGTCAAGGAAATGGACAAGGGGAGAGAAGAGGAGAGGAGGGAACACTCAATCTGGCGTCTGGCCAAATATAAACAAAACGTGACATAAAAATCACAAAAACTCAAATTAATTATACAATTAAGCACGCGTCGCAGTCCGGATGTGGTTGTTGCTGTTGTTGTTGCTGTTGTCGCACTGATAGACGTTGCTAATATTCATAAACAATTACATGCAACAATGTCTGCATTAACACCAACAACAACAACAGCATTAACAGTCTGAAAGTATGAGAACATGCAACAATTAAGTGGCAATATCAATTTGATGGCTGCAACGTTGCACATTTTATGTTGTCGAGGAGGCATGAGAGAAAGATAGAGACAAAGAATGAGAAGCGGGGAGTGGGAAGGAATAGGGAGCTCACTAAGGGGAATCTCGTGTATTGAAGTTCCGTAGAAACTCGTTGCAATCTCTTCGTTTTGTGGCATGATATGTGAAACAAAACTAAAATGAGATGAAGATTTCCCGCTTGCATTGAAAATTCTCATGAAATATGCAATTGATGCTGAACGTCAGGCACGTAAAGGCGTAATGGGGCGTGGCACACACACAAGCAAAAAGCCACAAGAAATACGAGCCCCTTTTATAAAGCGCTACCCCAAAGGGATGTACTTTTTTTAATGTGCAATAATATTTATGCCAACAAATCTGTAAGTGTTGAAGATAAATTAATAAAGTGGAAGTATTGAAATTGATTGATTGCATAATTTTGTTTCAGTGAAATTTAAATTTGAATAATATCAAAATAAGAATTCAAAATAATTAAAACAATCCCCAAAAGTATTAAATATTTCTCTCTTATCAATTACTTTTTTATTTTCGCAATCTTAAAGCGATTTACTTTCGATTTCTATGGACTAACAAAATCAGTTCATTAATTTTTTTATTCTATTCAAATTCAATATATAATATAAATAAAAAAAAAATAAGAAAATTATAAATTTTTGATCTATTTATATATGTGTTGAGGGGGTTTAAGGGATATTTAATATACTTATTTCGGTTCGGGAAGAAGAAAAATTCAAATTCAACCTGTCAGTCTAGGAAGAAAGCGACTTTTAGGGGCTTTTAAAGTTTCTGTTTCTCAGCCAAACAATCTATGAGTTATATCTAGATTTGTTTCTTTGTACAGACCGATACTAGTAATGCTAATACCTACCACTTTCTGTTAACTACTTTTCGCTTAGTTGGCCAAAAACCCGCTTTGATGATCTCATGCCAAAAACATACTCGTAAATGAGTATCATATGCCATTAAGTTTGACCCAACGCCACAATCACAGCCACTCCCTTTCCGTATTACATGAGATCTTCCTCTAGTTCTTCTTCTTTTTATTGATAGTTGGTCCAATCGATTCTTCAACAATTTCTTTCTATAGCTCTTTGAATTGGCTTGGCAAACGAAATATATTTCAACGATCTCGAGTCTTTTAGTGTTTTTTTTTTGGTTGTTCTTTTTTTTTGGATTTGATATTAAGTTTTTAGTTTGATTTGTTATCGGGAAAATGTAAAAGCGAAATACGAAACAGCTCCGTCATTCTTCGATCTTCGTTCCTGAGGCGCCGCCGTTCCCTCTCCCCTCTCTCTTTGTCTATCTCTTTACCCCCCGAAACTCTGATCGGTCGCTTTTGTATTTGATTTGTATTTTTTTTTTTGGTGTGTGTGTTTTTTTATATATTTGCGTCGTGGTTTTTATTGTCGCGCGGCTGCTCTTTCAATTTTATTAGATCATATTATCTATTTTGGTACGACAAATTTGTAATTTAGATCGACTCGACAACGCAACGCAACGCAACGCGACACGGCACCTTACCAACCAGTCACTGGTCAGAGGAAGAGAGAGAGGGAGAGAGAGAGAGGGAGAGAGAGAGTGGGAAAGAGAGGGGAGACTGACGGGGGAAACCTACCGAGTAGAGGTTCTAACCGTTATGGGCTTTTAATTAATTGGCATTCTGTTATTTAATTGAAGCAACCGAAATGAAAAACAACGACAACAAAAACTCCCACAGTTAGTGATGCGTTAAGCCCCCTCCTACCCCTACGCCCCTGTGTGTGCCCCAATTTTCTACTGTTAATCGATCGACGCCTCTGCTCCAAATACTCGTATGTATTTCAATTGAAAGTCCGTTAGTTGATTGAATGAATTGAATTGAAAAGAGAAGTGAAGAGAAGAGAAGAGAAGCGAAGCGAAGATTGTTGAATTTTACATTTGATTTGTTGCCTTTCGGGAATATATTTTGATGAACGATCGTTCCGATCCGATACGATCGATTCCATATGGCAGCTCTTTAGTTTCTTGGACTTATCGCTTCTTTCTACACTTTGTTGTTCTTGTTCTTGTTGTTCTCGTTTGCTTTTCTCATGAAATGCAATAAACCCAATTTAATTTTTGTTTTTATTTGTTTCATTTATTTACTCGCCCGGACGTGAGACGTTCCTCTCCTCCCTCTCCATCTCCTCCTCCCTTTTCTCTGTGTCTGAGCTCCAATATATTTAGAGTGATGGGGGAGGGAGGGGGTCGGCTTAGAGTAGGGGTTGTTGATATTGCCACGCCTTATCAGCGAGTTGAATCAGCGGACAACAATGTTTTTATCACGTAACGTTAACCAAACTACAGACTTTGAATTGAAACGATCGTTTACCAAAGAGACTTGAAAATGAAGTTAAAGTATATATATGTAGGTATAGGGCTTATCTATGGGTTCGCTGCCCTGCCTCAAGAAATCTCTCTAATGGATACCACCAAATGGAATGAGCTTGGAGATTTTAAGTAAATAATTGCAATGCAGGTGAGGTAAGATCTTCTGGCAAATGGGGTAAGTCAAGACTTCTCTTCTTGAAGTCTTCTTGATGTCTTTCTGGACAGGATGTTGTCCTTGGTTTTAGTTATTGAAAGACCCCAAAGTCGGAAACAATTAGCAGAGATGATATGCGGCTGAGGAATGGGTAGAAAGGTTCAATATATACAGCCAGAAAGCCCCTCTTGAAGTCGATGCTCAATGATCGCAATGAGCGACGCCTTGGAATGCAGTCAACTGGTTGTGGTTGTTGTAGTTCTTATTGTTGTTGTTGCTCGTTTCCAGTGAAATGAAACGGGCTATGGGCTAAAGAAAAGGTAAAGAAAAACAATCAATGAAAAGGTTGCTCGACTCTGTCGGCCTACCTCAGTCCTCCCCTGCCCCTATTTATCCGTCTATCCATTCTCAATCCCATTCCCCTTCCCCTTCCCATTCCCATTCCCTTCTTTGTTTGTGCCTTTGGTATGCGCTCCAAGGTGAACCAACGAAAAAGTTGCAGCGATCTCAGTGACAAAACGTGACTTGGACTCTAGACTCATTTTCAGAGTCCCCAACTTAAAGTCCGACTATGATTCTGACTACGACTAAGACTTGAGGTTGGTTCAAATAAGGGATGGGTATCTATGTTTTAACACTTTTTTTACACTACTTTTTAATTAAGGTCGAATAAAAAGAGTTGACAGACAGTCAATTTTTTGATTTGAAAATGAAAATGAGCTAAAAATTAAAAATAATAAACAAGATTTTAAATAAGCCATTTATTATTAAAACTCTAAACTTTCATATCTTTTTTATTTTTTGTTCATGGTGTAATCTATACTTTGATTCTAGATTTACAAATAATGGTTTTTGAATAAATATTTGTTTAAATGTATTTTTCTAATCTTTTGATCAAATCTTGATACCCAAATTAGTATAAAATAATTTACATTTTGTTTTAAATGATGCCGAAGTCAATATTTAGAGCAAATATTAATAAGTAATAGGTATAAAAATTTTAATGTATATATTTTAACAGCTTATCTAAAATCTTGTACTTAAATAACTCCAATTTCCAATTAAAGCAAATATGTAGAAAAATGTTTAAGTATCGATATCCATCCCTAGTTGGAATGCAACTTGGTCCGGTTGGATGTGATGCAAATGCGGATGCGGATGCAGCAGCAGCAGTTGAATGCAACCATTTCATTGTTATAATAAAGCAGTTAAAATGTTGCCGATGTCGTCGTTAACCTTCAACATGCAACACACACACACACACACAGTTCTCTCACTCTTCTCAGGTAGCCTCAAGATTCACGTTCAATTTCAGCTGCCTCACTTCTTTATCTTCTTGTCGGTGTGTGTGTCTCTTCTTCTTCATCTTCATCATCATCTTCTTCTACTTCATCGGCTTCTTCTGTCTGTAGATTGTGTGGGTGTAATAAGTATACGACAACTGTTGAACTTTGTATCTATTTATGAATGAAATGCGTTTGTGTGTTTTTTTTTGTGTATTTTCGTCGTCTAACCATCATTGGGTTCGTTTCATGAATGAGCCACTGTGTGGTTTATTGTGGTGCAACGCCATTTGTATAGTATGTGGCAAGAAGTAAGTAGTTGCGAGTTACCAACTTGCCCCCAGCTTATCACATGGTTCAATGCGTTCGCAGAATAGGGAAACCCATAAATGGATCCTATGCCAAATTAACAACAAATGCGAGACAAAAACAAATTTTAGTGTCAATCTCCCTCTCCCCTCTCTCTCCACCCCATTTCCATTTGATGTCGTTCCAATCGCTCCACACGTTCCCTTTCTCATTTCTCGTTTGTTCCGCCTGACTGCACCAATTGCAATAATAACAAGCTGATCCTCGAACAATCGACAAAATACTCGTACTATCAAATAGGGTATTTGAAAAATTACTTGGAATATTTAGAATTGAAGTTAAGATCGAAGAAATTCTCCTCCAATTCTCCAATTCTCCTATCTAAACTTCAATTTCAAATATTCTAAGCAATTCTCACACAAGATTATATTATAGGTGTTAAATTAAATTGGTTATAAGTTTCAGTATAAGATAGATAGAAATTTGATATCACAGTGAAAACTTATATATGGCTTTGTTATTTATATACTTGTTATTTTTAAAAACCAATTCTTCAGATAGTTGATATTTTCATACAATTTAATTAAAAACCTATGAAGAATCTCTTCCAGATCGAGATAGAATAATGATTATTTCAATACTCTTTTTTGTAACATTATTAATATAATATAATTCAAAGTAAGTATATTCTTTACTCTGTAATTCCCTGTTTTTTATCCACTTTGTGCCACTTCAGTAGCTTAATCCGACTAAAATCTTTCCGGTTGCAATTTGGCAGGATTTGAAAAGAATAAAAGTCTATTGTGTGTTCTTGGGATGGATTATTGAATTGGACTTATTTATCCAGTAAAGAGAGACTGATCTAATCATATTGAATACTCACATTGGAATGTTGGCTTGAACCTTTGTGAATGGAAGGAGGAAATGATGAGGTTCACAGCATTGGAATGTGTTGAACTTGGAATGTTCTTTTTCTGCTAATCAGAGCTCTAAACTGGCGCAAACTTTCAAAAAAAAAGAAAAAAGTAAAAAAACAGAATGTTGAGGCATAAAACAGCAAACGATGCCATGACTCTCATGATGATGATGATGCTGTTGCCCAGTTGCTACTCATAGAATAGACCCCGAGGGGGGATCTGACGAATAAAATGAGCTCGCCGATTGCTTTCTACTCACGCAATTTGCTTGGATAGAAGTGGAGAAGATCGAAAGATCGGCCAAATGATCATTCGACTCCATCGACTCCAAGAGCTGCTCCAACTGCTCCGATTACTTTGACTACTCCGAATGCTCCAACTTCTCTGACTTCTCTCACTGCTGTTGCTGTTGCTGTTGTTGCTGTTTGTGGTGGCTTATCATGAACGTTGATCTATGACTCGGCGCAACTTGGTGCGACTTGGCGCGTTCGCTTGAACTCATTTTCTAATTGCCCACGGTAAGGAATGTCTATTCATTGTGGTTGGTTGTAGGCCAGCCTCATACTCTACTCTACTCTACTCTGGTATGTGTTTATTAAGCTCGTACGTTTTTTCTTTTTCAGTTTCTCCCTTTGCCCTCCTCTTTAAAGCTTCCACGCAGGTTTAATTACCAGCGAGAAAGATAAAGAGACAGCGAGAGAGAGATAGTTGGAGAAAAAGACGTGCAAAGTTCGAATCTCAATTGGAATCTTTAACTGTGGATCTTGTCGCGCCAACATTTGCATGTGCTTTTTGGGGGACGAGGATGAAGATCATTAAAGAGCTAAGACCAGAGCATATAATGTTTGGATAAGGAAAAAGTAGGAAACAAGTAGTGTGCGACTACAAGATACCCTTTGTCCTTAAATACTTCCAAATTGTACCTACTTACTTAGGTATAATCTTGAATTAGAAAATTTAGAATATAAATAGTCACATTAAAACACTTACTTTCTTCTTTATACTTTTCCTAGAATCTTTTAAATTTTGCTTTGGATCTTCCTTAATCTCAAACGTGCTAAAATCTCCCTTTTTATATGATTTTTTCCTAGACAAGACTATTTTGACTGAGCTATTGAATTATGATACGTTACTCCTTCGTTTACAATTTACATACTATGCATTAACTTTACATATATACCCTTAGTAAGAATTTTCGAGGTGAATCGTCTGCTATTTTAATTGAGTTCACAAATGTTCCCAAACTGACCCCTACACAGCTGGCGGCCTCTATGCCGCTGACAGCTACGTGCTGTGCCTGTCCAGAGAGAGCACAGAGGCTACCATAGATAGACACAGCGAGATAGACAGATAGAATAGATAGAATAGATAGATGGATAGTTAGTTTGGCTTACAAACAACTTTTGGATTATTCAATCTGTTCACATCATTGTGAGAAATTAATACATCATCAGACAAATCAACTATATGCCTTTCACGTCTCTCACAACACAGGTCTCTTTCTCATTCTTCTCGGTGGGAAGGTTTCACATTGGCTCTAATTAAAAAGTCAAGTAAGAAAATTAAAAGCCAACCAACCCTAGACTGAGATCTAAAGTATTATATTTGATTTTAGTTAGCAGCACTTGATTTCTTTTACTTTTACTAGATCCTTGATGTCAACAACTTATTATTGGAAGTCTTGAATGAATTAATGCACTTCTGCTTCCTCTTGTATCTCATGAGTTTTCTATTTCAAAAGAAAGAGATCTCTTTCAAGTTGTCCTGTTTGCAGCTACCTAAGTAGTTGTATGTGTTGATGTCGACCTGTGTCTACCTGTGTCAATGTCAACTTCACCGCTAAATTGTCGCTTATTAAATATCCCTCGCCCCCTCTCTACCTCCCTCCCTCTATCTATCTCTATCTGTAGCTGTTTCTGTATCTGTATCTGTTCCTTTCTTTGTCTGTCTGTATGTTGTATGAATGGGACGCGGTTGAGCTACTTTATCAGACTCGAAACTCAAATTCCACGTAACGTCCGACGATGTCTGTTGTCTGTTCTCTGTCTGCCGAAAATTATGACTTGTTTGGAAGTGCAAATAGCTCACTTCCTGTCTGTTTCATCTGTACCTCCCTCTACCTCTACTCTCTTCTACTCTTCCCTGATCTCTCCCTAGGTGTCCCTGTCTGGAAATGTTCTTGTTGTCGTCGCGCACCCGCAAATCGCCCTGATTGCTGTTGTTGTTACTGTTGTTGCTGTTGCTGCTGTTGTCGCCGTCACGGCCCGACGATGGTTGCTGATAAGACCCATCGTTACCATCACCATACTGTCATACTGTTCCCATTCCCAATTCCCTCTCTGTTCAGACCCATTCCCGATATCCTCGACATGATAACGTCGTCCGCTACGTGCTACTGAGTTAGCTTTTGTTTGCTCTCCTTCTCTCTCTCCTCTCTCTCTCTCTTTCTTCCTCTTCTCCCTCCCTCTTCTCTCACCACGATCTCGTCTCGTTTTTTGGTTCTTTTCTGATCTCAAGGTTTTCGTTTGTGATATGATATGTGGCTTGTTGGCTGTACTTTTATGTTTTTTATACTTTTATTTTTTTGGGGCTAATACGTGTGGGCGTGTCACAACATATGCTATCACATTACGTATATGGCTTGTAATACGCTTCCGTTTTCAGGGTAATTGCCTCAGATGAAGATGAAGACGGAGGCTGTGACTGTGGCTGTGGCAAAGGCGCCGACGTCGCTTTGCGAACACTCGTTTTTTCGGCTCATTTGTAGACGCTACT
The DNA here is from genome assembly GCA_037043535.1 of Drosophila putrida. NCBI lineage: Eukaryota > Metazoa > Arthropoda > Insecta > Diptera > Drosophilidae > Drosophila > Drosophila putrida. Next base: position 281,876 of record JBAMBI010000996.1, read on the forward strand.
TAAGGTCGCTGTGATTCGGTTTTGGGCCGGGTCGGATCGGGTCTGGTAAGGTCGGGTCGTGTTGGGTCGGGTCGGGTCCAGCCAGCAATTACACTTCCGCTATATACAGTAAAGGAAGGGGGCGAGTCGGGGAGGGCAGATAACAAAACGAAACCCAAAGCCAACTTAAACCGCCGGCGCACTATGGAAAAAAATCTCTATTTTTTTCTGACATAAAGCTAAAGATTTGAAATTTATTTATTTTAATAAACAAAATATGGCCAAGATATTTGATTCATTTACGAAATTTTTAGAGCTATTTATGTGATGAAATAATTCTGGGAGCAAAATAAAAAGCTGTTTTTAATTATTTTCTCTTCTGCCAAATTAAAATTTATATCACTTTTTTAATTTAACTTTAAACTTGTAAATCGAAAAATTTCTAAAATACTAAAGGTAATTAAGTCGTGAGTTTACGGCATAATGTTGGACTTTTGCCCATAGTGCAGCGGTTCATTCATGCCGAGTCGCTGGCTCGATTTCGATTTAAGTCTCCCATTCAGTGATCGAGCATTCATTCATTCGTGTTGATTGCCACCTTTGGGCCTTTTTGGAGCCGCCTCTTCCCCGTTTCTCTTCTGTTTCTCTCTCTCTCTCTCTCGCTCTCTTTCTCCATCTCAGAGTCTCCCATCTGCTGCTCCAATGATTTGTCTGCGTCTCTCTGCTAATGAACAGGCGGCATTTGCTACCTAGTGCAAAAAAAAAGCCGAAAAAACCGTAAAAAAAACGCCAACAGCTCTACGAATACCGGCAAACAAACAGAAATCAAATCCAATTTATGCTTGTTCTTTCTATTTCTTTCGTCGTTTTTTTATTAACATTTTTTTTTTGCTCCATCCAACATTAATCATAATTTTGGTGTCCGCTTGGCGAGCGTGAAATAATTTTTATGCGCCGTTTTCATGGAACGGAATTGAACGGAACGGAACGAACCCAAATCCGAAAAGGTGTCAATCGCTAATTTGACGGTCAATCCGACTGATGGGAAATGCAGACAACAACGAATACAACAACAATCATAAGTATCTATGTAGCTATAAAGACTGCATTGTGTTTTTCAATTAGCAATGCGGCAAGTGGCAAAAGTATGTAGATTGAATTGGTACCGAGACCAGGTCATTAGGTCACAATCGGAATTCAAACACATATCGGAGTCAAAATCGCAACACATGGAAACTATGGGAAATTTCTCGAGTTGAAGTTGCTTGGATTAGATGATAATTTATTCGCATAAGGATAGGTTTTGAGATTGGTTCCAAATCTCAACGAATCGGTAAAAGTTTTTACTAGTAAAGATATTCAAAGAGTTCAATATAAATATGTAATACTTTTTGAACAACTTTGAATTTTCTTTGGAAATATCTAGTTTTTGGGCGATCTGGGAGATTCCCCTTTAAAAGAAGTCTATATAAACATAAAGCTTTCTATACGAAATTGATTTCAATTTGGTTGCCCAACTGATATGAAATTCTCAAACATTCCCAGACATTCAATCAACAGATCCAGGTTAAAAGATCTTCATGAAATCTTTCAACTCGGTAGCTGCACTGACAGATGGACAACTGGACAGACTGTCTGACAGACAGACAGACGGACAGACGGACCAGTTAACACAGACAATGATGACGTTGCAAGTGTATATAGTATATGAATGACCAGCAGGTTAGCTAAGAGGGGAAAGAGTAGAAATGCGGAGAGTGGCCGAGGGGAAAAGAGGAAGAGATGAAGATGCATTGATGCGGGAACCTGTTGCAGTTTCGTTTAAGCCACTTGAAAAGCAATTTTTGAAATTTATTTTCCATTTATTGCTTTATTTATTTTTACCTTTTCAGTGTGGGCCCAATTCTCATTCTCATTCTCATGGCTGGTCCCATTCTATCTGCTTATGCGATTAGAGTGCTGGGTCCGTCTATAAGGAGCTCAGCTCAGCTCAGCTCAGATCTTGGGACTGTTGATGCTGATGATCCAAGTATGTGTGTTTATTTGTTTTTGGGCCCACAACTATTCTACTAAAGGCCAACTTTAGTCTCTCAATGGGTGCAGCGTCGAAACCGACAACAATCGAAAGTAATAATGAAATCTCATAAACAACAACAACAACAACAACAGCAACGACAACAACAATAATAATACAAAGCATCAGGTTGAAAAGTCCAGCAAGAACAAGAACAAAACTGTCTGCGCCCTTTTTGCCTGCTTCCTTTTGTAACTGAGGCTGCGACGTTGCCGTTGACGTCGACAGCGACAGCGACGACACTTGCCTTGATTTTTATTATGTTGGGCTTTTCCACTAATACACACACACACACAGACACACACATGGGCATTTCTGCATTGTTGTTGATGTTGCACTGCCTTTTGATTTATTGTTAGCAGGAATGAGAGGAGAATGGTCCCAGGCATAGAGCAAAAGGAACAGCGATATCAACAAGAATAACAACAGCAACAGCAACAACAGCAACAACATGAGCACAGCATGGTCACATTGTTGCAATGCATGTGTTCTCTTCCTCTCTGTGTCTCTTTTGGCTTTTGCTTACTTATCTCACACTCTCAGGGCTCTCGGAGAGAGTGTTGCCCTTTAAACTTTTAAGTAGCTAAAAGTATGAATAATTGCAAGTTCTATTAAAATTTGGGTAAATGTAAAAAAAAACAGAAATATTTATATTTTAAAAAATTATTTGATTACTTTTTACATTTGCTAAGTTAAATTAATATAATAACTTTATTTACATCGTGAAAATATTTCAATAGAGGAAATATTAGTTAGAAAACATTCTGACACGGAAGAAATCATTTGGTCAACTGGAAAATTATTACTGACAAAAGATTGCAGCTTAAAGAATTAAACTGACTTGATCAACTTAAACTTCAGTCAAATGCAAATCGTTTAGACCAATTTAAATTATTTAGTACCATCCAAAATAAATTTATTGAATATTATTAGACTTTCTTAAACAGATTTCATAATATTGAAACTATTTTTGGATGCATTTTATTATTAAATTGTCTACAAGTTTAGGTATTAGGTATTTAGGTATATTAATTATTACCATTTTCTTTAGTATATTCAATATTAAGTAAGCTATTTTTATGAAGTTGGCTACTATTTTAGCCCAAAAACTGCTGGCAATTCTGGCAACACTGGTTTCATGTCTAGTGCAGTTGTTGTTGTTGCTGTTGTTGTTGCTGTTGTTGTTGTTGTTGTTGTTCTTGCATTCCTCACTCAACGTTTTTACCTTTTGCCAAGAATTGTGCGTGTCTGTCCGTTTGTTGTCTGTGTGAGTTTGTCTGCATGCGTGTGTCTGTGTGGTGTGTGTGTGTTTGTTTCTATTCTTGTGCGGGCAGCAGCAGCGACGTCAACGTCGACATCGACGGCGACGACGACGCAGTTGTAGACAGTTCATTAATGTTATCAACAGCATGAGGCATTGGACATGGGGTCGGGGCTGGTCGCTCATTTCTTTTTTATTTTTATTTGTTGTATTTCTTCTACTTATACTCGTATTCCTTGCATTTTGGCCGCATCGTTGTAGGTAACAGCAAAACCAAAAAAAAAAGAACATTAACAACAACAACAGGTTCAAAACAGATTGTTGTACTTGTTGCTGCTGCAATTGGTTTGTGTCTCTAAAACATTTCAGCACTTGCTGCTCTTCATCTTCAACGTCGTATTGCAAAAATGGGCCAAAGTCGAGATGAAAAAACTCACATAAAAAAATAAAAAAAAATCAAAAGATATACAAACTGGTGGCAACTGTTGGCAACTGGTGGCAAACTGGCGGCAACTGGCGGCAACTGTTGGCCAGAGTGACAGCCAAAAAAGGATATGGCAACATGCGTCGCTGACTTGGCCTGTACAAATTGTCAGCTTGGATTGAACGGGCAAACGGGCCAAGTTGCATTTTATGGACAACTTGTTGACCAGATGAACTACTTTCCAGCAACAGCAACAGAGCGGCAACTCGTACAATTGCCGTTAGATCTGTCTCTTAACTTCTTAACTGCTTAACTATTTGAACTGATAAATTGCTCAACTCACCTGTGCAACAGTTTTCAGAGAAGGGTGTCCAAATGTTTCCAGTTTTCTTGAGATTGACACAATCTATTGGAATCACACACAACGGTAAAAACTTTTATTATTTTAAGCACTTACTGAAATCACTAAACAAAAAAAACAAGAACCCCATTTAAATGTTATGACATTTTAAAAGGCTTTCACAGAGTGTAACAACAAATAAAGAACAACAACAGATTTAAAGAAATCAATTCTTCTGGGCATTAAATTCAATTTGTTGGTCTCTTTAGTCACATCCGTTGGCAACAGCAACAGCAATAGCACACAGCAACATCAACAACAGCAACAAACAACGGCACATTTCCGAAATACTCTTAAATATTTGGCATTAGAAAGCAAGAAGAGGAAGAGAAGCCGGCATCCCCCGGGCAAAAGGGAAACGAGAAAAAAAACCGCAAAAATTTATGTTTTACGGTTCTCGTTGTTGTTGCTGTTGGGCATGAATGAATATCATAATTGATTACAAATCATTAGCTTTTTTATGAAAACTATAAATACATCAACATATGTATGTATGAATATGTATTTAATTACGTAGAGTTCTAAAAATCATTCTAATTGTATATATTGCATTAATCTTTTATCAATACATCTGGAGACCAATTACTTTATAGACATATCTTGTTTACATTTATACATCACACACCTGTAAATATGTTAACATGTGTGGGATCAAACTTCTTATACATATATAGAAATGTAAATACATCTTCCGTACATCATGGGTTTTTAAATACAGTGATATTAATACATATGTACATATATGTATACTCAAGCATTTATGTCATTTTGTCGCTTGTCTTTTTGCAGCTGTTTGCCGGCCAACGTTTTAAAAATAAAAACAAATTAAATACCAATATACAAATTTAAATAGAAATACTAAATAATTCTCAAAAGCACTAACAATGAAACGTTTTACGTTGTCGCACGCACTTTTTGTTGTTGTTGTTGTTTTTTGCACTCAAATTGAGAGTAGAATATTTGGTCAAATTGCATTTGTTGCTAATTACATTAACAGGTAGCTCAAACTGATGAATATTATCATCATATTATCATCTGTGCATCTGTGATATCGATTCGCACACGCAAAAACAGTTTGTTTTATTTCGGCTTTTGCACAATAACAAAAAGAAACAAACAAAAACACAAAACACGACGAACAAAAAGACGCCAAAAAATAATGGGGAAATGAAGCACGCGCTCTCCTGTCGGAACGTACAACCTGCTAGTGTCGCGTCACGTAAGTAACTAAACGGCGGCGACGACGCGACGTCAAGACTAGGCCTGCTCAGCGCTCGTTCAGGTTCGTTTCGGCGGACACGAGACCGAATGCCGACGAAGACGCGCTTGCAAGAGCGCCGCCGCCACTGCAGCAAAAACAAAGCTGCTGGTGATCGTACACTTGGCTGTATGTGTGTGCGTGTGTGTGAGTGTGGTGGAGAGTGCTGGTCAACACTGCGTTAAGGAAGCTGCGCGCTGCTGCAGCCGGCCCCCACCTCCCCCATCAACAACCACCCACGTAAGTAAAAGAAACACGTGCCAGGCGTTTTTTTTGTTTTAAATATTTTTTTTATAGTTTTTCTTTTATTCACTTAACAGTTTTGTTCGTATTATACATTTATGCTGATGTTTGTTCGTATAATAATTTTAATATATTTTTTATTTTTGTTCAATAAACTTGTAATATAAGTATGTATATTTAGTTTAAATTTTTTTTAACTTTATGCGTGTGCGTGTGTGTGCTGGTGTTTATATGCCTGTATGTGTGGGTGTTATATGCATTTATTTAAGGTTAAGGGTGTTAATTTTCAAACTGCACAACATTTTACACTGGGGCTATCAACAAAAGGCAATAATCATCGAAATCAATGAATGGATAAATAATTAATAGATTAATTATAATTATTATCAAATGCTATAACATTTTAATTGTAGTTTATTCAACTTCATCATCATCATCATCATCATCATCCTCTTCATCTTGTTGGCTAGTATGCGTTGTTTGATGTTTTGTTTTTGTTGTGTTGTTGTTGTGTTTGTTGGTGGTTGCATTAGTTAGTTAGGCCTTAAAGTTCTATATATTTATGTATTTATTTAGTATTTATTAATAGGTATGTATTCCATATAATTTTATTGTTTCGTTTCGAGTTTTGTTTGTGTCTCACTTCTTATGGCCGTTGTATACATTAAAAGTTAGTTGTTTGGTTTTCTTTTTTTTTTTTTGTTTGTTTTGTTTGTTTTCATATCATTATTATAATAACTGTTGTGTTTTTGTTTCCCATTCATTTAAAATTAAATACAAAAGAAGAAGCAATTGCATCGTTTCAATCGTGTTTTTTGGATTAATCAATGGATAATTTTAACGATTCAACAATTAGCGCAGTGTGTAATTTTCCCTTTGTTTCATATATGCAAGTACATAAATATAACAAAAAGTGCTTTGATTCATTAAAAAAAATATGCTAACTTTTCTTGTGGAGTTTCTGAATTATTTTAAATATTAAACGACTGGTGGTTCGGTTCCGCCCTGAGCCTCATCGTGCCTGGAATGTAAAAGAAATTAAACAAAAAATCAGAAAAAATAATATAAAGTTAAAACTTAGAAATTAATAAAAAAGATAAAATAAATAGCAACCCATAAAAAAGTTAAGAAATTAATGTCATTTTCCTAGGTTCCTACTATATAAATATTGCTAACGTCTGAATTAATTTTTAAATAAAATATAATAATACAAAATTATAGTGTAGATTTACTGAAAAATCTAACAAATCATATAAAAAATTCAGAGCAATTAAAAACTTGTCGTAGACATGATTATATAAAGTTTAATCTATTTTTAAGGGATAACCATGTTTAAATAGAAAGTCCCAGGGAGTATAGCATTCAAATGTCTAAATTTTACTATTATACTTTTGCACCGTTCTATAGAATGCTAGTTATAAAATTATTTATTTTTATTTTCTTGATTATAAATTATGTATTTAGCTGGAAACAGTTTCCGCATCCGCAGATCTTTCGTTATCGATTTTTTCCATAAAAAAGTGCTGTCTATCTGTATTACAATGCAATTTCAGACTTTGTCTCAACGAGAAGAGCTTCAAACTCGCCTGCGCCTGCATTAATGTATTATTATTATTAAGTATTATTACATCTGATTATGTGTATGTATTTACTAGTATATATAGTGTATAAGTAAGTATGTATGTATATGTTTATATATAGTTTTGTATATAGTAGTATTTTTGCTGTTAGTTATGGCCATGTAATATGCCAAAGATTCACTGCAGATTACTGAACATACATACACTTAACCCTCGGCCCCATTTCAAGTACATACTTTCATAAGTAATCGGTATCTTAAGTGGTATTATGTAAATTTTAACGATGTTTAACAATATTTTGGTGCTAGCTACATACTCACAAAAAAAAACACTTTAAAAAAAACTATATTTAAATTATGATAAATCCTTTAGGATATCAAGTATAGTTATTGTTATTGCAAACATTTCGCTATATTTTAATTTTAATTTTATATACTTTGTATATATGTATGTTTATATCTGTGTATATTTTTAATTAATTTTCGATATCGATATCGAATTATATACTATAACATGATATTTTGCAATGATATGGCACGATTAGTTTAAAGTTTATCAAGACCTGAACGCCACTTAACTGGGCGCAGGCCGTTGCCAGAGTAAACTGGCTGCAAGTAGTGTTAGTGGTGGCACCGTGATTACTGTCACTCCCATTTGCCGTGCCGCACTTGCCCCGATGCCGTAACCTTGACTATGCTGCAGCTGATTAAAATTGGGCCTTGGATAGATGATATGCACCGGCGGCGGTTGATCGAACTCATCGAAGAAATTCGGATCATACCTGACATCGTTGACATCAAACTTGTGATAGACCAAGCTGTATGGATATTCGTAGCTGCTAATCTCCGTCAGATTTGTGAGCATTGTAAACAAACCATAGGATTAAAGTAGTAGTCGGAAGTTGAGGAAATCACCTTACAAGTTATGTAACAAATTGCAATCAATTTGATTGCAATCACATATAATTTATAAAATAATTCCTTTTATGATTGCATTGGAAATTTATGAATCAATTTGATTGCAACCACGTATTGATTTCAATCAGTGAAAACACCTAAATCTCAGACATTACACGACATAATAGACTTTTCTGTATCTTATCTAGAACAAGTTTATTTATTCACGCTTCCTTCCGTTCCGAAATTCTTACTAAAAGAGCGTTTTTTAAGCTAGAGCCTTTTGGGCACATATGATACATACTATAGTCCTGAGGTGCCCAGAAAATTTCATCTCGATCGGATGATATACTCAGAAGTTACACCACTTAAAATTTTATGTTTCCCTTACTATGTAACACTCATACCCCTAATGCATCCACTGATAAGATAGTTACGTCTAAGTACTTACACAGGGCAGGTGTCCACGTTGACGCCACTGATGGAGGATTTGCCCAGATTGATCTGGCCCGCAGCATCGCCCTCGACAAAGACGATGCAACCGTTAAAGTTCTCCGTGTAACGTTTGCCCGTGAACTGTGATATATCCGGCATGCCACCTGCAATGGAAATAGGATTAGGAATCAGATAAGTTTACTACTAATTAAAAGAGTTCCTAGGTAGCTTACCGATAAACACATTGCCAGGCAGATGCATCTCCTTTTTGCTTGTGGGCCGCGTCTCACCCGAGTGCGAGATGCGATCCACCTCTAGGATGGCAGTGTTCTCTGACCGCTTGATAATGACAATGTGACGACTACCATCATCAACTGGAGTATCGGTATTACGGATGACCGCCTCCTCTCCATCCAGACGCATCGCATACTCCACATTGCCATCGACAACGGCAAGGGCTATAAAGTCCTGGCCGGTGAAATCCTCGCCAGCTGGTTGTCCCCACCAAAGGAGTAAACCATTGGGTTTGCGTGTGGAGAAGACGACAACTGCCGTGGTATAATCTTGATCAACCTGGTCGCTGAACTGACTGCGATCAAGCTCCAGATATCCATTACCACGGAAAGAGGCATTGAAACTCACTTCGATATCTGAAATTGATCGAAGCAAGCACTTTCAGTGATTGAACTAGAACTATGACTTTTTCACTCGACTTACGATCCTGACAGTGCTTGCCACTGTAGCCCAGGTGCAGGTGCAAATTGCCTGATGGCCCATCTCGGTACAGGTGCCGCCATTCTCACAGGGATCATTGGCACAGGGTGCTGTCGCATACGGTTGCATTTCCTCATCGGATCCGCTGCTTGGCACATGCATATCATTGTCGGTATCGGCATGGGTATCGGCATCAGTGTCGGTATCGTGATCGCCAATCTCATTGAGTTCTCCGCAGTTCTGTACATTTGCCGCATCCACAATGTCCACCAGAAGATTGATGGGCATTTTGGAGTCATACAACCGAGAGATGCAACCATCAAAACCATCCGTAATGTTCACATCCCGATTGATCTTGACGGTCGAACGATCGTAACCACCCACATACAGAGGGTCTTCAGAGACAATGTACGAGGTCCACCTGCTGCCTTGGCATGTTGCTCGGGCTCATCGCCCACTCGGAGAATACTCTCGCCCTGACGACGTAGGAGCTCAACCCGTGTCCATCTGTGCAGCTTCAGTGGCTGCAGGGAGCGCACAACAACCGGCTTCAGACGTGCCGCCGTATTGATCATCAGCTCGACGTGTCCATCCCGAAGCACCAGAGCCACATAGTCTCCACTGGGCAGCTTAGACTCTGCCGTATACAGGAGCACTGCATCCCGCAAGCTGGACGGACGCAACGAGAGTGTCACATTGATACGCGATACCTGAGGAGTGCTGTAAACAAAAACAGTGGATGGTTAGGAAACATTACTGGAAGGGATCCATGGAAAATTCTCTAGGGATTTATTCATTTTATTAGAGGCCTAGGATGGTATTCCTGCAATCATTATGCATTCAAAAGGGTGTTGATTCCCAACTGCGTATACCAATAAATAAAGTCTCGAATTAGGGGATATTCCCATATGCCGCGTAGCTGTTGTTTAGCCCCAGTTTCCGTATTTATTTCTAACTGTTGGTAATCCACTTAATCAGAAAAAGTACCTTAGGAACTTGCCCGCTTATGTTCTCCCTCTTTTCAGAAATTCTGTCCTATACACACCTCTACTTAAAGTATTTTTCTTTATTTCTTAGAAACTCTTATCAGATTTTTAACCCCTTTCTATCTGTCGTAATATTTCCAACCATTTAGTTCCCAATACTTATCAAAAACGCTCCCTATATAGGGGACTTACCCGTATGCCGCGTAGCTGTTGCGCTTGAAGTTAAGACTGTGTTCATTCAGGTGCTCGATGTACTGACAACGATCCCCGGTGCGATTTAGGGGACACAGGCACTCCATGTCCAGTTCGGTGTTCTCACAGCGTCCGGCTCCGCATATTCCGGGAGTACACTGAGTGCCAGCAACGGCGCAGTTCCTTCCTGTCCAGCCCTGTTGGCAGACGCAGGTGTATGCCAGCTCAGTTTGGCTTTCCAGGCAGATGCCTCCATTCGAGCAGGGTGAATTGGCACAGGGTTTGCAGCTGGTGATGCCCTCCTTGAACTTGGCCTCCTTCATCAACTCCACAGTGCGACCCTGAAGGGAGAGACGACTGATGCAGCCAACGAAACCGGTTTGCTGTGTAACCGCATCCGTGGGCAACAGCTCCCAGCTGGGTACACCGCCAATATACAGATCTTCGATGAGTTCCAGGGCCGGGCTTTGTGTCACCGTGGGGAAGGCGACCGGATGCTGTTCATCGAGCTGAATGTAACCATCGCGACGTGACCTATGTACACGTACCGTATGCCACTCGTTCAGCTCCATTGGCTGCTCGGCACGTACCACCAAAGGTTTGCCTCCGAAATCGAATCGGAACTCGGCATAGCGATCCTTGAGAGACAAGGCAATGTAGTCACCGGCACCGCGAGTTTGTCCATTAAAGAGCAACAGACCGTTGCTGGACTCTGGTCGGAAGGTGATCTCGAAGTTGAACTTCACAGAGGAGTCCGGCAATGTGGGGAAGCTCATGTAGCTGAGCGGTTGCTGATGGAAGTGTGGAATGGCTCCGGTTGCCACCAGGATGGTTGGATAGTCCACAGATTCTCCATCACCATAGACGGCTGTGCAGATGTAGGTGCCCGCATCATTTGCCTGTACATCCTTAAGGGTCAGTTGGTTCTGTGGATCAAAGGAATAACAATGTGATCAATGTTGAGTAATGATGTTAAAAATAATCGAAATATCGCTTAATCGATAATTTTAAAATATGAATATGCATCCTTAAATCAACCCAAGCATTAAAAGCTATACTCTATTTTTAATATTTGTATAAAAATTCGATTAATCGATTAACCGATTTTTCGATTAATAAATTATCACATTGGCAGCTTTGAATATTTATTTTTTATATTTGTATCAAAAATCGACTAATGTATGCAAATTTCCCGATTTTTCGATCATTTAATGTTTCCATTAGCGATTGTTAAAAATCGATTTCTAAATCGTCGCTCACTTACATTGAGTATATCCCGTCCAGGCTGCAGTTGTCCGTATTGACGTGACCAGCGATAACTAGCCTGTCGGTTCTCATCGGCTCCACAATTGAGCTGTGCCTTGTCTCCGACCTTGGTATGAACGATCTTGGGTCGTCGCAGCTCATGTGGTTGCTCCTCGATTGAGAGCTCGTAGCTGGTGGTATAAAGATCACCCTCATCTGTTCTGCATTTGCATACATAGTTACCAGCATCAGCGGCAGTCACTCGATTGATCACAAGACGATTTCCCACTTGCTACAGTGAAAGATATTGCAGATCAGTTGATGAACGTATAAAATTAGATTTAAAAAGACTCACCTGAATATTCAATGAGAGTGGCGCACCATCTGAACGTTCCCAGATCACATCTGTATAGCTGTTGTCCGAGGAGTAGCATTCAACTTCGGTCGACTCTCCGACAAATAACCTTGACGATTGCTGGTCCAGTTTCAGACTGTAGTCCCGAGGAATCATCGGTGGAGGAGTCACCCTCACAGGCGGTAAATACACGCCTGGATAAGGGGCTGGTGTTGTAGCCACGCCCACTGTACCACCAACACCATAACGAGGCAACGACCGATCATATACAGGACACACAGTAAGCGGAAGAACAAGAAGAGGAAGAAGATTCGCCGAGTAATACGACGAAGACGAGGACGAAGACGACGACGAAGATGTTTTTCGGCGATATGTTCACAATTGGCGACAATTCACAATTGAGGGGTGTAGGTGATGTAGTGTGTGTGTTTGTGGTGAGTGTAAATGTGTATGTTGTGTGTGTGAGTGTGTGTGAGTGGGTGTGTGTTTGATGAGTCATCGATATGAGGGATAAGATAGTAAAAAATACACAGAGAGAAAAAAGCAGTTAGCAAAATACATGTCAAATATGGTGTTTTATACAGATAGTTATGCGATGTTTATCGAACGCTTAACGATTGATCAATATACTTCGAATATCGATCATCGTTGTGTGTGTATGTTTGTGTATATATGTGTGGTAGGTGTATATGTGTATTTGTGTGAATGTGTGTGTGTGTGTGTGTTCGATATGCATCACATGTTTTTAATTTTAGTTATTATTTAGGTATGTTTAGAATTTTGTTTCCTAGTTAGACAAATAAATACATACAAAGAAGGAGGAATAGGGTGTCGTGGTAGGGGGAAAATAGAAGAGTGGTGATTTCAATACTAAATTAACAGAAATACATAATAATAATCAACAGAAAGTGGAAAAAAAAGTACAAAAACTAGGAAATACACAGCTACATTTAAGCTAAAAATTTCTACTGTTTCGAATCACATTGAATACGAGTACATAAGTGTGTCGGGTGTGTGTGTGTGGGTGTAGTGTGTGTATGTTCGTGTATGGGGTTACAGATGAGATTGTTCAGAAATATCTGTTACTAATTACGAAACAATTTCTATCGATTGTTATCGATAACAGACCATTAGACCAGCTCAATTTCGTAAATGGATGTTTCATGTACACACATATACATATACTTACATACATACAATTATCTAATATCTAAATACAGTACAAATTCTACAAAATGTCTTCTAGGTATATCGATTATTACAATTTGATGACGTTTTTTTGTTGTTGTTGTTGTTGGCGATCGAAAGATTTTTAGTTTACAAATATTTGTTCTGATTTTTCAGTATTTTCGCTTACGAGTCGTGTGTGTATGTGTGTGTGTGTGTGTGTGTGTGGTTGTATGTGTGGCATATTATTTACAAGAATTTTGTTTGACATTATCAAAATATATACAATTTTTTAAGGGTTAGTACAGGTTGAAAGCCCCCATGCGATTAGGTTATTCAATTCAGATACCATTTCGATATCGATATTTTAATAGTCTAGCCCGAAACCTGTAAACGTTGTTTTTTTTTGGTTGTTGATGCTGTAAAGGTGTTGAAGAGGTATTTGCAAGCATTTTTCGTTTGTGTTATCGATAACGATAATAGCATATCGATCAGGTTATCGCTACCGTTATGACTTACAAACTACAAAACCTCCGTTTTTTTTTTAGAGAAGCAGCTACCCATACACTACAGCTGTTGTTGTTGTTGTTGTTGTTCAAGTTGTTATTGTTGTTGCTTTATCGATATTATTAATGTTGTTGTTGCTGTTGCAGTTGTTGATCTTGTTGATTCAATAGTATTCTTAGTTAACACGTGAATTCAGTGCAAGTTGCAATTGTTGCAGTTTATTTTTTTGTCGTATTGCAAAGAGTTGGAATAGAGATAGAAAAATAGAGTGATAGCCAAATAAGGATAAAGATCGGTTATAGTTTAAGTTGAAGAAGACACTGTGAGAGATATAGAGTGATTTAGCGATAGACTGAGAGTAAAAGAGTAAGAGAGAGATAGATAGAGAGAGAGAGATTAAAGCAGCAGAAAAAGCTAGAAATGTGAAAACTTATGACAAACCGAAGCTTTTGCTCATCTCTTGCACAACTTGACGCTTTCTAGTCCTTTCCCGTCGATAATCCTGTTTCCATAGCTGATGATGCTTCTGCTTTCCAATGCTTCCTCCTCTGATCCGCTCCTGACTCTTTTTCCAGCGCTTAAAATTTCCCAAGCCGACTCCCACCGCGGTTGTAGTTGTACTTGCCTTGCTCCCGAAATCCCGTGTACAATTGAACTCATCCGAGTGATCCGTGCAGTCGTGGATGCCATCACAGACCATGCTCGCCTTAACGCACGTATGCGGATGTGAAACGCACTTAAAGTCACTTGGCTGGCAGACATAGGAGATGATGGGAGGACGTGCAGGCGGTGCCAATGATTTATTCGGCGTGATTTTGTTCATTTTGAAATCTATTGCAATAGCTCAGCATTTGCGAATTATAGTTGAGATAGTTGTTTTTTCGTATGTCGGTTGATATTTTGTCGGTATATTATTTGTATTTTTGTATTTTTTAATTATATATTTTGGTATTTTCGTATAGAGAGCGTAAGATAAGAGATTAGCAAATGTATGCCAAAATAAGGACTTCAGCCACGGTTAGTACTAGTACTAGTTATAGTAAGTAGTATATTCCCAATCACAGTTGCCCCTACTCAAGAAGTACGCATACGCACCGTTAGCCAACGTTCAAAATACAAATCGTACATACTGATAGAGTAGTTGTACATGCTTTAAATAATGTGCTCATTGATGTATGCACAAATATCATCGACTATTGTGTGTGTGTGTGTGTTTGTGAGTGTACAATGAATTGTGGCCAAGCAACAAATACTTGCTACAACTAAATACTAAATAGTCTAATTACTAAACTAAAAGCAAACTAATTATAAGGCATCTTGGGTGTGCAACGAATTGTTTTTGTTTTTGGAATTTTCTCTTTTAATAGCAGTGATTTAGTTAGTGATTAACATTGGGTTTAGCTTCCATCGATTCGAAGATCATTTTGCTCGTTTATATACAAATCGTAGGACTAGTGTTAGTTTGATAAAGTAGTACTTGTCGAACGGCATTACAAAGCATTAAAGATTTACAATCAAAAGTAATAGTAATAATAATAATAATAGTAATAATAAAAAAATAACATTGAGTTAAAAAAATTAAAATAAGTGAAATCAACTCATAAGAAAACAATAATAATAATAAAAATACTAATCAAGTTTTGGGACTAATAAATGAATATTTTAAACATGATTATGATTATAAGGCTCTAGCTTGAACACACCTGCACATATATATAAAAACATGCAGGGTATCTCTTGGCGGCCCCTAAACACACTCAAATTGTACTTATTTGCTAGGGTATTTCAATTGAATGTTGGTGTTGTTGTTACAGTTGTTGTTGTTGCAGTTGTTGTTGTTGTTGTTGCAGTTGGTAGTTGGTTGGTTGATCGGTTGTTGTAGCAGTTGATGTTGTTGTTGTTGTTGTTGTTGCCGCATATATATAGTGTATATAGTATATAGTTTATACATGCATATACATGAATATATATATGTATATTATGGATTATGTATACATGAGCATAGATAATTCAAATTCAGATTCGGTTGATTTTTTCGATTGGATTTTTTGTGTAATGTTTCGT
This sequence comes from Drosophila putrida, assembly GCA_037043535.1. Classification (NCBI taxonomy): domain Eukaryota; kingdom Metazoa; phylum Arthropoda; class Insecta; order Diptera; family Drosophilidae; genus Drosophila; species Drosophila putrida. The sequence goes on from JBAMBI010000996.1 coordinate 297,656, forward strand.
GTGGTATTCGTATTTTTTTCAAGTATTTTTTGGTATTTTTTTTTGTTTTTTGATTTTTATCATTTGCATTGCGCACGAAACATTGCATAGTAACAATAATATATATTTATATATATGTGTGTGTGTGGTATTTTTGTTTTTATGTTTTGCATTTTGCACAAGCGCACATGTAAGAAAGAGAGAGAAAGAGATAAAGTGGGAGAGAGAAGAGAAAAAGCAGTAAAGAAAGAGAGAAATAAAAAATATATATGAAATCATTTGATTTGTACCATATTTTTTGAAAAGTTTCTGACCTATCCATAAGTATTTGATCAATTATGGAATCTTTTCTGCATTATTTTTCATTATTTTTGTGGAAGACTTTGGCAGAACAGAGCTAACTGGAGACTGAAGAATTTTGTAATTAATTTCGATTTGAGATTTGAACTGAAATCAGTTGCTTTGCCAATATTTGCTGAAATTTGTTTTTTGTTGCTTTAAAACTGATTTTAAGTTATTCAAGGTAATAAATACAGTAGACGATTATTTAAACATTTTCAACTTGAGATTATTTACAATAGTTTAATATGAGTAGGTTGATACTTTTTTGTTGTTGTTGTATTTTAATCGATCACAAATACATGAGATTTAGTATTTGGTTTGCTATTTATTAATACATTTCTTTGGTATTTTTGTTTTTTTTTTTGGTTTTTTGTGAAGTGCAGGTGCTGCTTGTGTGCAAATGGAAGAGAGGAGGAGGTGAGTGAGAAAGTAAATTGAGAAATGTGTGCGGTGCAGTATTTATTTATATTCATTTGTTGTTGTCGATTGATTAAAAGCCACAAACAAGACACGGAAGAAAAATAACACTATTTAAATAACCATTATTATTAATATTCACGTCGTTGATATATCAAATAACCATAGGGGAAGAAAATGAACAAACACCAGAGAACAAGAAAAGACAAAGTGAACGTATCCGACACCAGAAATGAGAGAGGACCCAATAAAAAATAAAAACACAAACAACAGACACAAAGTCAAAAATCAAAAATAATTATATGAGAGAAAACAGCGAAATTCGACAAGCCGAACTTCAAATATCCTTGCAGAGGTTTCAACAGATTACTTAAGGAATAAAGAGATTTATCTTTAATTTGATAAATGCCCAAAAAAGTAGGCAACAGTTTTTGTGAGGATTAAACTCGGACATAAATAGAAAAACAATATGAATCGATTGTAGTTTTTGGGATCTCTGCAAGGGCATATAAACTAAAAACATTAATAAATGTTAATATTTAACGAAATAAAAAGAATATGTTACAATTGTTTGCTTTACACAATTCGATTTTTTTTTTGTGTAAAATGTATGTTAATATTTTTTTGTTGTTTTATTTTTCACTTAGTGGATTTTGCTGGGACTTAAAAAGTATTGTATTAGATATGGCAGCCACTTGTAAGCTTAAAACTTTAAAAATATTATTAATAAGTTTATGTTATGTCAAATGCATTCAATTGCATTAATTATGAAAATATATATGGTGTATATAAGTATAATTGAATTGAATAATTTCATTTTGTTTTTGGCATTTTTTGGTTGTTGCTTTTGTTGCACATAACTTAACAATAGAAATTCAATTTGGAAATTAACGAAAAAATGGCTATATATGTGGCTTCCTTTTGTGGGTGGTTGGTTGGTTGGTTGGTTGGTTGGTTTGTGGCAGTGGGATCGTTTTATTGGGCATGCACTGTACTTTTTATTATAATTTTTTTTCAATTCCATCTGTTGACTGTACAATATGCTTGAAGGTCTTGTGTTTGAAGGGCAGTTATTTGTTAAAAGTGTTGTTTTTGACACCGTCACCAGTTAAATTATTATTTTTTTTTGTGTGAACTCTTCAGATACTTATAAGTACATACAGATACAAATAAAGTGTGTGTGTGTGTGTTTGTGTGTTTTGGAGTGTGTACTATTGACATATTTTTAATAATAATTGGGTTTTTTGGTTGACTTAAAATTTAGAGAGTTACAATTGTTAGTGGCTGGATTGTGTGTATCTCGCTTATTGTCATATATACAGAGTGTGTTTTGTGCCTTAGACCCGTTTCCGTATCCGATTCGTTATTGTTTTAAATTTCTTTTAACTCGCTTGTGAACTGTATGTGTTTGTGTGTCTGTGTTTGGGTGTATGTGTGTGTGTGTGTGTGTTTCTGATGTGGTAGATAGTAAGATACTTGGTAGTTTTTAGCTCGCATATTTACAACGTGTCTGAACATTGGATCAGTTTACAAATTGTGTGTAGGATGTACTCAGAGTGTTGTGAGCATATAAATACATATATAGATAGAGTATATACGTGTGTTTTTTTAGTTAAGTAGTTTCTAGATAAACACATACATATACATATGGATATACATATACATATGAATAAAGATATATGTAGATACAAATACAGTAACAGAATAGATATAGAATCAAGATAAATAGTAGATATAGAACAAAGTAAAATCAGCGAGCGAGCGAGCCTTTCATCTTTCAATCTGCTCTGAATCTGAATTTAATAATAATATTGCCAACAACGCCTAAATCTTCGGTATCCTTCAATTTCTTTCTATCGTTTCTCATTTTATGATACAATATTTTCATAGTGATTTCGGGGTTTTTTCATTTTTCTTTTTTTTGGTATCCTTTCTTTTTACTTTTTTGTTTTGTTTGCTGGCCTAACACTTGACGTAAGAATCGTTTATAAGTAGTTTAGGATTGTGAGTGTGTGTTTGTGTGTGTGTGTTTTTGTGTGTTTGTGTGTGTGTGTATATATGTGTATTTGTGTGAGAGATAAGAGATATTTCTGTTGCTGTTTCGCATTGTCGGACCTGACATCTGACATCTGACACAACCATTATATGGGTTGCGGGAAGGGGTCTACTCACTTAGTACACGCAAATCAACGAAGGATTGAGGCAAACGTTGACCCCTTTCCAAATCATACGAATCGCAGATATAACGACCGGCATCCTCGATACGCAACGATGGCAGGATCAATATCGGACTATCGGGGCGAGCATCATTTGGCAATGGTTGTCCATCTTCGCGTCGCCACGTGAACTGCAAATTTATCCGATTTTCAATACAGTATTTTCACATTCCACTCCTTTTCTCCAATCCACTCACCTGAACGTTATTATCGTGTTGGCCACCACGTGACGAGGTAACCGTGCAACGTAGCTGAATGCTCTGACCCTCATGACCCTCCTGTTGCTGTGATTGTGGCTGTTGTTGGTAGTAATTGGGACGTCTTACCTTCACCTGTGCAGTCTTGCTTGCATCCCCGTATTCATTGGATGCCTTACAGATGTAATTTCCAGCATCAGCCGGAGTGATGGCTATGAACCGCAGATATGGACCATCAATGCGCGCAGAGCTGTTAAATTGTCCATTTCAAGTTTATTTTAATAAACAATTATAAATATAAGAAATATTTTAAATACCCATCCATCGTTTCTTATCTCTATTGTGGGTTATGTTCACTTCTTATTTATATTTTCAATATTAAATATGTAGAAACATTACCTGGTCAATGGTCGATTGTTTTCGGTGGACCAGCGGACTGTCTCGGGCCTGGCATTTGTCACATGGCAGAAGATGTCAACATTGTCGCCGGCCTCCACATCAAGTGGAATATTGGGACGGAATGTGATCTGTGGAATTGGCAAGAACACCAGTTCACGCACCACATTGGCCACGACGTTGCCACGCATATCAATGGCATTGCAACGATATTGTCCCAGATTCTCCTCCTGCACAATTGTGATGGTTAGAGTATTGCGTTCGGTGTGTGCATTCGGTGGCAGAGGTTGTCCATCAACACGATCCCAGTTGGTACTCAAGGTGGGTGCAAAGTCACAGGTTAAAGTCACATTTTCACCCAGATTCGTTTCAAATCTTTGTTCAACCGAATCGCCATCAGCTGTTGGATGTTCAAATCAGTTGGTATTACATTTCAAATGAATAGAGTCAGTCAAAGGCTACTTACGTTCAGTGATGTCACCTCTCTTTGGCTGCACATCAACGCGAATTTGACGTTCATCTCTGCCGGCTTCATTGGTGGCCACACAGGTGTAAACCCTCGCATCAGCCTGAGTCACTCGATAAACATTGAGATAAGCCGTGTTATCACCGTAATGGCGATCGACTGATTCAGTGTGTAAGGAATGTTCGTTCTCCCATTGCACAGATGGATTTGGAGATCCGCTGGCCATACAAGTAACTCTCAACTCATCACCCTCTGTGAGACGCAGCATTGAGGTATCTGGCTCCAGAGTGATTATGGGTCTCTCAATGACACGCAGGTTCACGGTTGCACTTTTACGGCCAACTTCATTCTCAGCCACACACTCGTAGTCACCGGCATCGGCCATTTGTATGTCATGCAGGCTGCACGGAAAGAGAGAGATTAAAAAGAGATAGTTAGATAGGTTACTGGTATAGTTATGGTAAAGTCATGAGTAACAGTTCCTCACAAGGTAACAGGACTTTTACACAATATTTAGTACATTCATTTACTTACATCAAGTATCCGGGGCTGGTTGGCTGATGCTCATGTCGGGGCGATAATGGGACACCATCGACACGGCGCCATTGCACCGTCGGCTCGGGAATGCCAGTACCGATACAGTAAAGCCATCCGTCGTCGCCGACTTGGTGCGCTCCTTCCGACGCCGTTTTAATGTCAACGCTCGGAGCCTCCCGAGCTGTAAACAAGTAAATTATGGTGGTTGTACAGATTAGTATTAGGATCAGACTGTGCGGACCTGTCTTATTACCGACTCCATTCTTGTGCACTTGGCATTGCATAATTTCAATTTTAATTGTAATTGTAATAAAATAGCAAATGTTTATTATAAAATGTGGATAAAAATTCAGAGGGTTGCAAAATTACATTACCAATATTGTTAGAATTTAAGAGGAAAGCATCCGGAAGAAATAGAACAAAGAAAAATATTTAAACCACTTATCGAGTGTAAGACATTATTAAGAAGTTTGCCTTTGAAATATCGAATTAAACCTTAACTGAATGATGCAGTTTTTTCGAAAGATCTTTTAAGAGTCTTGTTTTTTGTTAAGGTCACTTAAGAGCTTAACAGAATGATTTACAAATATGGCTTTGATTGATTCAAAGCTTTGTATTGAAGGCTAGGAAGATTATTCAAGAATAATATTTCTGTTTCTATGGAGTGAAAATAAATGTTTGACTAGCTTTAATAGTCTACCTTTAAGTAAAGCGCTAGTCTTTAAGTTATATCTGTGATCAATGCTTGAAATACACTTGTGATGTTATAAATTCCATCCAAAAACAAGATAAACCTTTTCTTATTAAAGGGGGATATTAAATAATCGTCTACGAGAATAACTTACGTTCAACATCGACGTTTGTGGACTTTGTATCGGAGCCATAGGCATTCTCGGCAATACAGAAATAGGTGCCGCGATTATCGGGCTTGGCGTTGATAATACGCAACACATTGCCGGTCTGATGAACATTGGAAGGCATTTGGCCGTTATGTTTGGTCCACTTGATGTTCGGATATGGTGATCCACTCGATTCACAAGTGATGCTAAAGTCGGAGCCCTGAGTTATTGTGTTCACTTCATTGAAGTGCACAATTTTGGGTGGAATGCTGGTGAAAGGAATTAAATAAAATATATAAATAGAATCGATATAGATCCCTTATCCCTATGTTGCACTTACCCGTCGGTAGGTACCGGCTGCTGACGTTGCTCGATGTAGACACGTGCAACTTCAGTGTAGTTGCGATGACTACGTGTATCGATGCCGACACAAGTGTAGATGCCGGAGTCCCGAGCTGTAGCGTCATGGATTTCCAGGGTGTCTCCAATGATGATGACGTTGCGTTGCTGTTGTTGGCGCAGAGGATAACCATCGTGCAACCAATCATATTTGAGCATAGCACCACTGGTCGTATGGCAAGTGAAGCGCACAGTGTCTCCAGAGTTGCCATTATATTCCTCGGGCTGAATATAGAGACGTTCCCTCGCTGGAGGCGGGGCATTTCCATGTACATAAATCTGAACGTATTTCTCGTCCGTATTGAACTGATTCTGGGCCGCACAACGGTAACGTCCCTCATCGGATTTACGTGGTGACTCGAAGATCAGACGACCTCCATCGGTGCGAGTGTGTCCATCAACCTGACCATCGACGCGAGTCCAGGTCACGGTTGGGGTTGGATTTCCTTCAACTTCACAGCTGATCTCGTTGGCCTGATACTCATCAAAGTTGACCGTCGACGGCAGGTTGATAATCTGAGCGGGTGAGCGTTGTGATTGATCTGTTTAAAGGGTGGAGGGAGGAGGAAGAAGAAAGAGATGAATTTAGTTTATGTCTGAACAGGATTACGAGGTCATGTCTCTGTGGGCAATAGCTACCATAGCGAGCCAACATTTCTTTAGCATATCCTTGAGCCGCATTCGATTTACAGGATTTATAGATTAGCTTAACATACAATAAAGGTATTTTTTTTATGAGTTTACTTACTTGAAATGGTAATCGAGACCATGTCTTCGAAGATGTGTTGGGTCTGGTTATTGACTGCCTTGCAGATATAGATACCGGAATCGGTTATCTGCAGATTATACATATACAGGGTACCTCCATCGATCTCCGCAGACTGGGGCAGACGGCTGTTCTGCTTATACCAGCTGACCAGGACAGGATCCTAAAAATAATCAAATATATTCGGAATATTCTTAGATAAAATATATATATAATTGGGAAAACAATGAAACTTACATTGTTCCACTTCATGCGACCGCTACATCTGAGAGAGATCGATCCACCCACTGGCATAATGGAGATCTGTGGCTTCGATATCGATACGATTATCTGGGTGCGAATGTTATCGGGTAGATCGGGCACTGTTGGCTCCTGGTTACCATTGTCTGATTGATGTAAAATTTAAAATCGATTAGTCGTTAGTACCAAACTCACTCGGCTGTTAATTCTCAACTCTTTACAATTGTGTTAGTGACAAGGTTTTCGATCGGGTTCACGTTTCAAACGCTCTTTGAAGGGAAAGGATTCTAAATAAGTAGTACGTAGGAGTTTTTTTTTCTATTAGCCACCAGATATATACGTTACACATTGGTAATACCAGTTCTATCTAAAAAATATGTTTGACACATCGTTACCCATCTAAAAGGACTACGATAGGTTAAATATAGTAGCTCAAAAGATCAGTTGGTCCGGGCAGTGATCGGGTATCGAACTCAACTCAAGTGCAAGAACATATGTAAAAGTTGGGTTAGTTGCAGCAAAAGAGATTGAGAGGTTGATATCTATAGTATGGCCTATTTCAACTATTATACGAGTAAAGATTTATACACAGAGTTATCCATCTCTAAATACGTATTATATAGCGATGAAACACATACATATTTGTACACAAAACAAAATAATCTATAGTTTTGGAATTTCTATACAAAAAAATTAAACAACAACATAGGTAAATATTGGAATTATAGAATATCTAGGACTGAGAGATCATAATTGAGAGCAGCGAAATATCACTAAGTGATTGCTCTCACAAAAGCACAGAAGAGAGTATAAGTTTCAATATGAGAGCCTACGAGAGTGTAAGAAGAAAGAGAAACAGTCGGAGAGAAGAATTCACGTTTACACGGCTGCAAGAAGACAACTTTTAAATATGTAGTTTATATATTAAATATTAACATAAATAGTATCATCGATGCAGTTGCGTAAACGTTTCTTTTTTTCACAAAATATAGGAAATTGATTGGATTTGGAAAATTAGGCAAGTCGGACCCAGAATGGAAGGAATTGATCATTGAGGGCACTTAAAGTTTAGAACACAAAACAGAGATTGACAGAGAATTAGAAATCGACTATCTAACAGATACAGATATACGATATAAATGTGTAAACATATAGAGTACATATCATCTATTGAATGTATGTGTGTGTGAGCTATTGCTAAATATTTGTATTTGGTTTGGTAGTTGGTAGTTTTCTTTTTTTTTGGCAGTGTACAAGTACAAGATATAGGAAGACAGAGAGCAGTAGTAAATAGTAGTTGTTGTTGTTGTTGGAGATTGATTGTTTTTGTTTGATTGATAGATTGATTGTTTGGTCGCGAACCTCGCAGCTGGCAGCCATAGCGCAGTTTCGTAATATTTCCTATGATTCTGTTGCCCTTATATATCAGCAGGGTGTCATTGTATGATATTGTCTCGTTGGGCTCAATATCGAAATGAAAGCCATTGCAACAGAATCCCCCAATTGAATCGCATATCTTGGGCGGTTCTTCAATAATGCGAGATGTGTCTAGAATGTGGATGGATTGGATGGATTGGTATTGTTGTGATGATTTCATTTTGTCGCAAGTCGTTGTTTGTTTTTTCGATTTATATTTTCATTAATTTTTTTTTGTTTTTTTGTTTTTCGAATATATAATTTCCAAATTCAGTTGGATGATATCGAGAGGTGAAAGGATGTGTGAATAAGAAAACAAATTTAAAGAAATGTTTGAGAATTGCATAAAATGATGATATAGCAGCTAACTTAGAGTAACTTCAGAGACAATAGGGTGTAAAGTTGGAGAAAGAGAGAGAGAGAGAGAGAGGGGAATCAATGCAGGAGGCATCCAGTACAATTCTTTGGAAACTGAATATTTTTGGGAAGGGAAAAATGTGTGTATGTGTGTGTTTGTGTGGTGTGGTGTATGTATAACTCACTATAATCAGACTTGAATTGATCCGTTATTAATCTATCGATCTGATGTTTATGTAACCCAGTAGAACTCACCAATTTCCATACAACGATCTCCAGTGAATCGTGGCTTGCATTTGCACTCAACATTTCCACTGTTGCCTAGATAACAGGTCTGTGTATTTTCCCTGTGGCAGGGGCAAGCACTGCAGTGTCCATTCTCATCGCGATAGTGGAGAGGGGCACAGGATTCGCAGGAGTTGCCGGTGTATCCGGCCGGACACTGGCACATTTCGATGTCAACGGCGCGCTCGGCACCGGGTTGAGCTAGTTCAACGGATAGTTCAAGGGTCACATCACGAATGGATGTCTCTGTGGTGGGTATTTTGGGTGTGGCACGAATGAGCAGATGCTCCACATTGGTGAGGACAGTCATGACGTCACTGCGTGTGGCAGGAACAGTTCTTCCCTATCCATGCGCTGCCATTGATCATCCTCACTCAAGATCACACTGTACTCATCCAGTTCGGATTCCTCAGCTGGACGGGACCAAATCAAGCGAATACCATTGCCAATGATCACGACATCACTTCCATGCTGGTATTCTCCAAAGGACTTTGTATTCAAAGTGTAATTCAATCTGCCACCATAGGCATGAAGTTGATTGCCTTGAACATTGCCACGTAGACTCCAGTATTTGGTGGAGTAGGATCTAAACGAATAGGTGAACTTATTGTTGGGTACATCCTTTGTCAGGTTATCCCTATCCATCTCCTGGCCATCCTCATCGGTAATCAAGGCCTGGTTGCTAATAAAGTCAACCGCAATCAGTTGACGGAAAAGTGTCGCTGATTGACACTGTGTGGCATGTCCCGAACAGAAGCATTCCTTGCAACCGTCCACATGAGAGACGGACAGACCAAAGGTATTATCCCGACATTGATCACAACGGACTCCAACCACATTTGCCTTGCAAACGCAAACACCATCACTACATCTCTCTGTGCCATCTCTATTACACCACTGGCAACGTTGCTGATTGTCCGGCTCCGGCTGAGGTGGCTGTGGCTGTGGTCCATTGTTGTCCGGCTGGCAGTCATAGGGAGTACCACGGCTGGCGTCACCCACATAACCAGCGGCACACCGCTCACAGTTCTCTCCCTCAGTGTTGTCGGCACAGTTCTGGAATGGGATAAAAGTGGCTATTATAAACTCTGGTGCATAAAAAAGACCGCACTATGTTTTTTTCAGTAGTGCACTTTTATGGCCGCACAATGTTATTTCTGGCTTTGTGTTAAGTTGAAGAAGTGCTAATGTCCGCACATGATTAAGCTATCATTCCTCTAAATTTTAATATAATGCCAAGTGGAAAAAAACTTTCTGATCCAGAAAGATTGGTCGCTCTGTTATTCGAAATTTTTGGATAAACTTTGGAGGAGGATCCTTGGGCGGCGTCTGCGAGTCTGGATGCTTGGATCCAGCATTTTCAAGCACTCATTTGAATTCCAAGGAGTACACAGATATTTTAAAAATAAACCTATTGCATTGCTGGCCAGAAGAATTTATGCCAAAAACACCACGTTTACCAGTGTTAAGGACCTCAAAATGGCAATAATTTAGTCATGGGACGAACTTTCCCCAACTGACATAACAAATCTGATAGATAGTATGCCAAATAGAATATTCGAGCTAATTAGTGCTAGGGAGGTTACACTCATTATTAAACCACTAAAAATAGAAAAGGGGTGCGGTCATATTTTTGCACCAAAATTTTCAAGAAAATGAAAAAAAGACCGTCTCAGCTTAAAGATTTCTTCAAGCTCGCGCCCTAGAATTCCCAAGTGGTTTTAGCAGTGCGTGCATGAGATGCCACTTGGATCAGTATCTTTTGACAAGTTTTTTTGACTATAATCATTATTAATATATTATTATTATTATAAAGGACTTGCTTACCAGACACTCTCCAGTCTCGGCATCACATTGCGAGGAGTGACCATTGCATTCGCAGGGCTCGCAGAGACCGAGGTAAAGTCCTTCCTCGGGATTACGTTTGTAACCAGGGGCGCATCGTTCGCACGAGAGTCCAATGTAGCCCTGTGGACAGCGACATTCCTCCACTTCATAAGCACGAGTAGTACCCAGATTTGTAGCTGTGGCAGTATCCATGACGACTTGCTGAAGGGAACCCTCCTTAGTGCTGGTAGTGTAAGTGGCCTTGATGTAGATGGCATCAATCTTGCTGAGTGCCATCAGCAAATGTTCCCGATTGGCCACCTGGCCATCAATGCGCTGCCAGGCACTCTCCAGTACAGCAACGGCATAGGAACTCAATTGGCTGGGACTAACGGCTGATTTGCGGTAATGGATGAGGGTTAGATCCTCCCCAGACTTGATGACAACATCGGGTGCACTATTGCGAGACATCTGACCTCCGGGCAGGGGACTGTAGCTAATCGTGTAGTTAAGACGACCGCCATAGGCAGTCAGCTTGTTGCCTAGGAAAGCAGCGGGAAGACTCCAGTACAGGGTATCTGCGCTGTAATCGTTGTCATGACTGAAGCTAATCTCATTACTCAAAGTCTCGAAAGGTACGGCCTGAGGTTGGGGATGTGTGTAATCGCGAATCAGCTGGAAGCCATGGGGAGTACGGGAACGTCCAAAGCTGCTGCTCACTTGATCGCGATACCAGGAGGTGCTGGTACAATCAGCCTGAAGGCCACTGCAGAAGCACTCGATGCAACCAGTGTATGTGAACGAGTTCAAATGGAAGCTCTTCGGGGCACAGGTATCACAGTGCTCTCCGGTCACAAGAGCCTTGCAGTGGCAGCTACCATCACTTAGGGAATTGTAGGTACCTTCCACGTTGCACGTGGATTCGGGTGTTCTGCGGCAGCTACCTTGAGGAGCCAAGGGATTACCCTGATAACCGTCGGCACAGCTCTCGCAGCGACGTCCAACGTAGCCCTCGTAACATGTACAGAGAACATCACCGTCGGGACTCAGTTCACAGCCACTGGCAAAGTTATTGCTACCACTCTGGGGGCAAGGACATTCCCGACAAGGCACTCCACGACGGGGATCACCATAGGTACCAGCTGGGCAGGGCTCTGGGACGAAGGGTACACAGTGACCCAACCAAGGACCGCCAGGTTGACGTACATAGCCAGGAGCACAGGCTTCACAAGAATCTCCCACATAGCCAGGAGGACAGTTACATTTCTCCACCAATGGGGCGCCACCCAGTCCTTGATCTGAAGTACCAGCCGAGTCCATTATAATGTTCACCAGCTCCACTTCACGTGCCACAGTATCAATGTATCCCAGACGGATTAAAATATTATCCACATTTGCCAAAATCATCATGATTTCCTCTCGGGTGGCCTTGCGACCATCGGGTTTCTGCCAGCCGCCCGGTAGGAATTCAACCGACACCTTATTGGACAGATTAGGCTGTGTACGGACGCGATTGGTAAGGGTAAAGCCGTTGCCTGTAATGATTACATCTGGTCCAGAAATGGGACGACCATTACCAACATAGCTGACATCGTACTTGAGTTTACCACCATAGGACTTCAGCTGGTTGCCCATGTAGTCGCTGGGTAAGGCAAGATATGGAGTCTCCCGGCTATTGTACTGCACATCGGAGGCACGGAACTGGACGCCATGCTGCATGTTGAGGAGATTATGTCCAGGCGACTCATTGATCACAATTTGATGGTATGGACTCAGCTCGACGCTGACAACACGATGCGCCTGAATAGGTGGATGTATGGCATAGGTGAATAGATTGGCACTCTCACAGGAGTTGGCCACTCCGAAACAGAAGCACTTGATGCACTCCTCACTGGACCGGGCCAACATATTGAAGAATCCGGCCGAGCAGTGCTGATTGCGATCCGGGGTAACCTTCACAATAGTATCGGGTGTTACGAAGTGAGTTCCACGGCTATTAATGATCTCACAGGAGTAAGCTCCGCTATCGTGGTACTGCATATCTGGGCAATACAAATCGCCACGGCCTCCAGAACTCTTCGAAGTACACTTGTCGGGCACATGACCCCAATTCAGACGCCAGACAATGGTGGGTACTGGTACACCAGTTGCAGTACAAGTCAAATTCAAGGGCTGACCCGCCAGCAAAGCTTGCATGGGGGGTGGTGGACGAATTGGTACAGGTTCCACTGTAGTCGAAGGGGATTTTGATAAGTAAAAAGATTCGCAAGGAATTTTGGGTGGAGATACTTACTGCAACCGATCTCATCGCTGCCATCGCGACAATCGTTGAGATCATCGCACTGGAAGCTCTTGGGAATGCAATGGCCACTAGAGCATTGGAATTCACTGTAGCGACAGGGGGCGCCACTGGGCTCGGGATCACAGGACTCCTCATCGGAATTATCGCCACAATCGTTCTCACCATCACAACGCCAGGTACGCTCCACACATTTGGAGTTACTGCAAAGGAACTGATTTGGCTGACATCTACGTCCCTGGCTACAGCTGTGCTCATCGGATCCATCCGAACAGTGGGGCAAACCATCGCAAATGTTGGACTTGTCAATGCATTCTCCATTCATACATGTGGCCTGATACTCGCTACAAGCTGTCGGTGGTCGATCGTGTTCGGCAGTGTTAACTATAAAAGTATTATAAAGAAAAAATTTAAAAAATATTAGGTCAATCTAAATATAAAAGCTGGAACCCGATTCAGCGATTGTCTTACCCAGTTCAAAAGCCAAAAGCGGCATTAGGATTAAGAGAAAAAGAGTATATTAACTACAGATCTAATTCAGTTAAGTTGAAGAAGAACAAGGCTTGTGATGAACTTCTTCTTTAATTAATTAACTCATTTCCTACCTAAACCAAAGAACTCGAGGTCAATATGCGGCACAGTGCCGTATTTTATACGATTCGATTTAGGCTCCTCGTACTTGTGCTCACCCCAAGCTGCAGCCGTATTGGAGTAAAGATCATTGTAACCCAATATTACCCATAGAAATATCATAAAAGTCCCGTCACACGATCCGTTTTTAGAGTGTCACTTTTTGAGTGACGGAAAATTTTGATATTCACAATTTGTTTACAGCAAAACTGACTTACAAAAAGTAGTACTAAAAACGAACCTTGCGAGGGGAATTTGAACCTATTCATTAAAGAGACTTCAACTTACATCGTTCGACAGTCAGATGTACGGTGACCTGTTGACCTTGCACATAGTTGGGATATCCCACGGCTTCGCACACATAAGTGCCAGAGTCCTCCACCTAAAAAGGTAAAATATACATAATTAATTAAATATATATTTACATAAACTTTCAATATAGTTGGAAACTTACGCGAATGTTGGGAATTTCCAGACGTCCGTTCTTATCAGTGAAGCCCACAGGCAATGGACGACCGCCAGGACGTGACCATCTGACCTTGGCACGGGCTGGTCCCTCATCACGACAACGGAAGATGACCTCGCGACCTGTATGCCAGAGAATATAGTTAATATAGTTGAGCATAGATGGACCTCTTAAATATTTGGGATAGCATATCGAGCAAATAACTTGAAGGGATCATACAAAACGCTGTGAGGATATATTGTGGTTTGTGATTTGTGTTTTTCTAGAGGTTCTTGGTGTAGTTTTTACTGTGGATTTTCAACTATCAACGAGCTTTCTAACGGGGAATAAGTGCTGGCAACGATAATTTCGAATTTCGACAGAATGTACAACGTGTAGCTGAGCCAATTTTCTGTAGTGCAGTGTACACTATTGTTTGTTGTGTAGTATGGTGTAGTTAGGCCAACTTACCCTCCCTAATATATCCTGCAGGTATTTTTAATTTATAGGTTATGGCATTTGGTTGGGTTAAGCATTAAAAGTAATGGTAGAACATTATGTAGAGTAGAATATATAGTAAACATAAACATATAGTGTAAACAAAATTCAACTTCAAAGTGCCTTGCAATCTCTTTTAGTCTGATCTAGATCCAACATTGGAGATATAGACAGACTTTCAGTATTCTCTTTGATTTGCAAAACATTCTTCCTGCTGTACTTGTATAGCTTTAAAGCCAACTGAGTTTCTAGGAACTACAGATCTACAGTCAACTTACTTTCTTTGATGATCTGACTATTTGGATAAGTCTTCAGGTTCAACTGATTGCGTCCAGATGAAGAAATTGTATCTTGGGCTGTGAATAAAGAATTGAAAATTTAATATTATTATCTAACAAATATGACTATTGATTGTAATTATTATAATTATAGTATTATCCATCCCGATTAGTAGCTACTGAGGTTGATTAGTTAAGATTGCTTCTTGGTGATGTTTTGTGGAGGTTGTTGTTGGTGGTGGTGAAGCACTTGGTAGTATTGGGTTTTTCGTACTGGCACCGCTCTTTGATCTATTTTGGCTGGGACATCCAACTTACTATCGATCTCATTGGTGATGGGACCGCAGTCCAGCTCATCGCTGGCATCATAGGGACAATCGATCATGCCATTACAACGTAATCCAAGTGAAATACAGGGTCCATTTTCACAACGGAATGTTGTTGAGGGGCAAATGATGCGCAGTGGCACCAATTGTGTTGTTGGACTATTTGTTGTTGTTATTGTTGGTGGCATTGTTGTTGTTCTTGTTGTCGTTATTGTTGTTGTTGGTTGAGGCATGCTTGAGGTTCTCCCATGTGAATGACCTTATATCGAATATCGATTGAACGTGATTGATGATGATGATGAAAGCTGCATGTGTTGCTCTTTTTTTTTGTTTTCTATTCCCTCATCAGAAACCCTACTTACCACAATTGACCTCATCGGAGCTATCCTGACAGTCGGTCTGTCCATTACAACGTACGGCAGCACTGACACACTGTCCGTTCCGACAACGGAACTGGCTCGCCAGACATTCATGGTTACCGGTACAATCGGCCTCATCGGAACCATCAATACACTGAGGATAACCATTGCAGACAGCATCCAAGGACACACAATCGCCATTACGGCAACGGAACTGATCCTGACCACAGCCTATTAGGATTAAAAATGAATAGATTAGTATACAATTAATATAAAAAAAGGAATTTACTACAGCTGTACGGGGAAAAGTAGAAATGTATATATTTAGAATAAGCTTTTGATAATCATAAGAACCGAAATTATTCTTCAACAGTGCATACACATGTGTAACTTTAAGGGATCGTATCGGAATAACATGCAATTAACTTTAGGAAAAACTTAACACTATCATAAGAAAGAAATTTATTACTAAATTTACTACTAAACTACCAACTACTTAAGTCGCAATTTCACAGGAACATTTTCAAATAACTAAATGTGTAGTTATTAAAATAATTGTTCTGTTTTATTAACCAATGCAGTTCTGTTCATCAGAAAAGTCTTTGCAGTCGTAGAAGCCATCGCAGTGTTGTGTTGCATTTATGCAAAAGTGTCGATCGTAACAGAAAAACTCATTATCCTTGCATTGAGTACCTGTATCATCATCATCATCATCATCATTATCATCATTATTATAATTATTGTTTGTTTTTTGTGCAAAAAGGATTTGGCAAAAACGGTATTACGCAAGAAACAAGAAATAAGCAAAAGATAGATATATTCGTGAGATAGATAGAGATACAAAATAGAGATAAGCAGATTGCCTTTATAGATTAATCATTACACGGTGAATGTGAGCAAGAGTGATAGATAAAGAGAGCAGCAAATTAAATATAAACTAGCAAATAAAAATCTACAATCACACAGTACAAAACTTAAGGTGCTTGTGCCTGATTTACTCCATTAATAATTAAATATTCAAGCTATACAAATCATAAGTAGATAAGTACTGTGCTCAACCAGTGTCCCTTATATAGCAAAACTATATTGAAATAGTATCTGACGGATCTATCTTTATAATGTAGGAAAAATATCTATATTTATCTAATTGACAGCAGATCGATCTGAATAATACCACACAGTGCATATGTCTGCCAAATTGTATTAAGCAATTTATGTCTGATCGAGATAATACGTATACGTAATTAAGCATACGTATGCCTAATAAGAACGAAAAAGTCCTTTGCTATTTAATGTGTTTGGAAACAGTTAGATCGTCATAATTGTTAGTTGTGTCAAATATACATAGAGGTATAATTTTTTATATCTAGTTCCTCAATCTACAGAATCTTCTTTAAAATAGTGTTAGCTGTTCGTACAGAGATGTGAACTTATTTATTCCTTCTCTGATATTGATCTGTAAAGAACTTTCAGTTATCTAATCTAAGGATCACCTTTTGCTTATGTGTGTGTGTGTGTGTATATACCCCGTTATAAGAAATGAGAGCGAGAGAGTTTTGTTTATTGAGTTAAGAGAACTTAATGCAAACTTACAATTGGCCTCGTCGAAGTTGTCTTCACAATGACGTTGACCATCACAACGTTCATTTTCCGTAAAGCACCTGCCACTGGGGCATGTGTGCTCTGGACAGGGCAGAGTTGGATACAATGGATGACGTGTGGACTGTACGGGACAATCACGTTCATCACTACGATCGGTGCAATCGTAGTGACCATCGCATTGTTTGGAACGATTCAAGCACAAATTATCGCAGAAGAATTGATCCCAGCGGCAATCTTCGGGATTTTGGCGAGTGGTGGCTATGAGATGAAGGCGTTCGCATGCGATATACATTTATGGATGAGCATGTTGATTGATATCGATATCGATGATCGGTGATCGGTGATCGGTGATGGTATTTATCGGGGTTTAACAAGAAAGAGAGACAAGAGAATGAAATGAGCAACAGCTTCTTATATTAGCTTCGGGTTTTAATAAAGCAGCATATAAAATAACTCAACTTTGTTGAAATTCAGTAAATTACAAACCTGTATAATATGAGACCCTTACCAAGAGTGCCCTATATTATAAGTATATGATCCCAATGTGGCATCATTTCTCTTAAAACTAATTATTGTACATATTAAATATTAAGATTTAGGGATAGGTAGTTTTTAATGATGGGATCTGTTTGGATTTGGATTGGCTTTTTTTTGGTTGGGTATTGTGGAGTGGAGCTGTATGAATGTAATCAAGTGTCGTTACCCAGTCCCTTGCAAGTGGAGGGCCATTCATCTGATTCATCCTGACAATTGTTGTCGTCGTCACACAACAAATCCAATTTAATGCATTCAAAATTCTCACATTGCCATTCATCGTATTGACAAACTTTGGGGCTTATTATATTTCTATGTATGTTGTTGCCATCTGTGGTGTGTGTATGAGTGTGTGTGTTAGGGTGTATGCGGCGAAATTATTATTATATGAGATAAAAGAAAATAAATCATCAAACAAAAAATAAAAAATTTAAAACAAAAAATGAATGGACATTCAAGACAAATATGAAGAACATTTTGTGTGTGCAAGAAACGGACAGAAAGAGACAGAGAAAGAACAGTTGATAGCAAACAGAAAGAGAGGTAGAGTAAGTAAGGAGAGTAAGATAGCACGAGAGTATGAGAGACAGAAAGTATAGAGAGAGACAAGGACATGAGGAGTGTAATAGCGCGTCTATGAAAAAGAGAGGGAGCTACAGTCAATAAGAACAGAGTTGTTTTAACGTTTTTTCATATTTATCGATAATTATCGAGCTTCGAGAGTTTGAAAAACTAGCAAAAGTCTTGTGGGTGCATATTAGGAGAAAATTGATCATGTTTAAAATTGTGTTACCCCGACAGTCGAACTCGTCGTTGCCATCATCGCAATCGATTTTGCCATCGCATCTTATCGAACCATCAACGCATATGCCATTACAGGCGATCTGATTTGACGAGCAGGGTGCAACTACAATATGCAATATACGATGTACAATAAAATGATGAATACAATATCAAATAATCCAAATAATTATGTCGCTAAAATACTACTACAATTACTAAGTACAGTAGCCAAACTACTAATTCCATTTACGAACAAGTTAGGTTACCCAAAAAGCAGAAGCTCTCATTTACGATAAAAACTACGGGTGCTGTGATAGTGCTGGGTTTCAATCGGGATACAGTATGATATGGCATGATATGATATGATAGAGTTAGATCTTACCACAGTTGCTTTCATCGCTGCCATCGGAGCAGTCCACGATGCCATTGCATTGCAATTTTGATGCAATGCAATCGCCCGTGTTGCAGCTGGCAAATGAATGGTAGATTTATCGGTAATCGTTTATTGTCGATGATGATCATAATGATGTTGTTGTTGGTGATGATGAATTTGACCGTGTGGTGTTTGTTGTTGTTGTGTATTTGTGTGGGAAAATTTCGAAAGGCAGGTACATAAAAAAATAGAATGCATTTTAACTGCAATCACAGGAATACAAACTAGGGATGGAAATCGATATTGTAACATTCTTAGGATTAGTTAACGTTGACAAAATGTAATCGACAAAATATTTAAACTGTAAAAACTAAAAAGCAAAATTAGAGATGAGCTATTAAAATTATATTTTATTTTTTGTACCTAATTTTTAAATTATCTGCACTATAGAAAAGAACTGTAAGATCTGGAAATTAAATAAATGACTATTTACAGTCCAAATTTTTGTCAACTGATTTCATTCGACGTTAAATAAACGGAAATATAAAAGATAAATTAAATATCGATACCCATCCCTAATAGAAACCGTTGTTCGATGTCTTACAGATAGGCATCATCGCGACAAAATGTACAGTTACGCTCATCGTTGCCATCGTTGCAGTTGACAATACCGTTACACAGCTGATCGCGAGTTATACAATAGTCGTCGCACTCGAACTCATGCTCAAGGCAATGCTCTGCAAATGATCATGATGATGATGGGGTATGTTGAGTAAGTGAGAGAGAGAGAGAGAGAGTGTGTCAGTGTGAGAGAGAGTGTGTGAGTGTTTGAGTTAGGGGATACGAGTTTACTCTCAGATTTATCGTTAGTCCTTCGCTCTATGGTTATGTATGGTTGTGTGTTTACCTGTAAAGGGAGGACAGTCGAGCTCATCGGTTTCATCTTGACAGTCTGTAAAGCCATCGCATTTCTTCTCTAACGGTATACACTGGCCAAAATCACACTCAAAATAATACAGATCGCACTCATTCAATGGATCGTTGCTGTTGTTGTTGTTGTTGGGGTCTGAGTCTGGGTCATTGTCTAGATGTTGTATGTTGTGATAGATGTGTGTGTTTGTTTTTTTGTAGTTATGCAAAGATGAAAAGATAAAATATATGTAGATGGAATTTAAGATATTGAATCTTTAGGAAACTGTTGTTCCTATGTATCTAGGGATGTGATCTAGTTCTAATTTAGTTATGATCGTAAGCTACCATAGTTCAGATCATCGTAGTTGAACAGACAGTTGTACTCATCGGCACCATCGGCGCAGTCTGTGATGCCATTGCAACGTTTGTAGCCGGAAATGCAACTCCCGTCCCCGCACTGATATTGAAGGGAATGACACTCGACGATCGGTCGGCTGAGATTGAACTTGGCATGGAAGTCTGGATGTGGCAGGTTGTGATGTTTGTATATGATCGTATGATGATGTATTGATTGTGGTGTTGTGTTGTATTGCAGTTGTAGTAGGATACAAAACAGGATATTCAGCAGAGAAAATATGGGAGAGAGCGAGCGAGCGAGCGAGCGAGAGAGACATAGAGAGACGACGATATAACACAGTTGAGAGAGTTGCGCGTTGTACAGAGCGTGGAAAAAAGAAGAGAGATACAGTTAGCGGCATGAAAATTATAATACTACTCTTTGGCAATTGTGCAGCAGGTTGGCAGGGTGTTTATCAGTTAATCAGGTTGGCAGGATGTACGATAAATAGGATAGGGAATTTGGTAGTGTGCAAATTATATCAAAGTAAGCAATAAATAAATGAGCATAGTTTAGATGTGAGCAATAATTAAAATATGTGTGGTAATGAAAAAATTCTAAAAAATATGCTGAAGCAAATATTGCGAGATACTAATGAAATACTAGTTGTTTGGCATTACTAAGTAATGTTTAAATAAAACTTATTAAAATAAAAATTAAAATTAATTTAAATACAAGTTAATATACAATGTTCGACTATACTTTCTATATTTTTATATAAAACCATTTTTTATTGAGTGAGAATCAATAAAATTTGAAGTAAAAGAAAATAAATTAAAGCAACTAAATACTGTAGAAATTAATTATTTGTATAAAACCAAAACATCAAATTGATTATCTAGTTGACTACAAGGATAGGGAATTTCAATTTCAAGTGAAATAAGTTAAATTATTAGGGGATCACTTAAATTTTAAGTGCAAGAAATTAAGTTAAAGTTAAATATTTTTATATTAAATACTGAAACAATTACTTGATTATCTGGTTCACTACGAGGATTGGTGTTATTAAGTGGAGATCAGTGTATTCTGATTGTGAAAAAAACATGCATAAGGTAAGGGAGCAGATGATTGATTGATTGATTGATTGATTGATTGACTTGTTGGATACTTACGGCATGTGCTCTCATCGCTGCCATCGCGGCACTGAGATTTGCCATCGCAGACTTGAGTTTTTGGTATGCAACCTCCGCCGCGTAGACATTTGTACTGTGTGTGGTACAATGTAAAATGCACATGTTGTAGGTTGTGTGAGTGTTGAATTGTGTGTGTGTGTGTGTGTGTGTGTTGGTGTGATGAGTGTGTAATGGGAAATGGAGAACTCACCTTATCGCCGCTACAATTGCAGAGTAAATAATCCTCATCCTCTTGCTGCCCACAGTCGGCAATGCCATCGCAGACGCTCTCAATCGGAATGCAATCGCGATTGTGGCACGCGAATTCAATGTTTTCGAGGCAATTGCTGGTCAAAGGTGGCAAGGATGGCAACGATGGCAATGATGGCAATGATGGCAATGATGATGATGATGAGCTGGCTAAATGGTGTTGTATGTGTTGGGAATGTTGGTGGGGGGCAGTGATTGTCAGACAACAAGGCATATTTATAATAATTCGACGCGAGCACGTGAATGAGATACACATAGTATAACATATAAAGAGAAAAAGAGAGAGACAGTGAGCGAGAGCGAGAGAGAGAGAGAGTGTATGATGGAGAGTTTGTTTTTGTGTGAGAGTGTGTGTGTGTATGTGAGGCAACAATTAAAATTTAAAAATAACGTAGCATTAAATGCTAAATTAAACGTTTAACTTTATAACTAGAAACTTGGCTTAAGTAAGTTTCAATGTTCAATGCTAAAGTCACAAAACATGGCATGCACTTTGTCCCGCCCTTTCAGTAAAATATCTAGTATGTATATATGTATATCAGAATTGTCACTGAAAATTGTAGTACCAACTAGTAGAGAAATAGAAATAGTCCCAGCACCCGAAAGTATGCAACACATTTTGACGCATCGCAATGCGACACACAGAAAACTTTACACAAAAGTACACAGAAAGTAACCTACTCGCTGCACCTCCAGTGGTTGTTATTGGAATTGGGTTAGTTGTGAGTTGTCTAGTTGGTGTTGTTATTGCTCGAGGCGCCTCCGTTGTCCGACGCTCCAGCGAACCAGGCGCCACAGTGGCCCACGGATAGGATGTTGGCCGAGGAGCTCGAGTCACGGGCAATGTTACAGGTGCTCGGGTATTCGGTGGTCGCGTATAAGGTGGTCGGGTCTGGGGCCGTCGCGTTGTCACCGGTAGATACTGATCACAATTGTCCTCATCGCTCATGTCGTTGCAGTGATGGAAGCCATCGCATCGCAGGTGCAGGGGAATGCATACATTGTTCTTACACTTGAACTGATTGGAGGCACACGGATTCTGGGGACTGGACTTTTCATAATGATCGTGCGGCAGATAGTATTGATATTCTCGGGCATCCTCCTCGTGCATTCCATCAATATCGATATTATTATCGTTATCGTTATCGTGACCGTGGCCTATTTTCGGAGGTGGACGACGGCGTTGAGAATGATCTCCATATCTTCGTATAATGCCGTCTTCATCGACGGTATCGGGATCGGCATAGGTGTCTGTTAGCCGCATGCATTTTATTTGTTCATATTGTTAAGATGGGGATCAGGAAAACCACATGCAAAGCCGTTGACGTTTATCGATTACGGAATTTGTGGGAAAAGGGATAAGGATTTTTGGCATTTTGATTGATTTTTTTTTATTTTTTTTTTAGTTTTGCATGCAAATTTTGTAGTTGAGCCAATTGAGATGATGAGGTTTTTTGTTCCAGTTGTTGTAGTGGCGTGCAATTAATCGATTAGTTTGTTGGACAATTTCGATAACCACAACCACAAACGTTCAATTTTTTTGACACATTTTATTTTTGCATATTTTTTCGTTGTTTTTTTTTCAGGTCGAATTGGAAAGAAGAGAAATAAAAGTGGAATTTGTTAAAAATAAATCAAAATCTGATCAGGTTGACACGCATTAGGGCTACCACAGAAACGCGTAAGCATTCGATAATTCATCGAAGTATAAAGCAAGACACAGAATTTTGGCAGAGAAATAGACGGCGACAGGTAGAGAATTACAGTGAGAGAGAGTGAGAGAAAGAGCTGTAAAGTTAAACAGTCACCAAAGTTTTAATTACCAGAACAAATACCGGCCGAAAGCAATACACACAAACTTAAAAGATAATACAGGGATACAGAGAGAGAGAGAGAGGAGGGACACAGTTATCGATAACATTGCGACAAGCACTTACCACAGCTTTGCTCGTCTGTGTAATCGTTACAATCGTAGATGTTATCGCACACCTGACGCATCGGTATGCACTCACCGTTCCCACAACGGAACTCATTGTATAGACACTGATCGGCATCGTAGCCACCTGATGTTTGATTGTATTCATGTCGTTAAATATGTGTATGTGTGTGTCAGTGTGTGTTATCGATTGTCAGGTATGATAGTGTAAGTGGTCGAGTCGAGGGTTGATATATGAGTGTTGATGAGTGGGTTAGTGTGCTCTCAAGGATTTGAAGGGAGTTGAAGGGAGTTGACAGACTCAGACCAAAGTCTGACAGCTACACGGCTTGAAACGAATCGATAAAAGCTAACGGGAAGTGCGAAACAGTGTTGTGCACCGCATTACTTACCTCACAGATGCTGAGCAAATATATACATTTTGCACTCTGACACATACATCGCACACTCACCATCGCAATAGCGTTCATCGGATATATCCTCGGGACAATCGATATTGCCATTACAGAGGAGTTCCTTGGCAATACAAGTGCCATCATCGCATTGCCATTTGTCGTACAGACAGGCTGCATGTGCAACACAATATTAAAAAGAGAGATACAAAAGATAGACAGAGAGAGAGAAAGAAAACGATAGAGATAGATAGAGAGGGAGAAAATACGTTTAATTTTTAACGTACGGCAACCCTCTTCGTCGGAACGATCATGCGGACAATCGGCTCGTCCATCGCAACGATGAACAATCGAAATGCAGCTGAGATCGCGACAGGTGAATTTGCCTTTGGGGCAAGTGTAGCGAAGTTTGGGCACAACTGTACCACGGAATGCAGCAAGAATCAAAATAGAGAGCATTAGATAATGAAAGACTGAGTAATGATTGATAATGTTGCTGATCTATATACTGGACTACAACAAGGACTTTTCATTTGATCAACAAGATATTAATTGATTGATCAAATTTCAAAGGCACTGTCATCTTATGCAATTGATTTAGTGATTGACTGATTGATGATTGATTGACTTAGTCCAGAATAGTAAAGTTTATAAGCTATTGATTGATTGAGTGAACGAATGATTGATTGATTGATTGATTGATTGATTGATTGAGTGATTGATTTTTAATGCTACTCACTTCCGTCGCAGTGCTCCTCATCGTCGGCATCACTGCAATCGGCGTGACCATCACATTGTTGGCTGACGCTGATGCATCGTGTGCCATCACGACATTGATACTCCATGCCGCTGCAGGCGGCAGCTGGTGTTATTAGTATAGCGATGACAGTATAGCGGTGTTATGGTTTTTTTTAGTGTTAGTTGCCCCATTTATAATATGGCGGAGGATACGCAGGGATGAGGGGATAGAGAGTAAAAATAATTTGTTAGTGGTTAATGCGGTTAATCGTTATTATTATTAGATATTTGCTTTTAGCATTTACCGAAAGCAAAGCAAACTTAGAGTACAGTGAAGAATACCCAGACCGTTGTCGGGAACGGTATTGGTTATCGATTGTCGGGTGTCGGTATCGTTTATCGATTATCCATAAAGCTTACAAACTAATAGTTGGAGCTTAGTCAAACTTAGTTTACGCATAGACGCCCAATGCTTTGGGATTGTCTACCAATAAGATTATAATACGTATTTATATGTAAGTATTGGTGTGTGTGTGTGTAATTGTATAGGTGTTTTAGCACTGTTTGTTTGTTTTTTGGAAGGATATATGAAATACTTACGGCAATCTTCGCCCTCATCGTCACCATCTGGACAATCCGGAGAGAAGTTGCAACGTTTGCTGGCTTCGATGCAGAGTCCACTGCGGCATCTAAACTCCTCCGAATTGCATTCTGCAATCAGAATAATAATAACAAAATACAATCAGTTATATTTTCACACTTTTCAGGCTAGATTTTTGTACATATACATATTTTATATTTTTGGATAGGCAATGGTGCAATTAGCCCTCAACCGGATGCAGTTTAACAAGCATTTCCCTTTTTCCTCGAGTTGTTGGCTTCAACTTGAAAGCAAAAGTTTGTTAGGTGTCTGTTTGTGTGTGTGTCATGTTGTGTTACGCTGTGTGTTGATAAGTTGATAAGCCTGACAACAACCTACTCGAATTCGAATTTTAACTGAAACGACACTCCGTCCTCTTCCATCTTCCATCTCCCCGCTCCCCTTTCCTGTTTCAATTTCAGCTCTTTGGCATCGTTAGCCACAGTTTCCTGTGCATGTTTTTTTTTCCTGTTGTTGCCCTTTTGAACCCTTTTTTTTGTAGCCACTCCACCCACAGTTGTTGGACAGAACGCCTAAAATTTCATACAGCCGGTCTTAAGTTAAGCATTTTCACAAATATTTTTCACACTTTTCTTTGGCCTTTGGCCTCGACGCGCCCGAAAGTATGCAACACAAAGTGACAAGCAACGCGGATTTGATTACAAGCAACAAGCAACATTTCTCACATACACACACACACACACACACATACACATGCATAGAAAGAGAACAAAGCAGACTTTGTAAGAGATAGAAAAGGGGCGAGGAAAACAGAAACAGTACAGAGTACAGAGAACTGTGAGCTGTGAGCTGAGAACGGCTAATTAAAAGCAAAGACTGAAGACAGAAGAAGCTAAAGTCAAGGGCTGCTTGCTCAATGGACGGGAAGGGAAGGAGCGACGGACGGACGGATGAACGGATGAATGGGGCGTGGCGCTTAGCTCAAGTGTAATCAGAGGAGCTTTAAGTTGAAAATCTGTTGCAAAAATCAACAATTAGCAGGCGTTTAATTTTCATAGATTTACAAACCAAACTCACCATATTCTTAAATACTTAATCGCTTGCAATTTGCCAACTATAATTAAATACAGGTACTCGACAATTCCTTTTCAAATATCAATTTAATTCGATATATTTAAAATTTTCGACATTTTAATGAATTTTTAAATCAGCTAACTTTGTCAAAACTTACCCAATCTAAAGGTGAAATGTTATTTAATTAATGTATTGATTAAACAATTAATTAAATATTTTTGATATCGAAAATAATTTCTTTCTTAAAATTTTTAGAAAATTATTGTCGCTATTGGATTGTCAAAATTTGTAAACACTTCTAATTTTCATAGGCTTAGTCTTAACGTTGTTTGCTCAAGGATTTGATGTCCTTGCTTTGAGCTGAGCTAATTTTCCTTTGCATTGGAAGAGTTAGGCTTACGTTTTGGGTTCATTGGGGGCCATTGGCCGCCATAAATGAACAATTGTCGTCATCGTCGTGGTTTTACTGTAGCGCCAACTTTAACTACTTTTTGGGCGCTCACAAATCATCAAAGTTTTCGCTTTTTTTTTTGCGCTTTCTTCGCAATTTTCAACACGAAGCTGCTAAAGCGTTTCTTTTATTATTATTTTTCGTATTTGTATTTTGAATGGCAGGCATAAGAAGTTTGTCTGTGGCGCAATTGTCACGCCCCCAATTCGCCCTGCCCACCAGGCAGAAAAAAACAAACCTGCAGTTTGACAATTTCGTTTACGATTTCACCGTTCACCGTTCACCGTTCACCGTTTTTGGCGGCGCAATGCGGCGCCTCAAAGTATGCAACTAAATGTTGCAGACAGAACAAACCACGACTTGCAAAAGAAAATACTATGGATGGCAAATAAATGCCAAAAGAAAGAACAAGAACAGAAGAAGGGGGAAATGAAACAAAGGTTTTGCTTATTGACATTAAAGATTCAATAATGGCCAACATATGGCAGCTGCCGGATTTGGCTGCCAATCTCATCAGCCAGCAACACAACTCAAAAAAAAAATAAAACAAAAAATATGCAAGTCAGAATGAAGAAATATCGAGAGTAATCGACTGTGAGATAGCCTGCAGACATTTTGAGTTTTGGAGAAGGGTTTTTTTATTATAAAATTGTAATCGTTACTATAAAATATCTTACAAAGCAATAGGTGCCAATAATGGCTCTTGATTCAATTAAACTATGTGACTATAATAAATATTATAGAAGATTTTATATCTATCTTCAACACTATTTTTTATTTTATGCCTCTGGCTAGAATTAATTTCAATATATAATAAATAATAATAGTAAAAGTATAAAAATTGTTAAGCTTGAAAATTTAGAGCTTAGTAAATACTCTCCGAGTTCAAAGTTTAAACATTTCGAAACGTAAAACAACTGAAAACAGCACTTTACGAACTTGTTAAAGCTATCCTTGTTATACATTGCTATGACTACAGGGTATGGAGAGCAAGGCTTCCAATTATGTATAGGTGTTTGTGTGTCTGAGACAGACGGATGCTAAGCTATTTGCCGGCTCGTTTGATGCTTCTGGACAGTAGGGTAAACAAATTACGTGCAGCATTTATAATCCTCAAAAACCGAAAACAAAATTCTTTTAGTTTTTAGTTTGATCTGGGTTGCAAAAAAAAAACCAAAAAGAAAACCAAAAGGGTAAACACACAAATTGAGCAACAACAAAAGGCCAAATACAAAACAGGCAACAGGCTAACCAAATTGGCAGCTGCCGCATTGAAATCACAGTTGCAACACACAAGAGAGAGAGAGAGAGCGAGAGAGAAAGAGAGAGGGAGAGAGAAAGACATACAGACAAAGAAGTCGCCACCTTGAAGTGTCAAATGACTGTGTGGAATTTCTGTCTCTGATCTTCATACTCATCCTTCTCTGACTCTTACTGTTACTTTTACTCTTTTCTCTCTCTCTCTCTCTCTCTCTGTCTCCATTGAAATGAGAGCTTGTCAGCAGGCCCACAGCTGTGTGGACAACAGAGCTGAATGGCATCGAATACAAGTGAATAAGTTGAATGCATGTGAATGATTGACCACCGCTTGCCATCAGTCAGTTGTACTTGAACTTAAAGCATTGCGCCTGCAAGTATGCAGCACATTTTTTTCAAAAAAAAGAAGTACACAAACACACACAAACACACACACACACACACACATACACGCTGAAAGTAACTTGGGCCTGGTACTAAATTCGAGACGATAATTGATACGCGGCGCCTGGAAAACGTAAAAGCGCACAAGCCAAAACCGCAAACAAACAAAGTTGAGTGGTGCAAAGTGGGTGAAGTGGGTGGTGCGTTCGTTGGTTCGTTCGTTCGTTGATGGGTCACGGGGTTAGCTACAAAACTGACAGGCATTGCGAAGGAGGAGGGAGATTTTTCACTTTGCGGCATCAAGTGTAGCACAGAAATTGCTCAGAAAAACGAAGGAAACAAAATATGAATCAATAATCGATATTCGATAGCAAGATACCCTGTAAGCTGAAGAAATGTAGATCAAAATTGGGAATGCGAGAGTTTTTAAATGGATAATAATGATAGATTAAATCTTTAATGTTTGGTACTTTTAAGTTATTATTATTATTATTATCAATTAGAATTAATAAAAGTATTGTTTATTTGAAAATCTTAATCTGAGCTTTAAACTGTTTAAACGATAATTATTATTTGACAGATTTTTTAAGAGTGTATTAATCAGACTTCACTGAAAATGAGACTGTCAGAGTTGCTTTTGGGTTCCTCCACTTGAGACAATTCTACTGTACCCTCTTTAGCACTTCGTATACTTTACAGGGTATACAAAAGAAAATGCAAAGCAGCAACCACAAAATTGAGATGCTGACGTTGTTGTTGCTGTTGCTGTTGCTGTTGCTGTTCTTGTTGCTGGCGCCAAGACAGACATTTAAAAGCGTTTTTCAGCAGCTTAACTTGGTTTTGTTGTTGTTGTTGTTGTCATTTTGTAATAATTGCAAGTATTTTGATTTGATTATTGCTCGTTAGCGGTTCCCTCACTCACCTCACCTCACGTCACCTCACTCATCCACTCAACCACTTGGCTGTGCTGATCGACTCATTAACTCGCTTATTCGGCACAAAGTGCACAACAGACACGCCCCCAGGACGACACAAACAGTAGGAGGAGTATAATATTCATAAAAAATGTCCTGAAAACGTTTTAAAGTACGCATCTCGAGGCAGCTTAAAGGCAGCTTGGCAACAGCGACTGACAGACAAGTTTTGTTTAGCCATGCAAAATGGTTATTAGTAAAGTCAACCTCGCCCCCGTCCCCCTCTATTCCTCCTCTTCACTTCCTCATCAGGCATTAATTAAGTCAGAAACTATAAGCGATAAACATTTGCCGTCAAGTCTAATCGATTTCCGTGCGTTGCACGTCGCGTATACGCAACATTTTTACGCCAAATGGAGAAATACAACCTCTAACGGTAAGTCTGCAACTGTAACTGAAACTATTACTGTAACTGTAACTGTAAGTGTAAGTGTATTTGTAACGGTGATGATGATGTGTGCAAAGGATCTTGATTTCGAGTCAATGAGACACATATGTGTCTGTGTAATTACCATAAGTTCACTTTGTTATTGCGGGGGGGTTGAGGGGAAATTTTGAGGGGATTTCTTATCGGAAATTAAGCAGACAGCGACATTGGCTACAATCCACAAAGCAACAACTATTATACACTCCTAATTAATCGAAATGAATAATTGCATATTAAGACTGGAGACACATAACCATTACAATAAAATATAAAATATATATTTTGGAATAGGAATTTAATAACATTTTAGCTATTCCAGTTTTTGGACTGCAAGATAATGTTTAATATAAAGTTGGGACAACTTCAACTAAACATTCCATGATTCACATCAATCAAAGTTAGTAACTGCATATTTAGACTAGAGACACAAAACTATTACAATAAAATATAGAATATATATCTTTGAATAATAATCTAATAATATTTTGACTATTCTAATTGAATGTTTAATATATTGTTGAGACAGCTACAACTAACAGTCATCATCCTATAAAACTTGAACTGCACTCCATAGTTCATATTAGTCTAAATAAATAGTTGCATATTAAGATTAGAGTCACATTCAAACTAGGTTTTCCCACATTCTGATCAAATATAAAATATATGTTAATGAACAATAATATAATGTTAGTTTACCATGATTATTTTAATTATTGGAATTAAGAGATTATATATAATTTCAATATCAAAAACATTTTAAGAAGACTGTGAGAGAAGTCTTCTTATAATTTTTCGATATTTAAATTATATATAATATCTCTTAGTTCTAATAATAAAAACAATCATGGTAAAATTACAATATATTTTTGCTCATTAACATAATGGAGGAAAGGTGAGAGAGAGAAAGGAAAATGTATAATAAAAAAACCGAATAAATTCTTCTCTTTATTTTCTTAATATTTCCGCTGCCACATTTAATTTTTCTCTACTCTTTTATTTTTTAGTATGTATTCAAATATTCATTTGATTTACACATGTTTAAGCTTTGTAAATCATCTAAGTAATTGCTGCAGCTGGCATTCAGAGTCATTCAGCAATGATTTAACAATCATTCAGGTGACATTTATGATTCGAATATGAAATGAATAATTTGGCTATGTGCGCTGTGAGTATCAGCGAATAGCACAAATTTAAGCCATTACATTAAGTGAATCGGTTAATATAATGCTGTTGCGCCCCCCTCTCCAATAAACTTGCCACTTGCCACATGCCACATGCCACACAAATGCATGTCAAGTATCTGTCGTGTCGTCGTGGCTTAAGCAAACGAACTCGAGACTTGAGTTCGACTGACGCTGGCTTGATTGATTGTCATATTCATATTCATAATCATAGTCATAGTCATATACACTCATTGTCATTCAAGTGCAGTCTAGCTCTTTCTATTTATCCCGCTCTCTCTCTCTCTCTCTCTCGCTTACTCTCTCTCTCTCTCTTTCGCTCTTGTTCAGTAAACAATCAGAAGCAACGTCAAAATGGCCGCTTAACACGAAGCTGCTCACGTCGCAAGCTCATGAATATGCACACACACACACACACACACACTAAGGGGGGGATGAGGGTAAGGGCTGCAAGGGATTACGAGAAGAAGACCATGCCCCAATCAAGGCAGTTGCAGCAAATGCCGCAAGCGCGTTATTTAATGAGTCATTAGCCGGCGGTTTCTTTCGTTTTTTTTTCGGCCAAAAAGGTGGCCTGGTTGCAACTGCTGCTGGTGCTTGCAACATGCAGCAAGCTACTTGCTACTCTTGCCAGTGCCGATAAAACCGTGTCAAATTCCGAGCAGAGCACTGACAGTTGTCAGTGTTGCAAGCTGCAGGGGCGACAACAATTATGTGGCGTCTGCAGTTTTAAGTGCGCCTTTGCATGTGCCACTGTTTGCTTAGAAGGAGGTGCGAGTAGAGAGGGGAGAAAGGGGACACACAGGACATAGGCATTAAACACACAATGTAAACATTGCATAAATACTTGTAAGCCTGGGCTATAGAGACTATCATTGAAAATGTGGCAACTGGCAACTTGTTGGCCAAACTCTTTGCCACAACATTTTTTCGGGGCTCAGCAAAATCGATGAAATTGCTGAGCACATGTGTGTAGCTGTGTGTGTGTGTGTGTTAGTGTGTGTGTGTGTCTGTCTGTGCTTCTCCTTCTGCCATCTGTTGCCCCTTAAGCTTGCCTACTTGCCACACTGATTTGTCGCATTCCCTGCGCAATGTGACAAACGTTAATTTTCTGTGCCTTGTTTTGCATACAACAAGAAAAAACTTTTGCCTGCGCTTTGTGACATTAAGGGAAGGGGGTGGGGAGAGGGTCTAGGGATAAGGGGTATGGCATATTGGTGTTGCTGCCACGACATTGCGTGCGTCGTCTTAGTTACTTGAGCAATTTATGGCAAATTAAATAAATTTATCATTGTGGCCAGGTTCCTGCGGTTGCAGCCCTGTAACTGTAACTGTAACACCCCATCCCTGGTCTCCCCCCTCCCCCACTGGCCAACCCTTGTGGCTGCCCCCCGTCCAGTTGGAACTACCCAAAAACAATTGTAATTTCGCTGCTCGATTGAAAAAAAGCGAATAAAATTGAAGAAGTTGCTGTCTCTTGTTGCTGCCGTTGATGTCCCTTGTTGCTGTTGCTGTTACTATTGCTGTTGCTGTTACTATTGCTGTTGCTGTTGTTGTGGTTGTCGTCGGCTTCCCTTCGCTTTGCCTTTGACAAAGTAAAAGTGTCAGCGTGTGCCAGGCACGAGACACAAAACCCAAAACGTAACCCAAGCAAGCGCAAGTTTTTGCCAACTTTCTTAAATACTTTTGCGGTTGCCAATACTCGTAGACCAACAACAACAACAACTGTCGGCAACAAGCGGCAGGCCAAGTCCAAAACCACAGCAACAACCACCAGCAATAACAACAACAGCAACAACAACAATTAAAGCCGCGTGGTTTGAAATTGGCTAAATATAAACACACTAACACATGGACAGCTCTCCTTTTCTCTCTCTCCCTCTCTCTCCCTCTCTCTCTGTCTGTCTGTCTGTTTGCACTATACGGCGTATGCGTGATTTCTGATTTCTGACTTCTGCCTTCTGCCTTGTGGTTTATGAGTTGACTTTTCACTGTGAATGCAACGAAATTAATGCAAATATATGTTGCTCCTCATTGTATATTATTTAATTCCGAGTCTTAACGCATCCACCCACCTCCACCCTCCACCCCGCCCCCTTAACCCACTGCTTGCCACTACTTTTGTACGATTGTCCCATGTTGCCGCTGTTGCGCTATCTTGTGATATATCGCCGAGCAATTAAATGTTATCGGTTGCAGAGACGTCAAAAACGCGCACAGACACTGAAAGAGATAGCAACACGGACACGCAGAGACATCCAGAGAGAGAGAGAGAGAGATAGGCATAGATAGAGATGGATAGAAAGAAAGGGAAAGAGACAGCGAGTGATAGAATCAGACGGACACGGACATGGCTCGTCCGAAAAATTGTCATTAATCATCGCGAATGACGCGCTCTGCACGCAACGGCAACAGCAACGGCAACAGCAACTGTAACAGGAGCAACAACAACAGCAAAAACAACAACAACATCATCATCGACAACAACAACAATCATAATAACAATTTGTGGCCAAATATTTGTTGCTCTGACCGCAAATTTCTATTGCCAACTGCCGCCCGCATCGACTCACATATCATTCATACACACACACAAACACTCGCAAGCACCCCCTCCTCTTCTCCACCCACCTCCCTCCCCCTTTGATTATGCAGCAACAAGCAGTGCAAGTGATTCATATCAAAAACACTCAGCTATGATGCAATGTATTCATGAATACGCGTACTTAGCTTCGAAAACAGAAACTGCAATCAGCTGAGCTTCAATCTTTGGTGATCTCAACAAACAAACACTTTGAATGTCGTCATGACTGCATATGAGTATGAGTAGCATTCAAACACAAATCAAATGACTAACAGATATTCAAATAAAATGTAAACAAAATGTTCACATTTAACTTTAATTGATTTATTATCATTTACTTCTGACACTTAATCAGCTCAACTCAGAGAAACTTTGCTGATTCAATTCATTGAATACATTTATTTCTACAAGATATTCATACACTTATAGCTATGAATATTTGTCCTCTATGATCATATTATTACTTTTACATTATTATATTTTTATTTTTACAAGTTATTCATATATTTATAGTCATGAATATTAGTACTGAGTGCCCTTCTCATTACCATTATATAGTAAGCTATGCTCACACTATCTATGAATACTCATGTTATTCATGTCATTCATTTGTCATGCATGTCCTTCATTTTCAATTTTATTCTCTCATTTCTTCCAACTGATCTTACAGCTGTCTCTATTTTCAGCTTTGATATCCACCTGATTTGTTTGAATCATGAATAGAAACTTAAATGCAAAGTGAATCAACTTATTGCTGTGATTAAACATTCATAATTGGCAACGTTTACGAGTGTGAATACCATTTGCTATTTGTAATTAGACCAAATGCGAATGCAATGACTATTTGTAATGCTGCAAAACAGTGCTCGACTGTTAGATACCCATTACTATTTACTGTGATTGACAAGGGACCATTTAAGCTCCCAGGATTTTCAAGAAGTTAACAGCAAAGATTTTAAACTTCAAGTATAGATTGATCTCGTTTACTGTGCTATATACCCTTTCCATCCATTTCAGGAGTACAGGGTATTTGCATCTCAAACCAAACTGGTCACTCTCATTCATCTTTTTCAACCAGCAGCTATTCCTGACTGCATATTAATGCCCACAACATATTTGTGTATGAAATTCATTCAGATTTTATAGACCTCTCTTCCCCTCCCCCTCGTACTCCCTGCTTTGAACAAAGTGCCACCGCTAAACCACTAAACCACCCGCAACATTCAGAAATACGACAACGTTGATAGGCGACGGCGGCACTTTTGTGGCTTTGATTCAACCGAGAGATGCAATTGGGAATGGGAATGGGATAGGGTATAGGAATGGGGTAGGGAATGGGGTAGGGAATGGGAATGGGTTTGGCATTTGCATTGGCACGCGTAACTTATGATGCTAATGCTGCTGCCAAATGCATCAAACATTTACATGAAGCATTGGCATCTGTATCAGCTGCCAGGCGATGATGTCAAGTTGCGGCAAAGCTAAAGCTAAAGCCGAAGTCGAAGCTAAAGCTAAAGCGCTGCAATTGAAATTGCAATTACAAATTGTGGACGGGCAACTGTTCATAAGTCATTTAACTGCCCAATCGGAATTTTTGTACAGAAAACTGTATAGATTTACCAAAACGTTCACTGTAGGGTTCATTTGAGATACGAAATGCAACGAATCCTTTAATATTTCTATTGGAACTTTCTTGCAAACTTGAATTGCGATCCGTTTAAAATGAATTTAATGAATTTTTGATGAATTTGATAACTATTTTCACATTCACACTTAGAGCTCTATATAAAATTGAAATGTATGCAGAATCGAACATCAAACCGTTTCAGCATATAAAGTATGAATTACAACAAAATCATAATAATATTTATAGTAATAACTATAAAAAAAATACATACTATATTAAAAATGGAAATAATTTGTATTGTATTGGAAACTTATTACAAAAGTATTTAATTTTAAGTGAAAACTTTTGGTTTTTGGATTAACCACTCTGTGGAAAAGTGATAGTAATAATTATGAATAAATTCTAAAAAAATGTTTAGTATTAAACAAAACAGAAAGCTAAACAGAACCAGAACCCTGCCATTAGTTCTTAAGTTGTAAAGTGTTTTGCGAATCAGATACGATGTCTAGTGCATAGCTAAACTATAAACTAATACTTAAAGCTTATACTATGTACCAATAACTTATTTATGTTGTAGCTTTAGAAATGCAATATTTACTAATAAAGTAAAAGTCCCACTGGGTCTTTCCGCATGTTTCACTCCCCCTTTTGCCAGCTATCGGTGCATCTTAAGCACTTTTCGCGTCGATCGCGCGATCTCTGCGCAGCTGTAAAGACGACGTCGCTGTCATTTATCGTTGACGCTCGATTAAAATTCTTGGCGTAATTTAGCAATTGTCGGAGGGGAGGAGGGGCATGACAGTGGAGGGTATCTAGGTGGAGGCGTTGGCGATGGCAGCATCAGCGGTTCAGAAGATAAGCAGGCGCAGTAACCCAGTAAACTCGATACGGACGATGAGACCAAAAAGTGTGTGCGTACTGTGTATGCGTGTGTGTGTGTCAGTGTGTGTGTGAACGTGGTAAATACCCTGTAATTTATGCAATTACATAATGATGGCCAGGTGTGGCTGTTAGCCAAGGCGTGGCATTGCCAGCATTTGCTCAGATACTAAATGTATCTCATAGATACAATTTCGAATTTATTCAGGAATTTAAGAGTAACCGTTATTCATAATCCTTTTGCAGATCAAAAGTAAGAACATTTGTCATTTCTTTTACTATTTACATAGATTACTTAAAAGTGTAGGGGAGGGGATAAAGGGTGGGGAACACTCACTCGGCACTCAACTTACAGCATAGAGTGCTTTCGAGTAGTTTGTGAATCGTTTGGACTGTTTATGTGAATCAGAAGAACAACAACATTTCGATTGCGTTTGCGTTTTTCGCGTCTCGATATTCAAAATCAAAACGCGCCGCAAATATATATAGCTTGTGGCATGCAACAAGCTGAGCTGCGTTGACTTGAGCACGGCATGCGACGCAGTATCTATGAGATACTTTATGCGGTATCTGCATTGCGCTCGTAAATTCATTTCATTCTCGCAGTGCTTCTCGTTTGTCATGCAAGTCAGTAAGTCATTCAGTCATTCAGTCAGTTTGTCAGTCCGTCATTCAGTCAGTCATTTAGTCAGTTCGTCAGTCAGTTTGTCAAGCAAGTCAACATTGTTCTAGTTGTCGTTGTCGCTGCCGCTGCTGGTCCTCAATTTGCATAAGGCCAAGACAACTTGAAATGCTGCAAAATAACGATGCACGACTTAAAGATACCTCTAATATCTGTCTAATATCAATCGTGACGGAATGAAAATGAATCATTTTGTATCTAATTCAAGCATAACAACAGCAATACTATACTTTGTTAATTTCTTCAAGAGAATAATTTTAAGATTTTAAATTCAAAATTCTTGGATCTTATAAGCTTGTAATCAAATTATATTTGATAAATTATATGTATTTGTTAATCTCATTATCTTTCTTTATACCCCTAATACATTTTTATTTATTACTATATTTAAAGTATTGACAGCTTAACTCTTTGCCAACACTTAAATAACCAAATAAGGGACATTTTCTCATCTAGCTGTCTAGCTTACAGTCTAGATAAACTTGCTGATATGATATTATATGTTATGATAGTTTGAAAGATACTGGCCCTTAATTATCTTTATTTCTTTAATGTCAACTAAGAACAGTCTGCTAAGCAATTTTAACTAATATATTGTAAAAAGAAAAGAAAGATTTCAAAAAATCAACTTTAATGAAACATATTGAAGTGCACAAAGATATAAAATTAGTCAATCTTTTTCTAATTCAAAGAATAAAAACATAAATATTAAAATAAGAAAATGTCCTTTTTTTGGCATGCCCTTGTTGCTTGCCCTTTACAGGGTATGCTGAGTGCACTCAATGGGTTGCAAATCAAGTGTTGCAGATACACGTGCCAAACATTTGTCACAATATGTTGTTACTGCTTATGGATAAGCAATTAATTGCACGTCTTAACAAGTTGTATGTGTCATTATTGTTGTTGCTGTTGCAGTTGTTGTTGTTGTTGTTGCTGTTGTCTGTTTGCTGTCAAAAATATGGCCAAGAAGCTTAAGTGCAATTGAATATGAGCTGCAGTTGTGCTTTTTGCCTTTTGCCATTGGCATTGGCATCTTCTACGGAATGATCAGTACTTTGGTTGTGACTCAAGGTTAAGTCGTGCCAATCGCTATTGATCGCTATTCGATACGTATTCGATTTATCGAATCAATGCAACAATTGGCCAGCGCCCAGGTTCCATTCCCGTTCCCATTCCCCGATCCCCGATTCGATACATGGCTGCATAAATTTGCATGCGAAATATGACAGATAAAGTAAAGTATCTTGTATCTTGTAGATTGCGCGCGGCTGTAAGCTTGTATCTCTCATAGACTGCAGCTGTAACTGGTGTTGACTTATTTATGGACTATGGCTGCAACTTTAAGACCCGATGACTGCAACAAAATGAACTTGTCAACTGTAGAATGAAGTCACGTATTTAATCAGCTAAACATTATATGAGCCTGTCTGCAAAAATGGCAGAATTCTAGAATGCCAAATCGAAAATGGAAAATGGAAAATGGAAAACGCAAAACGGAGAACGGAGCACAACAACAAAAAAAGTTGGCTTGGTTCGACTTTGACTACATTTTTGCACAAAATCAAATCTCATTGCGAATAAAATAACAACATAGAAAAGAAAAGGAAACTTCTTATAATCAGCCACCCCACCCCCTTTTACCTCCCCCTTTTCCATCCCTATTCACTCCTCCCTCCTCTCAGAAGCATTTTCATTTTGCACGCGTTTCGCAGCAAGCAAATTACGTGCCTCGACATTGGACCCCTCCTACAGCCCATATTATGGGCCCATGTGGGCGTGGCTCCATGCCCAATGGCATTTTGACATTTTTGTTAATGGGCCAAGCATCAAATTACAAACACACACACACACACACAACTCTGTCTCTCTCTCTCTCTCTCTTTCTCTCACGCTCTCTCTCTCTCTCTCTGTCTGTCACTTGCATTGAGTTTCAGATACAGAAACAGATTCAAATACATTTACAACTGCAGATATTGTTACTTAACTTGCCGCGGGCCTGCTGAAGGGTTGCCTCTCCACATGTTGCACTTTAATTTGGTGCCACAATGAGAAGCTGCCTCGCC
This sequence comes from Drosophila putrida, assembly GCA_037043535.1. Lineage (NCBI taxonomy): Eukaryota > Metazoa > Arthropoda > Insecta > Diptera > Drosophilidae > Drosophila > Drosophila putrida. Next base: position 336,403 of record JBAMBI010000996.1, read on the forward strand.
TGCCTGACTGCCTGCCTTCCAGCCAGCCAGCCTGGCCCTGAAATGTGGAGTTTGTTGTCACACAACAAATATCAAACACATGCACACACACACACCCGCACACACACACACACATATACCACATTCAACAAACAGCAAACAAAATACAACAAAAGCGCAAACAACGAACAATGCCAAAGACTCTGTTAACGGTTTTTGGCAGACGCCCAGTTGCAACTTACTGTGTTGCCCACTGTCACCATGGGCAAAATTGACACTTTTTTGTGGCAAAAAATCATCATCTCAATATCTCAAAATGATATTCTCAAACTTAAATTCTTTCTATATTCAGCTTTCTTTAATTAGTCTACATATAATAAAGTCTTTATATAATTGTTTAAAAACATTTCTCTATTGGAATCAATAGATCTTTTTTTGTGAGATTAATAATAAACTTTGTTCAGAATAGTTCAATTAGTTAATTTATTTTAAAAATTTATAAGCGTTTGATAATAAATTACTCTGCCAACCTCAATTATTTACTCCTTAGTTCTTTCTCTATTAATACTCTAATTAATTAACTTACAAATTTAAAATGATAAAAATCTAGCTATGATGGAATTAATAATTTGAATTAAAGTGTAACACTATAAATAATTTTTTGATTGACTTTAAATCACTTATTAATACAAGAGATAAATATGAAAGTATTAATATTTTATTTACATGTTTGTTTATTTATTGTAAGTAACATTAATAAATAAATTGATTTTAAAATAACTATTAAATTAAATGTTGCATAACCTTTAGTTAATATCAATAGGTAAAAGGAAACTATATTAACATTAATAATTGGCTAGTTTAAAATCTTCTATTTTAGATATTTGTTTACCCATTTAAAACTTAACTTTTTCATTGAATGCTTTTAGTCGAACTTAAATACATACAAATATAAATAAAAATGTAAAAGTATTCCTAATTATTACTATCGTTGAATATTTTAATTTAATTTTAAATTTTAAAGGGATTAGATTAAAAAATCTAATAAATATAATTATGTTTGTCTTTTAATATTTCAATGTTAAATAATTAATAATAATTAAATTGTGTAAATGGAGCTACCAGCATTGTTATAAAAAAAGTGTGCTTTTGCCCATGGCAAAGTTGCTCGAGTCACCGTTACGCACAGTCACAGTCACAGTTACAGTCACAGCTTTGTGTGTGTCCAGTCACAGGCGAATGGGAATGTGAATGCGAATGCGAATGTTAAGAACAACAATGACAACAAAGCATCAAAGCTGCCTGTAAACTGTAAATAGAAATGCACTTTACAGTTGCACTCTTTTAATTGTACTCTGTCACACACACACACCACACACCAAAAACATACACACACACACACACTGAAATGTAGAACAAACACTTGAACATGGCTTACATCAGCGCATGAGCATTCAGCTCATACTTACACATTCGCATCATTTATTTATATAGCAGATCTCATTTCGGTTCTGATTTCATTTCATTTTCTCTTCCTCCTCTTCTTCATCTACAGCTTTTGCCTTTTGCGGATTCTTCAGGAAGTGCTCGACGCAGGCAAGCAGAAAAAAACTCAAGTTTTGCTTTTGTATTCAGCTTTAGAATTTCACAATCTTTCTACGTGAGTGTGAGTGTGTGTGAGTGTGTGTGTGTGTATCTGTGTGTGTGGGCGATGGGCAGTTGCATTGTATTTAAAAATAAACATTGCAACTAGGAAAACTACAAAGTCTTGCCACAATATGTAATGAAAATAATGAAAACAAATTATGAAGTCATTCGAGATGCGCAGATTAGAAGCTCGAGAATTGTCCAAGTCCATGTCGAACTCAGAATGTTCCTCTCCACACACAGTGTCCCACATAAATCAGTGGTCAAGCCTCAAGTGTGTGTGTGTGTGACTAGTAAATGCCCTGTAACAGTTGTTCCCTCAAATTTATCATAGCTCAAATTGTATCATTTACAGGGTATATTAAAAACTTACCTATGCAATTATATAAATGTGGTTATCTTAAGTATTGGTCGGGTTTTTGTGCTTTTGCAGCATGTTTGTTTAGCTTGTTTGTTCTTGTTGCTAATGCTGCAGATAAGGTTACATTGATGCAGTTGCCGATGCAGATGCAGATGTAGATGTAGATACTGAGCAAAAGATACAGATACATATGCACAATATACAAACGACATCTAATGAAGTCAAGGATGGCATTGTCGTAAATACATTTATCTATACACAGACAGACGGACGGACAGACAGATACTCGAACTGCAGTTTACAGTTTTTAATTTCTATGCACCTTTGTGTCTTTTGCATTATTTCTTTCCTGTGTATCAAATGAACAACTCTGTTTCTCTCTTTCTCTCTCTGTCTCTCTCTCTCTTTTTCTCTATCTCTGACCGTGACCAAAGGCCTAGAAAGTGAGAACTATACACAGAGAAAACCAATGCAATGCAATTGAAATCCTCTTATAATTTTACCTTGAAAAGTTAACAAAAAAAAACAAAATGAATATGAAAAGATTAAGAATCAGGAAATATCAACATTTCCATGAGTAAACAAAAAATAAAGTATGTGCACTTGTCCACAGATCTTATCTAGAAAACATCAGATTGCAGTTCGCAGATAAAGATACTAGGTCAATTTGAATGCGTCATCCTCTTCATATCATATCATTTTATCTATGAATGGACTTTTAAGGCAAATATTAGATCGTAGGACACGTGTGCAGATTTGCATTATAAATAATTACATAATGTATTTTATCTGCTGTTGGAAATGTGAAATGTGATCAGGGAAATCGTTAATAATAAATATCTTAACAGATATAATCTATCTACTGAATTATATATTTATCTTAGTATTATTCTTTCTACTTTTTAGTTTAGCCTTTAATCCTTCATTAATAGTGATTTATGCAGCAGTTACAAAGTCAAGTCCAAATGTGATTGAGCAACCGAATTCCTTAAGTGTTGCAACAAAATATGAGTGTGCGAGTGTGTTGTGTGTGTGTGTGTGTGTGTTGTTCACTTCTCTTATTTCTAAATTAAGATGTTTGTGCAAATTAATTGGTCGCTGGCATCATTATTACAAAAGCGACAAACAATTAGCCTAGATTTGTTCGCAGTCCGCAGAGACAATGAAGCGATGCGATAAGATACAGATAGAGATAGATGTCTCTCTCTCTCTCTCTCTCTATTCCTTTCTCTATCCCTTTCCCTATCCCTGTGCCAATCTGTGCAACATTGTCATCGTCATCTGTGCAGCTGCAACAATTGTTGTCGCAATTGAGCAACAATTAAATGTGGATGCCATTCACTGATTGAAATGAATTGACTCACATTCACATTAACACTCACACTCACTGTATGTAGTTGATCGAGTGTGCGTGTGTGTTCGATTTAACAGTATATAGATGCAAATGGATCGTTAACCAAACTTACCCGTATACCTATTCCAGCCACGCCCCTCAGCGCCTCTCCACTCAATAAAGCCAACACTGAGCAGCACCCCAAGCAACCACGTGGCTGCCCAGGGCTGCAATAGCCTTGCCATATTGGCTGCGGTTGCCTCTTATTGCTTACTCTGGACACACTCCTCTCTCTGTGCAGCTCTTTTGGTGGCAGTGGCTGTGGCAGTGGCAACAAACACAGTACAAGCGACAGCGCTTTTTTGGTGGCAACTGGAAGAGATGGCAGCCTATTTAGAAGCTGGAACGCGGCAGCAATAGAAGGAACATCTACAGCAGCAGCAGCTCTTGGAGTGGCAATACAAATGCTAAACAAATAGTGCCCCAAACACAAAGCCACCCGTGGTGTTCATAAACCTCACAGCAGGAGATCTTGGCGAAGGAGTCAAAATAGGAGTCAGAGTTACAGTTGGAGTTGGAGTCAGTGTCGACCGGACAGTGGAGACGTTTCCGGGGCAAAGTCAACGCATTAACACCCAGCAGCAACAACAGCAACAACAGCAAACAGGACAACACTCACAACACATTCACACACAAAAAGGATACTTTCACAAGCATTTCCGTTACAAATGAAAGCAATGAAGAGCCCCCCCCCCCCCGCATTGGACACTTCCGCCTTTGTCTATGTTGGCTGAAAAGTGAAAAAAAGGCAACTTGAAAAGCGACAACCAGCGACAAAACGACAGACAGACAGACAGACAGACAGAAAGCGAGCGACATTAAATGTTGTTTAATTTTAAACAACGCAATATTCTTAAAAATATGTATAATAAGTAAACACAGATTCACGGCCTCATCAAAATTCAATTGTTCAATTGTTGTCGACATTCTCATCAGCATTTTCATGCTTAGCGTTTGCATTTGAAATCGATTTTTGAGCTAGCCAAAAAAAAATAAAGGAGTATCTAAGGTTTTGAAAGACTTGGTCCAAGATGACAACAGAACTTTAAAAAAAAGATACTGTAGCTTAAAATTTAAAAAAAAACTTGAATATATATTTCAAATAAGTTCAAACATCAAAACTACTTGAAATTATTACGATTTTTGGGGGACAAGTAAAATCTAAAGAGCATATAATATATTAAATTATATAGAAACAACAATCGGAGGTTGGCAAACAGTTCTGACTGCAGTTAAAAATATGGTATAATCTGGTCTACAAACAGTCTTTACAGTTCAAGCAACTACACTAAATTATAGCTCCATAAAAAAAGATTTCTTTGTAACTAATTTATATTTTTCTATATATTTTCTGAAAAGTCTAAGCAATTGTCTTAAAAACTTGTCTAAAATGTAGCTGCATAGTTGAAAGATTTATTTGTAAATTGCTTTTATATATTATCAAATATTTTCAGACTGTTCAAAACTATATTCAAAATCATTTTTAATTGAAACTATTAAAAACAACCTAAAAATGTTGCACTCTTTAAAAGAATATATATTTAATAGTACTTATCTAAAAATTTTATGATCTTACTCACTGACGTCATAAGTAATGTGAAAAAGTATAGAAACTATAAAAGCTATTTTATGTGGCTTAATAAAAACTGATCAGAATTTTGCACTTTATAGAACTAAACTTATTGGACAGTTCTTGGAATATATTGAGAACAGATCGGGTCAACTTCTTGTGCAACTTTACCATTATTATATGTGTTATACAAGCCGTCTCTCTCTCTCTTTCTATATTATATGATACCATCTCTTTCTGACGCGTTGTCGCTTCGTCAATTTGTGCAAATTTTGCACAAATTTCGCGCGAATAAATTACAACAAATTGTGCGAGTATTATATGGCACACAAATTCCAATTCCAATTCCAATTCCGATTTCATGTGGCGCTGTAATGAACTTGAACTTGAAATTGTGTCTCTCCCCCTGCTCCCCTCAATTTGATAGTCCCCTGCTCTTGCAATTAGTAATAAGTATACCCCTTGTAGGCCCGTTTATAGAGAGGAGAGGGGAAGGGGATTTTGACCATCTGCGAGAAATCGAGAGTGCGAAATGCTAAAAACATCAAATTCGTCGATTGCTTGAATGTGTTTGAATGTTTTTCTGAATGCTGTGGTGACGTGAAAGGTTTTCGTTGTTGTTGCTGATGTTGCTGTTGCTGTTGTTGTGAATGTGGTATCCGTATCTGTGAGATACGCGTAAAAGCTTTGTAGTTTATGCGGCGTTTGGCAAAATGCCTGCATTTTTCAAATTATTAAATGAGATACAACAAAAAGTTGTTGCTGCTGCTGCTGCTGTTGTGGCTATTGTTGTTGTTGTTCTTGCTGCTGCTACTGTTGTTGTTGCCTATGTTTCAATTAAGTTAACATTAAAGGAATGCTTTTAGTTTGCTCGGCAGTAAGTGGCCGCCAAGCAGCAGCAACAGCAGCAGCCAAGTTTTGGGTTACCCAACATGTTACGCATAATAATTGGCGAATTGCAACACAATGGAGCCTGCAACAGCAGCAGGTAGCAGGCAGCAGCAACAGGAGCTGCACACACACCGCTTGGTTTTCTCATTTTTTTTTGGGTCACTAATGAGTTGGAGCTGATATTTTGTTGTTGCACTTCTTGTGCTATTCAAAACGCAAACTCTTTCAGGCCGTTTTCGCGCCTGGTTTGTGGCAAGTTGTTAATGATGCTAGCTGCATGCCGCATGCCACACGCTGCTCTTATGTGCGTTATGTATATTAACAACTCTTCATTAAAACTCATCTAAGCGTTCTTTAAGTTCACTTTTCTTCTTTTTGCATTTGTATGCTTTTAGAAAAGTCATTAAAATTAATGATGCATAATATTTTTGTAGCCTTTAGTCTCTTAAAAACCAACAACAGTAAGAACAGCCACAATTCGCCTCACTCTAATGCCCAATAAACGTTGTGCACATTCCATGGCCTGGGAAATCCAACAAAAAAAGAGAACAAGACAAAAAGTCAAAACTGCAACGTTGACACTTGTAAAATGATCTGCAACAAGTCACAATCAAAATTCAAATTCAAACTCATAATCAAATTTTAATTCAACTTTAGCAAACGCTGCAAAAATCAAATGAAAAATGAAAAAATTATAAGTCAAATTGGAAGACACAGCTGCCGAGAGGAATTTCAGTTTGAGGAATTTGGAAATTGGAATTGGAAATTGTTTGAATTGAAATCTTTGATGGGAAAACAGAAAAAAAGAGACAACGACTACGAAAATAGCTTTTGGCTCGGCCATATTTGGTCTTGTTATTTATAATTTTTGTCACCCCCAAAATAAGAGACGGAATGAAAGCAAAATGCTGTGAAAAGTTGTCTTTCAATTTGTCACTGGCTGCAGCATAAACAAACATGTGGCAACATTGATTGTTGCTGCTGCTATTGTTGTTGTTGTTGCTGTTGCTATTTCTATCTGTATCTTGCAGATACACGAGCTGCGATCAGTGCCAGAAACGTTTAACGTTTTCCTTTTGCCAACAGATTTATTATTCGATTTATTTGCTGGCTCAGCGGCTTTTTGGCTTTTAGCTTTTGGTTGACTCTTTGATTAAGATTTACTGCACACAACAACAACAACAACAACAATATCAACTGCAATCACAACAACAACAGCAATAAGAATTCACTAGAGCACAAAACAATGTGTCCTATTTGGCATAATTTATAACTGATAGGCAAATATTTACATATTCTCGCACTCTAGAGATAATATGTGAACACCAAGATGATCATCAGCCACTTCTCAGAAATGCTCTCAATAAACGGGATTAACTCTTGCGGCACTTGAAAGGAATTATAGAAGGAATTACATAGTAATCTGATGCTTAAGGATTTTAATAGAAAACTCTTAGGAAGAAATCTTTGCTATGATTTTTCCTGCTAAGTCTGTATCTATGTTATTTGAAATAGCAAAGATTGTAGTATGAAACAAAAATCTATGATTCTAACAAAAATACCTCTAATATTAAGTAAAGTAAATTTTATATGGCTTTAATTAGCGAAAACAATTGTTATTAAAGTTCACTCTGAATATTTAACCATTAATAAAATTTAAAGCCAATGCATTCTACAATTTCTCAGGATGATACTTCTTCTATTCTTTTCACAACTTCTGTCTTTCACGCACTTCCCTAGATTGTTTTCTAAGAACTCACTTGACTTTATTCAATTAACATGTTATATTAAAAGCATTAGCTTAAAGCTAAGAATCCACAATCCTAATTTGCCAAAAATTACAACAAAAAAACTGATAAGCTGAACTTTAAAACTCATATATTAAATATTTTCGAATTTCAATATATTTCAGCAAATGATCGCCTTGAAACAATAGTATCAACTATATCGAAAAAAGCCCCATAAGCAATATAATTATGTCGAAAATACACAAAGGGGAAAAAACCCAATATTCGAAGAATAGAAAATTCGATAATAATATGCATTTTTCACAAGAGTACTAGAAAAATGTACAAAAACTTTTATTGCCATAAAATGGCACGAAAAGATTTTGTCGATAAGCAATTGCACAGGGATTCGAATCAAAGATAAATGTGGCGAAAAGGTTGCAATCTTTCAAATTTATCTTTTTTTATAATATTTATCACTGTTAAAAATTTAAACGCTCAATACACATAGAAATCGAAACCAGAACATACTTTTTACCAACGTTTTCGAAAGTGAAATTGAGAAAATCGTTAACTTTATGAACACATTTTTGAACACCACAAGGAACAAAGATTATTCAAGGCTTCAAGGATATTACAGATTTGAACACTAAGAATTTGCGGAACCGCAGAATTTGGGGCAACATTTCCACACTCCAAAAGCTGCGCTGCTGTTGTACTGTTTTTTATATTATTTTTCATATTTCCAAATCAGTTTGGCACAATAACAAAAAATCAAATTAAAAAAAAAATAATACAAAACACTAATTTGAAATTTGTTTTTTCTTTGCTTTATGGTTTTTGAAATTTCTTTTTTGGACACACAACTTTTTCTTACTTAAAAAAACAAGAAAAAAAGAGTTTTGTTTTTTGTTCCGATATTTGAGATATTTAAAAATTGCAATAAATTGTCATTGTTCATTGAGTGGTTGCACACGCGCCTGAGTTAAAGTCACAGTTGCAGTTGCAATCACAGTTACAGTTGCAGTTACAGTTAGAATTACATTCAAATTCAAGTCACAGTCACAGTGGCAGTTGCAGTGGCAGTCGTTGGTGGCGGCTGCAGAACGTAACGCACACGCAAACGCTTCAAGTTGAACTGACGCGTCAGTAAAGCAACTAGCGCCGGCATCGACTCGCCCGCCCAGCGCCCCAAGCGGCGAACGAGCAAAACGTCAAAGCTGCCCAAGCGCGCGCCCAGCGTTGAGGAGGCGCTAAACGACGACAACGACAACGACAGCGACAGCGACGAGCGACGACCAACGATGGCGACACGAAGTGTTGACACGAACGCAACGAAGGCGCACGACAGCCAACAACACTTCGGACTCGGCAGCTGCTGTTGGCGCTGCTCGCTTCGGCTGGCTAAAAACACGAAGGCAACTGTGTGTGTGGGTGGGTGTGCGTGTGTGTGTGAGTGTGAGTAAGTTTGGCGACAATGCTTCAGTGGACACAGCCAACCAGGTCGCATTTTGCATTGCTTTGAAACAATGCTGCCAAAGGGTATGAAAATACAAAGCAACATGCTGCTGACGTCAGCGGGCAGCAACATGTTGCTTGCATTATGTTGCGCCTGCGCCAGTCGTTTGAATCGCAAAAGAGACATAAGCAGCTAATTGTTAACGTTTAATTATATTTACTGCACACACAACAAGAACACACTACCACACACACACACAGAGACACAGGGACACAGATATACATACGTAATAATAATAAGAACAACAACGGAAGTTGCGCGCTTTCCACTATTTTCTATGCGGAAAACTCATCAGACATGCATAACTCCCTTGTTGGTGCTGCTTACGAAGTAAAGAAGTCGGGGGGGGGGGGGGTAGTGGGGGGAGTAGGAGGAAGCAACATTGTTTGCTGTTATGATTTTTTATGAATTTTAACAACAGTCGTTGGCTCTGATTGCTGTTGTTGTTGCTACTGTAGTTGTTGTTGTTGTCTTGCACTCGTTGCCTTAATTTTTGCGCCCTTTTTTTCATATTTTGGTTTGAAGTGTGAAAAGAAAAGCGCTGGCTGGCAAATTCAATTTGCATATGTGGTCGCCCAATGAGTGTGTGTGTGACTATATCTGTATCTGTGTGTGTGTGTTTGTATCTATGTTGTTGCCATTTAACGTAGCGAAGCTGCTAATTGACTGTTGCTGCTCTTGTGGCTGAAAAGTCATTGAGTGGTCCAAATGGGGTTGGGGGAGTGGCAGAGTTTTGAGAGCAAAAAGCAGTTTGCCAGTTTTGTGGGCCAAAAGTGCAAGTGGCAAAGAATCGATGCTAAATAATTTCATACAAAATATTTAATCAACCAAGCCAAAGTAAAATGCAACCACAGCAACCTCAAACAAAACAAACAAACAAAACTCAACAAAATAGCTGAAAATTGAGTAGCTCCACTTTCCATACTAATACAGCAAAAAAAAGGGTAACTTTCTGAATACCAAATTACACATGTATGTATGTGTCTATTTGGGTGTGTGAGTGTGTGTGTTTACACAATAATTAAAATTTAGCGGCGCTCAAGTACAGCAGCTGCAACAGCAACAGCAACAACAGCAACAGCAGCAACAGCAGCATCCAAATGACGCACTTTCATAATAGCCACAACAACAACAATCACAACAACAATCACAACAACAACCGCCGCAAACAGTTTCAAATTGCACAACAATAAACAACGCGCCACAATAAAAAAATGTTTGCAACTTCAGAACTTGTCATGGAACCCCAAAAAACAAATCCCCGACCTTAAAAGTTTTTTTTAAAGATCTTTCACAATTCTGCGGGTACTTAGACACATACATATGTATAAAGATTGGAATATGTATATATGTATGTATGTGTGCAAAGCCCTTAAAGTTTCCATTTCAATTTGACTTATATGTTAATTATCTCGGTAAATTAAATTGCTTTTACTTAAGCAAAATATTGAGACATTTATGAAAACACTTTTCAATTGGTCTGTCAATGCTTAATTATGCAACTCAAGCAAGACTTCCTAAAATACTTTGACTTTAATTACATAATTTTATTTAATTTTATTATACCCTTGCAGATGGTATTATAATTTTGTCATATAGTATTTCCGTCTGTCCGTTTGTTTTTTTGCAAACTAGTCTAAAGAAATTATTTTTGTTCCTTTGGAAATTTTATATATCAATTTGTTTGGTGAAACAAATTTAACATGAAATCATATAACTCGATTGATAAATTAAGGATTATTCATAATAAATACATAGTATTGTAAGTTGAGTCGATCGAAATATTGTTGAATTATTTCCAGGTCTACTTTTTATTAGGATGTAGGTTTAACTGGTCCATACAAATATAATCCCCCACATTTTTTTTCGAGCATCCCGTGCGAGATACGCCTCATTCTCTTAGAAAGTCAAGTGTCGAAAATTCATTAAATTTACAAGGACACAACTTTGGACAGCGCTCTCTTTGTGCGTGTGTAGGTGTCTCTCTGACTGTGTGTATGTGTGTGTGTTTGAGTGTGTTTGAGTGTGTGTGTGTGAGCTTTTTGTGACCTCTGACATTGCATTTAATCTCGTTGACAGCACTTAACACGCCCCCGAGTAGTAAAAGCAGCAACGCCCTCACAAAAATGAAAGCTCACTTCAACCAGAGACTGTTGTTGTTGTTGTTGTTGGAAGGAGGCGATTGCTATGCTCTGAGGGGGTGAAATTGGGGTGAAGGAGCGTCGACTGCAAGCGGATTATTTAAGTTTATAATACGCTTAGGGGTAATTTTAATCTGTTGCAAATTGTTTTTGTTGCGACGTCACAAACACGAAACGAAAGGAAAAAAATACCCCTGCACTTCGACCCAAAATTACCATCTATAAAACATCTTTTTGCATTGCCTCAGTTTTGCTCTGGTTATTTTGTTATATTTTGTTTGTGTGCGTTTTTTTTTGTGGCATATGCGTGCTCACATTTGTGGCATACTTCATAGATATTGTAATCCACATGTGGAGAGAGAGAGAGAGAGAGAGAAGCAAGTGCGGTTGTGATTTGAATTTAGCTTTTGGTATTGCAACTCCATGGGTCGTTTCATTAGGAGTGGGCGGTTCCGTTGCCGTTTGGGGAACAATTGTAATTTCACTTTTTAGAATAGCATTTTTTAAGCTTTCCCTCTCTCTCACTCTTACATTCGAGTTTTGGTTATGTAATTTACTTGTCGAGCACTTGTCGAGGAGGGTCAGGGTCAACGGCGGCATTGGGGAACATCAGCGAAACTCGGAGATTTTCATAAGCAATTTGATCTCTTTTGTCTGAGCTGGGAATAGTGTGAATGCAAACTGTAACAGAGAACGATGGGAACGATGGGTGAGCTTGGAACAATGGAATTAGAATCGCCAAACTTGTCGAAATTCGAAACTGTAACCAGGTCAAGCATTTTTCGACTCGAGAATGTTCCGAGAAATAAAACATGTACTACATTTATATGAAGCATTCATAAATGTTTCGGTTTGAATAAAAAAAAGAAATGTCAGAAATTTCAATGAAATTAAATCAGTTTATTGAACTGAGACTTAATTCATAGGATAAGGAGTTCGCAAGTAGAGCTTCGTTTACTTATGCAAAGTATTATATATAACTCGAAATTTGTTTATACTTGTATTTAAAAGCAGTATTATGCAATTAAATCATAGTAGGGAGCTATGTAGTTTATTGATATGTATTGTTCAGATTTCTACATTATCTCCTTTTTAAAATCTGAAACAGTTCTGTTCCACAACGAAAGGATAGAATTAAAACATAAAAGACATTTGTAAAACTTGAAATTAAGTACGATTTAAGCCTTGCTGGTTTTTACATTGTTTGATTTGCACATTTCCTTAGATATTTTTTTCAGATATTCATGGGATGACACACTTTTTCACTCCAAAAGTTTATTGGGTATGAATATAGTATAACAATTCGAATATAGTAAATTTCATAGAACATGGAACAACTAATGTTTGATTTCGCATAATTTCAAGTGGCGCAGCACGTTCAGAAAAGTAAATGTTGCACATTGCATTGCAATTATGCAACTGATTGACGATCGTAAATCCATGAAAATTACTCAAAATTTCCAAGTTCTTCGAATTAGAAATATTCGAAATAACTTAATGCAGAATACGTATGTATGTATTTTTTCCGATTACAATAACCTGATTTGAAATAATTAAATAGCATATTTTCTTTAAAACGGGACATGACCCGTGCCAAATGAGATCAGCGATCGCCGCTGACATCATACGATATATAAAAACAACAAGAACAATCAAAAGGGGAAAACAATTTAAATAGAAAAATACAAATAGCGAAATAGAAACTTATATCAATTAAATAGAATGAAAGAAAAGAAAACGACTTAATAAGAATGAAATGCATAATTGGATGGCAAATAAAAGGCAAGTTTCAAAGAAATGAAATCAAATGAAAATAAAAATGTATAAGATATGTTAACTCACCCTGATCCACATTGGAATCTTGACCTCCTTGGGATACTTGTGGATGTTCGTTTTCGTAAGTAGGTTCTTGGCTCTCGGGTTGTTCTGGCTGTTGAGGTTGTGGTTGTGGTTCTTGTGGTTCAGGCTCAACATCGCCATCATCCTTATCGGGACAACCAGCCTCATCAGTCTGATCGTCACACTGAATTTCACCATCACAACGCATATAACGTGGCATACAGCGATCGTCGCATTTGAATTCCTCATCATTGCAAACTAAACAAGGCAAAAACCACAACGGAAACGCAAAGAAATAAATTTAAAAAATAAATAATAACAAACATAAATAGTTTATAAAGTAGATGAAATAAAGTTATATAAATAATGAGCGATGGATTGTTGGCAGAGAATTCTCTTAGAGAACACTCTAATATCATATAAGCTGAACTCAAATAGCGATTATGTGAATATATTGATTTGATCTCAGGTTAGGCAAAGTCAACTAATGAATAGTTATTTTTATAATTTTTCTTCTTTTTTTGGGATGAAAGATGGACGATGAGAATAAGTTCTCCGATCTGATTTCAAATAGCGATTTTTATAGTAAATATATTGTTTTGATCTGAGGCTAGGTGAGCGTTGAAGGATGAGATAGTTCTCTATGTGATCACTTTGAATTGATCTAAACTGATCTCAAATAGCGAATTTTAAAGTGAAATTCTTGACTTAATCTTAGATTAGACCAACAAAAAGTCAAATGATGAATAGATTTTTTGCGATTGTTGTTTTTTTCTTAAGAAGGGATTCATGGAAAGTGTGACGATCGATTTCTGCTTTTGATTGAAGATCATTATTGATCATTACCCAATGGTCTTGGGCAATCCTCCTCATCTTCGCCATGGGGACAGTCACTTTTGCCATCGCACTTCATCTCATCACAGACTCGAGTGTTGCTCTTGTAACAATAATACGTGGAATCACCGCGACATTCCGGTTCAGCATTTCCGGAGCCATCTTCATCAACGGACTCTGTCGGTTCAGGGGCGTTGTTCACATCTAAGTTGTGTTTAAAAGTGTTGTGTGTGTTTGTGTGTGTGGAAGTCACCAAAAAAATTAGAATTCTTTTAAATAATAAAGGACTAAAGGACAACAAGGCACAAAGGAACAATGAGCAACAGAGCAAAAGAGAGAGAGATAGAGAGAGAGACAGAGACAGAGACACAAACAACACAAAGACAAAGAAGCTTACGATCATATGAGTATGAGTATATGTGAAGATGTGTAGGTGAAATGAGAGCGAAGATGTTCACAGGATGATCAGGAGCACAACAAATTAAGTGAGGAAGAGCGAGAGAGAGAGAGAGAGAGAGAGAGAGTGTGAGGGAAAGATAGAGACACAACGCATGAGGTAGAAAGCGCAGTCTCTATGAAAGAGAGCACATTAGGGACACTATACAATTAGAGACAAACGAGCAGCTAAGCGAATGGTTGAGCGAGAGAGACAGGGAATGAGAGATAGAAAGAGTGGGACTTGGAGAAAACGATGAAGCGAGAGAAACGGAAACAAAGAGAAAGAGAGAGAGAGAGAGGGTACTGCGAATGAGCTTCGATATTTTAAATATGTTTTTTAAGTAAATATTACTAATAATTCTCTCCAATATTGAGAAAACAATTCAAGAAATAATCTCTTAGATCTTTAATTTAATTAAATGCCTAATTTAAAATTTTGATCCATTTGGCATTTTGATCTATTGTCGACTGCTTTTTTAAGACGTTAAAATATCGATACTCATCCCAAACTGTTACCTCCTACTGACTAACTTTCATAGTCAATCACAAAATTAATTTAATTAAGTCACATGTGTGAGTGTGAGTGTGTGTGTTAGTGCTTGTGTGTGTTGGTGTGCTGTTATGAATAGGTGGTGTGTGTGTGTGAGTGAGTGAGTGTGAGTGTGCCCGAGCCCAAAGACCATACACATGGTAATCCCTTAAAAGTAGACACAATTTTCCCCTTCAAGAAGTCCCAAGTTCTCGGAAACAATCGGAAACAAACCGTTTGGCTTTGGCTTCGGCAATAGTTGGCAGACTTGTGATTCACCCTCCCCCGTACAGGAGAAACCAGCACCAGCATTAGCACCACCAGCACCACCAGCACCACCCACATACGCATTCACAGTGATTGGTGGTACTGAGTTAGTGGTGATAGTGGGTTGATTCTTCCGATTACGACGTTCACACATTTCCGCATTCTCATCGGAACCATCTTCGCAATCGTGTCTTCTATTGCAGATGTCGTAGCAGGGAACACTTGGAATATAACCGCTATCGCACTGGAAGTTATCCTCATCAGTAAGACATTGTTCAGGTTTGGACTCCTTTGGACTGGCCTCTGTGTGCGTTGTGGTTAGGAGATTCTGTTTGTGACGTTCACACATTTCAGGATGCTCATCGGATCCATCCAAACAGTCGATTTCCTATTGCAAACATGGTAGCAGGGAATTCGCTTGTCGTAGAGTTCGCACTGGAAATAGTCATCTTTCGATAGGCATTGATCTGGTTTGGGCTCCAAATCAATTTGATTGGATTCCCAGTGATCGATGGATAGCGTTTTTAGTGGATTTGGAGCCTTTACGCCGTAACGTTGACACATGTGTGGATTCTCATCCGAACCATCATCACAGTCGTTTTCTCCATCGCAAATGGTATAACATGGTATGCTCAACGGATCACCGCTATGACACTGGTAGTCATCATATTTAGTCAGTCTACAGTACTCATTCGCTTGCTTGTGTGTCCGACACAGTTCGGCATTCTCATCAGATCCATCTTCGCAATCATTTTTTCCGTTGCAAATGTCCTCGCAAAACACACTGAAAGGACTGCCACTGATGCACTGGAAGAGATGATCGGGTGAACTACATTGTTCACCATCATTATCATCATTATCATCATCATCCTCATCATCCTCATCATCCTCTGGATCATCCTCTGGATCATCTGTCTCCTCCTCCTCAACCTCAACGTTGCTTGAGGATTGACTGGGTCTGCTTGCATACGGATTGGGATACTGCTGATTAAGGCGTCTTCTACACATCTTCTCATTCTCATCGGAATTATCGTCACAGTCTCGTCTCTGATTACATGTGCTGGTACAGGGAACACTCACTCTATGTCCGAGTTCGCAAAAAAATTCATCGATATCGAAATCCTGTGGATTGCTGCACTGCGTATCTGTATATGTGTTTGTGTGTGTGTGAGTTAAAGGATTAACAAGCTTGCGTGTGCGTGTATATGTGGTGTGTGTATGTGTTTGAGTGTGTGTGTGTGGGAAGGGGGTGTGTGTGTGTATATGTGTGTGTGATTACATATGTGAATACTTTAGATTAAAGTGTTAGGCGCTACATGGGCTCTCTAGTATATAAATTGATTCAGCTCACAGCCTCTAGTATCTGGGCTAGAAAGCTTGCAAAGCTCATGTGTAGATAATTTACAGTTGAAAGCTTACAGAGCAACACTTGCGTTGTCCAACACCAAAGCAGTCAGTATCTTATGACTTTTGGAGATGGAAATGTATATATATATACAAATGAGATCGTTTCCAAAAAAACTTACCCAATATTGAACGGAAATAGAAATCATCGTCAAGGGAAGCTGTTTGCTTGCCAATCGTATGATAATCCTGCAATTGACGTCTCAACTTATCCTCAAAGTCGGGGACATTCGTTGGTATGTCCAGATTGACAATCACATAGCTATGGAAATTATCGTTCGTTGGCCTAGCATTAAAAAAATATAAATCAATTAGCATTTACAACGGACAACAGACATCAAAGTTAAATTCTGAATACAAATTAAGAATACAAAATTCTATTCACGAAAGAACTTAACTTTATATGGTATTATTCAATTAGCTACTTCACTGAGAACTATAAAATGTTTTCATATTATTAAGCTAATATTTTTTAAGTATAGTTCCCTCAAAAGTGAAATACAATATATAAAAAACATTTACAAATTAAAATTAAATAAAAATTTTACAAAAATAAGAATTTCAACTGAGAATTTCAGGAAAAAATAAAATTAAAAGAATAATATTTATATATTATGCTCTAAATAATCTAGTCAATTTATTTAAAAGCGCTTATTAGTACTTTTTGTGACCCAACCGATGATATAAAAATAGGAATAATATATGAAATAAATTTTTAAAAATTTATACACTCTACAAATTCCAAAAATATTCTCCAGGAAGAGGGAGTAAGAGTGGGATAGTTGTTTAATTGACTTACCCGACTTGCAGCAGTGTGCTGTGTATATCAACATCATCATCATCGCCCTCATAGCTGCGCCGGAAGAGTTCTCGCAATCCCAGGTCAATCTCCTTGCTCAGACTAAGGAACTTTTCGCTGTGTTTGTCATTAAAGTCATTCTCGTATGGCTCATTGACGGTGAATCGTGTGCGATCTGTGGCAGTTGTAATTGTAAGTAACCACAACTGGAATTAATCTATTTAGCAATACTCACATAATGAGGTATCGATCTCAACAACTCCGGAACCATCTTCGTACTCAGCATCATCGGAGGCACGTTTCTGGGGCAATGCGCGATGTTGTCGCTTTGCCAATCTCTTTTTTGTGGCAGGTTTCTTGGCTCGCTTCTGTCTGTGGAGATGCGCATCATTGCTACCAAAGAATCGGGATAGCTCTCGACGCACACGTATAACTCCAGCCTTCCAGAAGCTCTCGGGAGCTGTCTCCTCGGGGATGTCTTCGATTAGGGGCACTTTCGATTGCAGTATATTTGACACCGTTAACGGTGATTCATCCTCCAAGTCAAAGAACAATTTGTCACTGTCATCCAGACTTGAGATTTGCTGCAAATACAAAAGTCATATGAAATTAGATAATATTAACTAATTTTGAAAATAATTTGAAAATCTCGTTTAAATTATCAATAAAATCCGTTGAGACACACATTAAATGATTAGAATAACTTTTTTACTAAGGAACATTCTATGTTAACTTTTAAATTAAACTTCCAATTAGAAATTTCCCAAATATCCCAAAAAAGCTTCTCATAGGAAATTATTCCACAAATATCCCGGACCGCCATCTCATAGGAAATTTCTAGCATAAGACATTTCAGTCGGCCGATGTGGTGAATTAGCAGACACTCGCGTTGAGAACAGCCAAGTTCAGAACCAGCAATTTAACAGTGGTGAAAAGCTCGCTGTTCTCGCGTACAGTTTGAGAGTTTTAGTTTACATTTTCACCACTCTGGTAATGTTTTCATTGTTCTGCAGTCTTATCTCTGTTATCAGCTAAAGCATATCAATAATGCGATTTAAGCTCATTAAACCACAAAAAGAAAACTGTATGAGAACATTATTAAATTTGCTCGATATATCTAAATTCCCTTCTCTATTTTACTAGAAACTGTAGTAGACAAAAAATAGACTCAGCATGTTTTCATTTTCAATGTAAAAACAATTTCGAAAAATTAATTTCCGTCTTTGCTGTTGATCAATTTATTGCTGTCTTCTTTTATAGAGCAGACGAGAACAAGTTGCCGCCTGCATCGAATTGGGGAGATATTTTTAATTGAGAATTGATTTCAAGTGTCAATGTTTTTTATGACCATTTGCTTAACGCATTGATTTTAGATTTCAGATTTTTGATTTCTGCTTTGCCTTCTACCATCTTCAGTCTTTCATTCTCTGTGTCTTTCCCAGCTCAAGTGTGCTACGTCATATTTCAATCGTTGTTGTTGTATGATAAGTGCTGAAGTCCAACCAACATATGTTTGTTGTACATATGTACAACTTGTACTTGTACACAAAATGTATGTATATGGAACATGTGCACCATCATCTTCAAATTTGACGAACCTGTGTATCTCATTTTTTTAACAATGCAAAATGCTTTTCAAATGTATTATATTTGGTTTTTCCAATTATTCTGGGAGTTACTTTGGCTTCCACTAAAAGTTTGATAGTTAATATATCTAAGTTTCTCTTTCAACAAATTATATTTGTTTATACAATATTAAAAACAAAATTGAAGCCACAAGAATTATCTAGATTAATTAGAAATAGTTTACGGAGATTTAATGTATTTTGGTTATGGATGGAAACAAGATAAGCTTTTAATTTCCATGTAAAAGGCAAAACTAACAATGTTTTTGAAAATTAATTAATAATTTTAGGATTTCATAATACAAATATTACTTATAAGCGTTTAATTTGATTTTGTGTGGCAAATATTTTCTTTCTTTTTTATTAAAAAGCTAATTTACATACATATATCTGACAGTTTGCAGATATTGCTGTTATTTTATATAAATTATTATTGTACAAATATTACTTTAAACATTAAAATTGTTTACAAAAATATTAAATGTAAATGGTATTTTGGTTTATTTATATTAATTTATATCTGAATATTTAACTGTCTTAAGGTCTATAATTTATAAAATTGTTACAGTTCCTGATACTTTCCCCGTACTTTAGTTTGTCTGTAATTCAATAAAGATAATTTAACTCGTATCTATTATTTAAGATATTCTACCCCCACTCCCCCAACCCCCACTCCCCACTCCACCCTTCTATTCCACTCTCCCTCTCTGTCTGCCTGAGAATTTATGAATGTGGGCCAAATGTGCATTGTACTGCACCACCTGCTGCTCTTCAGTCTGTTCAGTGATAAACGGCGATAAGGTTTCCCGATAAAGCTGGCCACATTGAACAGGTGGCGATAGCTGATGGAAAGTTAAAGAAGAAGAAGAGGGACAAGTCATGTTATTGCATGTCTTCTTTTTTTCTGTCTTTGTTGTTGCATTCGTCAATACGATCTTTGTGGAAATTCTCAGGCGAAATGAAAGGAAAACCTAAAGCGGAAACTGAACCACTTGAAATTCTGCTGAAATTTATCAATCAAAAAAAAAGTACAACAAAAAAATGAAACCAACAACAACAGCAACAACAACACAGGTTGAACAAACTTTTGTGTACGGCAATTTTTTTGTTCTCATGCCTTTCGGTTTGTTTCGTTTCGTTTTGTGTTGTTATTTGTGTTGTTGCTGTCATTTTGTTTGTCTGCTTTGTGGTTGACTTTAACGTTGTCTACGCTGTGTCTGCGACATTGTCTGGACCCAAAACTGGGTGGATAACACAGACACCGACTGTGGAAAGAGACAGAGCAAAAAAAGGTAAGGAAAGAGTGACAAAGAGAGGGAGAGAGAGAGAGGGGGGGTTAATGGGAACTGTATCGCTGTCTCCTCCGTTGGCTTATGAAGCTGCATAGTCACGTGTCGCATCTTTAAACTTTTGTTTTGCAACTTTTATTTTGCCTTTTTTTTCTGTCGTTTTTTTTCTGTCGTTTTTGCTGTCGTTTTTCTGTTGATATTGCTGTTATTATTTGTCTCTTCTTTTGCTGTTGCTCAAAATAAAAGAGACATGGAGAGTGTGTGTTTGGATTTAGACTTGATTTTGCTTTTGGCTGACAGACAACAGTTTACATATTCTTGAACACATACACACAAACACACACAAACACATACATACAAACACACACATTGACACACACATCAACACACTCAAGTCCCAATCTATAAACTCTTGATTATACTATTAAAACTTTCCAGATCTGAGAAGACAGCCTCTTGATTAGATTTTATATTTGGACTTTCTTGAATATCCTATATAGTAAGTACATATGTATATCTAAGGCTACAAAACCCTCACTATTAGTAAGAAGTTCCCATTCGATTCGTGAACCGTTGCAGCTCAACCTTTGATCAAATTCTATACAACAAATAATTGACTTCTTTTATTTAAATAGAAATTGTTACTTTTGAGTAAGAAACTCTTTTGGAAAATGTAAATTTATAAGCAATAAATCCGTTATAAGTATACTGAATCAATTAAGAGGTCAAATAATGATGATAATTAGAAGCTAAAAAAACGTACAATAAACTCAAAAGTTAATGCATTAGCCACTAAAGATACATTTTATTTAATAATTATTGATATTTTTGTTTGATTTTATTTTAAAACGAGATTATTAAGTATTTTTTTGAATTTCCCTCAACTGGCAATCTATCATCTTTGAGTCTAATTAAATTGATAACAACTTCCAATTTTACACTTCCTCGCAAACGCGTCCTCCATGTTCACTTGAATCGTATTTTACTAATGACTAATTGAAGGAATGATATTTCGCATGTGGCTTACAATTGGCACAGATTTGTATTCACGTTTATTGTTATGAGTCGTATTATTATTATTGTTATTATTGTTATTATTAATGTTCATGTTGCTGTTGAACAACATAAACCTGTGGCTGTCAAACTGTGCCAGCGAAACAACCCACGCAGCGAAATGAATTATTATTAAGTATACGCAGCGTAAGTCAAACAATGCAAAGTGAAAAATGAAAAATGAGAAATTGAAAAGTGAAGAATGTGCTAAATATTTGCATTGTGCGTGCAATTAGACAAGCGGCAACGAGAATGTCCTTGAACCAATTGCTGAGATTTATGACAACACAACAAAGACTGCAATACATTGAAAGAGACAGAGAGAGAGAAGAAGAGAGGGAGAGAGAGAGAAAAAGGGGGCTGCACTTGTTGCTTGTTGGCTGACACAAATAACTGTGCCATACACGTCAAAAAAAAAACAAAAACAAAAACAGTCGTCAAGGTCATTGCAGGTGTTGTCATCCAACTTGCAACAGTTACCCCTGTTCCTCTCTCTCTGTATCTTTCTCTCTCGCTCGCTCCTCCTTTCTGTTCCTTTCAGTTGGCCCAGTCTGGCGGCTCTAAGGCGCGTTCATTGAACCCCAAACCGAAAATAGACAGTCAAAGCAAACAAAATCAAACCGAACCAAAAACCAACAACAACAACAATTAAAAAAAATGCAATGAGAGACTTTGCTGGTAAATTAGGCCGGCCCACAGACATAGACAATGATTTTCGCTCATTTCCTGCAAATATGTACTAAAAAATGTAGAGAACAAAAAAGAAAATAGTGCAAGAAATAAAAAACAAACTAATCATGTAAAGACTGCTCGACTAAGCATTACCCAGCTCTCCAGGTTTCAAATTAAATCACATCTAAAGCAGATTGCATTTGATTCTTTGAGACTGATTGCATTTTCTCGTCGTTAATTTGTATTTATAAATATTTATTCAAATAGTTTTTTAGCACTACACTAACTTGTAAATTATTGTGCTAGTCACAATGCTTAGTAAATATTTAAACAACATTGCACAAATTCATTTGTTTAACTTTACATGTCAAGAAATGCCTTAGATTAGGTATGTAAAGTATTTATGGATCAAGGGATGATCGATATTCTTTTACTTCCTACAAAATTTATACATTTTCAAGTAACTGTTACTGTTAAAAGTTGAAAAGAAATTACGAGTAAATAAATCTTTTAAAGATCTGTATTTGAAAGCTTGACAAATAACTAATTTTATTGCTATAACAACTAAAACTTCGGAATTACACTAATTTTGATTTAAAAATATTAGTTTTAAGGGAAAAATTTTACTTAATTTAAGCTAGTTGAAGGACCAAGCTTTTCAAGGATATATCATTAAAGAAGTTCATATAGAATGAGCAGATATATGAACGCATTTTTTTATCTTCAAAAAAGTTTGGGTTAGAAACTATTTAAAGACTACAGAAAAAACTAAAGAGACTCTTTCAATTTATTTATATAAGAACTAAGATCAACTGATCTTTTGACAGATTATCTTTGGAAATACTCACTTTAGTTGAACATACTTATATATATGTATATGTACAGGGTATAGGGTATACGAAAAATTACAGAGGGCAACTTGCCACAAATGCCAAACGTTTGCTTTGCTTGCCCCCTGCTCATAAATTTTGCGGCACATGTGTGCTGGCAATTTATTTTCATCTAACTATTCGCATGTAGAGTCAATGTGAAAATCTGAAAATCGCTTTTCGCCTTTAGACAATTGCGAGCAATCGATAGCGTAGCAGAAAAAAAACAGAGGAAAAAGGAAAAAGGAAAAACTTATTCAGACTGACTAACTGACTGACTGCACAAAATTTTGTGGCCGCCGCACACACACACACACATACAGATGTGGCAGGCCCAAAAAATAATAAAAAGAATAGAAAGGAAAATTGTTATTGTTGTTGGGCACAATTATAAGTAACGGCAACTGGAAAAACATGTGAAAATTTGATTAAAAACTAACGTCAAGGTAATTGGCAACTGGGAAATGGCAAATGGCAAGGCAATTGCCTGATGTTAGTAGCTGCCTCCTTCTTGTTCCTTGCACACATATTGCGCATACGTCGCGTATGCCACGCTTGCTCCACATACACACTTAGACAGTATATAAGTAAGGGTATGTGTGTGTGTGTGTGTGTGTGTGGGGGCGTGTTTAATATGCAACATACTATGCATGCTTGGAACGAGGCATATCAGCATCAAGTGCAGCCAAAAGTATTTGGGTCTTTGGGGCAAGTGCAAAGCAATTGACGCCTCCGAAAAAGATTACGCGCGATTTAAGTGCAGTGCGTCAATCTTCATAAAGTCGACCGCCGACCGACAATCCAAAAAAGAACAGAGAAAAAAAACTCAGCTTGAGAGTCTATGATAGATGCTAAATGCATTAAACTGAAAACTGAGACCTGGACATGGATGTATGGATGTGGATGTGGTTGTGGATGTGGACCTGGACCTGGGACACGGCAATTGCATTGGACACGTTGATCCGCTTGAGAAGCTTGAAAATGTTCAAATCTGAGAATCCACACTTTGTTGCCAGGTCAACACACAGCAGGAAATATTTAGAGCAGAAAAATACACTAGAAAATACTATAGACTTACAAGATTCTCCAAGCCTCAATTTCCCCCTTTGCTTGCAATTTGCTTGCCTTAATTAAACTGTAAATTTTTCGCAATTGCTTTGATTTAATTAGTTTTTCGTTTCTCTTCTCTTGTTATTATTTTGTTGTTTTCTTTTTTCGTGCGTTCTATATTCCGCTCTATTTGCAGCTTAAACGATTGAAGATTGAAATGAAGCTGCTGATTGCATATTACTCATATCAGATGAGGCAAATATGACATAGTTCTACTTACTCGCATATCAAATAAATGCCGCCAGACAGCTTTTAAATTTGATTTGATATTAAAAAAACGTATAAAAACTTAAGCTAAACCGTGAAGAAATAGTTTCGAAATCAATGCTGAGATTAGACCCTTAAAATTCCCTCACTTAAACTATTTGATTTGATATTAAAAAAACGTATAAAAACTAAAGCTTAAGTGTGACGAAAGAGTTTTGAAATGAATGCTGAGATTGGAATTACTTAATAGTTTTAAAAGACCTTAAAAATTGCCTCACTCAATTTATTTTAAGTTAAGCAATTACTATTACATAGTCAGTACTTATAACATATAGTATTGTTCATTTGCCAGATTAAATAATATCAAGGTGTGATTTTAGCAAAATAAGCAGTTGTAATTTCAATTCAAAAGCTGTCAATGGTAATAAATTTGAACAAATGACTATTTTGATTCCGAGAAGTGATTTCATTTTACATTACTTTATTCTAATCACCTCACAGCTCAAACGATTATGGCTTATTGTCCATTTGATGTGGGATAAATTTGATACAACTATGATATTTATATGCAAGTCTCTTATATCAATGCGATCTAAACTGATTGATTTGAGTATCAAGAAATAAAACTGAAATAGTTGCAAATTCCAATTGCTTTACTAACGATTATTAATTTGAGTAAAGGTTGTCAAATTGCTTTTTGCTATATCAAATAATAGTTCAATGTCCGCTCAACACATGCGATAACGATTCATTTCATTTAACTCTTTCTATCTCTCTCTGTCTCTCTCTCTGTCTCTGTTTATATTTCTGTTTGCTTTCTATTTCAGTTGTGCTCCTGTAGTCGCCTGATCTATTCACCTCTATTCATGTCATTCACAATGGCAGGAAATTAAATTCCACAAATAAAAGCTACACTATACGAATAAGCATAAGGTTGTCTATATGATATAGTATGTGTAGATATATATATTAGTTAGTTAACCTCTCTCACATGGTTACACATAAAAGTGACACCTGCTTGCAAATTTCGCCATTGGTTTTCTGAAACTGTCTTCTTGTGTGTGAGTGTGTGCGTGTGTGTGTGTTTGTGTGTGTTACAAAGAGGAAATGTCACAGGGACAAAGTTCAAAATACACAACAACGTAGCTAAAACTTTAGAGTTGACAACCTTTCCCAAAGAGCGAGAAACATATGGAAAATATCGTAATTTTTTTAACCACTAAGTTAAGCCACTTGGTTAATTTATTTAAATTTACTATCTGCTTTAACAATCGCTTTGTTTATATCATTTCTTCATTCCTTCATTTATTTACCAACGCAACTCGTATCAGTAAATAGCTTTAAGAAATTCATTTAATACAGCTAAAAATAATAATTGGATCTGAGATAATCATGCCAAACATCCGCTCTAAAAATTTTGAGCTGCAAACAGTTCGTTATCGATAAGTCACTGATCGATAGCTGTGTCAAAACTTTACTATTTATGTATTTATCCTAGTGCTGCAAGGAAGATATAACTAATTATGGCACTAGCTAGTCACTCATTTTTTGGTCTGAAATTTCGTTTCATTTTATAAATACTCCTACTAATTGAATATATTTATTTTTTAATTTTTCCTCTTCAGGATAGCTATAATTTCTCATAACTATTATCTTTAATTATTATTATTATTATTATTATTCTATCAAGCATTATTTTCATATTTATTTTATTTTCAAACGGTCTTATGGTTATTATTTGTATTATTCTTTTGAGCAAGATTATCATATTTATGTTATATATTTCATCAATTTTACTATTCATATTTATGGTTGATTTATTTACTTTTAAGTATTAAATCATATCTTTATTTCTAGTTTATTTCATTTTATGATCACTAGTTTATCTTTTTTGTGCTAGATTTAACAGCACTGTGATTTAGTTTAAGGCTTGAGGTTGAAGTTCAGCTAAATCTGACAATGTCTTTGTTGAGGAATATCATTGTTTTTAGCACTTGATAAATCTGTGCTCCTCCTGTTGTTGTTGTTGCTGTTGTTGTTGCTGTTGTTGTGTATACTAGTCATACAATATGCAACTCATTTAAATGTTGTGACTCCCTCCTACCATATAATTTTTTTTTTGAGCACGTCGTCGCCTCAGTTTTTTCGGCTTTGGCTCCCCAAAACGGGAGAAACAGGAAGAGGGGAACTGAAGAGAAGATGGGAAGGGGTGGAGGGGGAGGGGAGAAAATGCCAGCACGCCCGTCGACTGTTGATCCTGGCGCTTTGATGTTATACAAAGTCGTCGTCGTCGCCAGTGAAGATTTTTACAACTTTTGGAGAGACATTGACGTTGGCCGTGTGGCCGTGTGGTCCGTGCCACTTGCGGCAACTTGTTCATGCCGCTCACGTTTTGGCAATTTCTCATAAAACAAACGACCATTAACGCCTTTAAGTTGTCGGCTGACTTTTGACGTGCAAGCTTCCTTTCCCCTGCCCCTTCCAGTTTCCCCTACCCCACTTCGTTTCTTGGGCGCGTGTTCGTGCCACAGTCCTCCACCTCCCCACCACAGATGGGTGTCACTTGGTTCGTGCCTCATATTAAGTTGTCAGTTTGTGGCATACCACACACACACACCACACACACACACACACATACACTTGAGCTAGTCGCTATTGTCTATGGAACACTTTTGATCAACTAAGCCACGTTTAATGGCCAAATTTGCTGCCTGCCGCCTGCTGCTGCTGACCAGTTGCACAGTGGCACTTGCAACAAACTATTGAGTGATATGCATATGAAAAAGACTGAAGACTGCAAGAGTGAAAGAGTCGAAAAGTGGCAGCAAAAGAAGAGGGAGAGAGAGGGAGAGAGAGAGAGAAAGAAGAACAAAGCCAATTTGCGTGCGTAATTTGTGGCACTTAGACGCTACGTGCCACAGAGTCTGCCAATGATGTTGATGATGCTGCCACTGCCACAGCCACTGACACCACCACCAGGTGGCATTGTCATTTGTCTGCATTAAGTAGTTTGTGCCCCGCGGCAGGCAAAACAACCAATTTGTAATTGAGCATTAGATACTTCTTGACCTGGCCAGCAGCAGCCTCTCTCTCCCATTGTGCGTAATTAATGTTGCCAATTAGCTTACAATTTGCCACCAAAATTGTCGATAGCCAAAGAGAAGAAACAACCAAGTATGTGGCAAGTATTTAACATTACATTAACATTATGTGTAGTACAAAGTGTCATAAGGTTAAGAGGTCTCTTTTTGAACTTCCTACTCTCTTTATTCCCAACTAATTATGACTCATTAAAAAATTGTGACTTTTAACTTAAACTTTAATTTTAAATGGGAAAAAAAACAACAAAAAATATTTAGCGTTACATTATTAATAATAAATATTAGGTGTAAACATTAGGTGTAGAGCAAAATGTAGGAATTAGTATTAATATTTAAACATTCTTTTATCATTCTGTTGAATTTTCTAATGAAAATCAGAAGAAAGCAACTAGTTGACAATAAATACAATCTACAACTTTTAGGGAACAATAATGAATAAGATTTCCAAGAAAGATCATATAAGTCTCTTATAAAATATTCTTTTTTAATATCGGCATTGGTTTATAGAGAACAAATATTAATAATAGAAACTGAAAAAGAACTGAAGTTTAAAAGTGCTTTTAAAATCTTATTTTTTAATTTATATAATTTACATTTGTATTTTTTTGTCAATTTTCAACATCAAATATACAAACAACATTTAAAATATTTCTTTACTCAATTCTAGTAGAGAGGGCTCTTTGAACTCTCTACTCTCAAAAGTTCTGGCTAATTGTGTCGCAATAAAAAATGAAGCTTTCAACTTGCCACCAACTTAATGTGGCAGTACTTATATTAAACTGTTGCTCTACACACGCAATTCACGAATCTGTGGTCAACTCTTTACACGTTTTGCGCTTTAATTATTATTATGATACTTTATGCTTTTCATTCATTCTTCTTTTTATTTCAAATTCTCTTTTATTTTTTGTTTTCAGTTGGTTTTTCGCGGTATTTTGCGCACTTTATTTGTTGCAAAGTTTTATGTGCGGTTTTAATGTGTCGTATTTTTTTGACTTTGTTTTTGTTTTTGGTTTTCGTTTTTTTTCGCACTCTGGACTCGTAAGTAAGTATTTTGTAATACTCGTAATCGTATCGTCGGTGCTTAGAATCGTTTCATCGTCGTATTGTTTTGACTTTTTATGTCCCTCCGTTTTAGACTTTTTATGGCAGCTGCTCAGCATATTCACCACGTGTAGCACTCTCAGTTTTGTTGTGCGAGTGTGTGATCGTGTGTGTATTGTGTGTATGTGATTGCTATTAATTTTGCATTCCTATGTTTGAGTTGAGTCCAAAAGTATAATTTTAGAAATGACTTCAGTCATTTACAGCGTGTAATCAAATGCACTTTGCATCGAGTTGGCAGCTCTCAACAGGAAGAAGAAGCTGCATAGCAGCTAAAAGTATGCAACAAATTTAGTTTTATCTTGATATTAATTTTTAAATTTTGATAATATTTAATAATACAACATCCGAATTTAGTTATAGGTTTATTAAGTCCTCATCAGTTTTAATTTTATAATAAGCAGTTATATTTTGGAAGATTTCCAATATTATATGTATTCCCTGTCATAATAAAAATGAGCGTAATAAAAATGTTGTCAAATACGGAAACCCCTTTAGACTTTTTCCAAATGAGAATGAGAACTGTGAAGTAGTTAAAAAGTAATTGTGAAAACATTTAACAACTCGTTCCATCTTATTTATTACCAAGTTATACACAATATGTAATACACTGCAGTATTTTATATTATATAATATATACTCTATGTAGTATTAAACGAAATTTCATTACTTTGCAACAAAATACTAAACTATTGTATTCTATGCATCAGTTCAAGTTGATTATTTTTCTATATATAATTTTCAATATTCTAAAATAAGACAATCCAAATTACTTTTATTTTATTATTTAGGAAAAAGTTACTCAATTATATATTATTGACAGTCTTTAAAGTCACAACTAACATGATATTTTATAAACGAGAATTGTTTAAATTGTCGCAATTATATTGTATATACAAAATCATCATCTCCATCATCATCATCATCATCATTGGGTAATAAATTCAGCTCCAATCATTTCATGTAAATTCATTTAATGTTTTTGATTGTGATTCAACTTCAGATTTCAGTTTCCATATTTGGCTCAATTTGTCGTTGTATGTTGTTTATTATTGTTATTACAGTTTTTCTGCTTCCATATTTCAATTTTTTTATTGATTATTATTTGTTTAAATAGAAAGAATTGTTATGAGCGGTTGGCAAATTCATCAACGAAACTTCAAATTTCGTTGCCCCTTAAAATGTTTTTTTCTTTTGTTGAGTTTTATAACTGATTATGAAAGGCCAATATGGTGTAGTGTGTGTGTATATGTGTGTGGTGTGTGCTTTAGTTGCCCGTTGGCCGCATTTTGGTCTTGAGGAACTGAATTCAATGACTTGAACTTCTATAAAAAGCATTTACGCAATTTCAGCTCCAACAGCACTTGTTGCTATTTCTATCGTTGTTGTTGTTGCTGTTGTTGTATTGTTGTTGCTGTTGTGTTTGTTGCTGCTGTGCGTTTTTATTACATATACCATAGTTGGTTGCTGCTGCCGCTGTTGTTATTGTTATTATTGTTATTTATAGCCAAACAGCCGGCTGATAAGCAATACCCGAAGACCGCGTGCTTTTCGATATGTTTGTTTTAATTTCTGCAATTTCCCTTGTCCCCTTTTTGTTACCCTTTTTCTTATCTTATGGGTTTCCCTCTTCAAGCACTTTCGCTTTGTTAAATAATTCCATCTACGTTTGTGATACCCTTGCAAAGGGTATTTTAATTTCGTCGTAAATTGACAGTCTTAAAAGTTAACTGAATTTAAACATTCATAACTTGACCGATTTTTATGCGGAATGTCATTTTAGTCATAATTTCTTCTATTAATTAATTGTACATTTAAAAATGACAATGTTTCAAAATGCAAAGTGTAATTTTTTATTTTTTATATAATTTATAATTTTATTTTAATTTTGTAATTTTAGAAAAGTTTTCATAATAGTCAATTTATATTACTTCAATATATATAATAGTCTTTTTATTATTGATCGCATATAAATGTATGTATATTAATTATGATTTTAAGTTGGAGTTGGAGTTGGCTGGCATCTTAATGAGGCGCCACAAGTTGCAGATGGAAATAGTCGAGTCTCTAGACTGACTTTTTGGGCCTATTCCAACCGACCCCTGAATCCTTTTGCGACTGTTATGACTAAGGCTGCCCTGAAATCTGAGCTCAATTAGTCATAAGTTCAGTTCCATGGCAAAAAAAACAAAAACAAAAACCAGAAGCAGAAGCAGATTGAGATTCAGATTCTGGACTAGAACCAGAGTCGGAGTCGAAGTCAGAGTTGTGGGGTAAGGTCTACAGTTTGGCTTCCTGTTGGCGCGCGTCTCACTAATTTTCCCAAAATTTAATTTGACCAACAACAACAAACATCAGCAGTGGCAACAACAACAACAGCAACAATCTGGAAGTATCAGAGAGTAGGCAAAGTTGTTGTTGGAAATCTGCCGAGTGTATTGTTGTGGCCACGAGTGTTTCAGTTATAATTTGCTTAAACTTTGGCTACCAACTTGGCCCAAAACCTACCTACCTCCCTCCCTCCCTTGTCTCGTGCCCATTGCCAGACTTTTCTCAGCTCGGCTCTCACAGTTTTCAGCAACCATGTCGCAGCTGAGTGTGTGTGTGTGTGTGTGCGTCGCAATTAGCAATCTGACCTTTTAACCCTTTTGCGGCCGCCCATATCGCCAGACAGCGACCTTGTAACCACAGCAACAGTGAATAAAGGAGAGAAAATGGCAGGGAAACAAGACAGTGAAGAGGGGGGAAAACTGTTGGTTGAAGCAGGTGCAAAGGAGGCAAACATCTGTCGTGTCAAACAACAAGTCGTGATTTGTGACATTTAAATGTCAGTGAATTATGCTAAATAACTATGATCATATCACATTATAATTTAAGCAAAGACCAAAGCGATAGCAGCATGCGAGTCTCAGTTTAAAGTTGACTTCATTGACTTGAGAGAGTCTAATTGACAGTTGCAGGTGCAGCCAACTTAACAAGGCAGTTGCTAAAGTACGATTTGATATCTTACTTATAATAAAAAGTTAGATTTGTATGTAAATTGTTAATTTATACATTTAGTTTTCAATATAATCAACAAATACTCCCATATTTATGGCAGCCGCAGCCAACTTAACAATGCAGTTTGCCAGTGTTGCCAGATCGCACAACTCATTAGTTGAACTTACGATTGGTTAACTTTAAACTTACAATTGAGTAGCAAATTAACTAATTTGACAGCTTGAGTGATTGATTATCTCTTAGGATTGACTTTTTCAGTTATACTTATTGTAACTCTGAAGAACTTTGTGAACTGTGAATACATATTTCAGTGCTGAGGAATGCCAAAGAATGACAAAGCTTCAGAAAACCACAAGTTACTTCAGCTCTGACCTCACTATTTTATCTTAAAAATGTGCATATTTCACTTTAATCATTATCTAAACTGAAGAATCATAAATATATCAAGATTCGTATTAAAGTCGTGTCAAAGATATCAGTCATACAACAAATGTGTCAATGGCAAACGTCATAGAAATGACTTTGTTCTAGCTAAAAGTGTTATCAAATGCATGAGTTGTGGGAGACTGTGACTAAATACAGTGACTACTGACAGTTTCTTGCTAACTGTTGACTCTTTGAGTTATGTCTCATCTGTAGCAGGGACAGATATTATTTATCTGATTTCTCTCAATTGATTGCTTTGTTTAATTTGAAACTAACAAGACACACACCAGACAATCGGCTTTCCACAGTCTCTATTAGATAAACGATTATTTTGCCATTCACATTATTAGCATCAAAAACTCTTAGTTAGTTTTATCTGCGAGTCGAGCTCTAAAATTGGCAATTCAACAAAAAAGTGACTGTCGTGCTTAGTGAAATTTATTGTCTGTTTGCCTGTCGTGTTGCTGTGATCGTGTCACGCAATCATCTCTATCCTCCATGCAACTAAGATCTGTGTCATTCGCTGGGTGCAACAATTGCCAGAGGAGCAACAAAAATCGATGATGTCATGGTTCCAAAGCTGAATGATATGATATCATTGTCGTCATTGTTATTGCCGGTTGCATTTGAAATTCTTAATGCGAGTGTTGCATACATATGTAAATCACTGTAAATCACCACTGGCGCTATGTTTATAGTATATATGCAATTTGCTTCGGCTATGAATCCATATCGACTTTGACTTGAAATTGCCCGGCAGCAAGAAACAAACCGTAGATCAAAAATCGTCGACAATCGGCAATCGACAATCGCTGATCGGCCATTGATGATAATGATAATGATAATGATCATCAACATTACGATCGTCTGCAGTCACAGTGCATTTGTTGTTGTTGTTGTTGTTTCTCTTATGGACCCGTCAAGCCTCCATTAATCAAACACAGCCGCAAATCGGCCATCAAGATGTTAACAGCTAAATTATATAGCCATGAAAAGGCTAAGTTTCTTTTGCAGCCCAAAATTCGAGGCTGGCGCCGGCGGTGTTAGTTCGTTGGAGGTTGTTGTTACCTCCTGCCAATGTTGCTTGTGTTGCTGTTGTAGCTGTTGCTGTTGCACGCTTACAGTTAGTCAGCTGCTGTTGCCACTTGCCGGTGGCCCGATGCAAATCGTAAATGGTTGAGAGTCGTCGTCGTCGTTGTTGTTGTTGTCGACGAAGTCGCCGCATGGAGCGTGTTTAATTGCGTGCAATTTGTTTTAAGCCCGTGTAAAGCTACCAAACACACACATTAACACACACACACACACACACTTGGATGGGTAGTCATAATACAGTGCAAATTGGCTATAAACACTTCTACAATTCCATAAATAAATTACGCACTGCACGCATTTTAAGTGGTGGCTAAAAATAATATTGGAATCATAAAGTTTTACAATTGTAAATATTACTCAGGCTCGACACAAAAAAGATATAAAAATGTCATATATGGTTTATAAAAATAATCGAACTTTTAATTAAAATCATAGAGAATAGAAAAAAACTTATTCGACCAAAGGGAAAATATTAAATATGATAAAAAAGTTCACATGTTTGATTAATCTATAACTGTGTGGATATTTCTTTTGTTCCCAAAACTAAAAATTGATGAAAGGAACCTTTTGAAATAACGTTTCAGTCAGTTTTAACATGGATGCCAAAGAGCCTTCCAATAGGCAACTTTAAAGCAGCATTAAATGACATTACCACATGTAGCAATAACAGTTGGAAAGATAAACATGTCCTTTAAGCTCAAGTTTTTCATTTAAGATTCTAATTTGTTGCCGTTTAAATCCCAAGGAAATAAAATTTTATGCCTCTGAAATCGGGTTAATTGACAAATAATTCCATAGACATTTCAATAATTATAGCAATAATACACAAATGTAAGTAGAAATTATTTATTTTTAAATCACTCTTTTATTTTCACATTCTTCTCATTTTCTTTTTTATTTAAATTAAAGCTACTTCCACCGTATCCGTAGCTTTTGGTAAAGAAAACTGTGATGCTGTCTTTATTGTTATATAGGCAGTGATCACTGTACTTGCAATCGAGTATCTGACAAACAAATTTTCAAATGTCTGCTGTGGCTGTGGCTGTTTTGTGGGAGGCGCAAGGGGCAAGTAGCTTGTAATATGTTACAGTCACTCACAAAAAGCCAGACTATTCAGATGTGTGTGTGTGTGAGTGTGTCTGCATAGACAGATACATATGAATGTAACTTTATGCATATACAGTATAGTATAGTATATAAGTATGTGAATGTATTTATTTATATGCAATTTTTGTTGGGTTTAGCATTACAGTAACTCATTAGGCACGCACAGACGACGTCGACGTCGACAGTGACGTCGACAGCGACGCCAGAGAGTCAGCGGCTTCGTTGTAGGTCAGTCCGCTGACTGATGGCTGTAACTGTGACTGCAACTGTGACTGTAACTGGTGACTGTTCACTGTGACTGCGACTGGTTGTCAACGTTGCTGAAGGCGTCACAATTCTCGCCTCACTTTTATTTTATGTTTTTGTTGCCTGTGTCTCAACTTTAAACTTAATTACCTGACTGACTTACTGAGTGAGTATGAATATGAATATGAGTGCAAGTGTGAGTGTGAGTACTATATGGTTAGTAACAACTACGCATAGTTGAGTTATTGTTTAATAGCCTTATGCCTGTGTTATTTTCATTTTCATTTACATTTTATTTGGTGTGGTCAACTTCCTTATGGGCAAATTGGCCAAGACGAAACAGTCGACAACATCGAGATGTCTCACAATCAGTGTGAAGGGAAGGGGAGAGTAACATTCACTTGAGCATGGGTATGAATATGAATTCTACACTCGGTGCTTTTGGCTTTTAGCTTTTAGCAATACGAGTGAGTACTTCGAAATACGATCTTTCTTTGACAGAGCATTGACAGACTAAAGAGTTGACTGAACCTTTCTTTTTTTCTCTCTCTAAAATGTCAATGTACTTTCCTAAAGCACTGTAGTTCAATAGCATTAGTAGGTACTTTATACAAATCAATATCAATCTTTATATCAAAAGCAACTGGTATTTGAGATTTGTGTATGAAAATAACTGACAAAACAGACAACAAAGTTAACATAGTGTTTACATAAATGTTATTTATGTTAATTTCTAACCCTTCAATAACAGCAGAAAAATCCAACTTAACATGTCACTAACAGTAATAACGAATTATTAATTTTAAATCTGTTAAGATGCTAAAAGCACTATCCAAAATCGTTTAAAAAGTACAAGCAACTCATATTAGACTTTAAGATAATAACTATCAAAATATATGTTTGTCCGTGTATACATAAGTATCTATTAGTTTGTCCAAGAAAAAAGCAGAGATAAAATTACAATACAGATTTGGCCTCAGACTTGAGTACTAAAATTACTTGCATATGATTTACACTCATGAATAACCGAAAGCTAAACAACAACAGAACCGCAATCGATCATACTTATTGTTGTGGATGCTGACAGTTTTTCCTTGTCAAGTCACACACAGATTGACTGTCTGACAGGCGGTCCGTCTGTCTGTCTGTCTGTCCAACTGTCCAGTTGTCCGGCCAGGGTTTTTTGAGGTCAATGCGTTGCTCATCTATGGAACAGTATAAACGACTCTTCGACTTCTCAAGCAATAGCAATAGCAATATCAATAAATTAAATATTGACATAGCCAACGCAGTTGTGCGATTAAGTTATCTAGGAATACGCACCCCAAACACCTCCCCATCACTGCGATCCCGACCGACCCTAAACTTATAGACCCTATCACAGTCACAGTCGCAGTCGCAGTCACAGACCCCGTACTCTTGGCCTCGGACCCTCGAGCGAGTATAGGTATAGGTATGGGTATAGGTATAGCTATAGGTATAGGAGTAAAGGTAGAGCGATTTTCACAGCGGATTGAGCTTATCGTGCTGTCCAGATATTACCTCATCCACAGCTAATCGCATTCGAATCAAAACAGCCCAATCAAATTAAAATGGAAGAAACAACAACAACAACAAAAAAACCGAATAATAATAAATAAATATACTCATAAAATTGAGAAATGAAATCAATCAAATTGGTGGAATCATTTGCGGCCTACCAATTTGTTTTAAATGGCTAAAACGAAAAGTGTATGCAAAAGGCGTCCAGAATCATGATGGGGATTAGAAATAGCCAGACTGACAAATTGACTAACTGGCTGGCACACTAATTGACTGACTGACAGACTGACTGACAGACTGGCTGATAGACTGACTGACTGAATGACTGGCAGCATAGAAGCTGCATAATTAATGGTCATTACGTTGGCCATAAAGAAGCCACACTTCAAGCCAGACTCGCGGCTTGCGACTTGCGACTCGAAACTCTCAGATTTGAACACGAACAACGAGCGACGAGTGAAGAAGACGCGTTTAGTGATTGTTTTTTTGGCGACGTGTTTGGCGCACTAAGTGGGCGCGGCATTTGGTTTCAGTTTCGACCCGACTTTGCAGGCCAGAAAACATGCAAAGCACGTTGCCAACAAACCACCAACAGGCCAGGCCAAGACGGACCAGGCCACGCCAAGCTATAAGCCATGCCATGCAAATTTTGAGCATGATAAATGCGCGGAAAATATCATTGCTTTATCGGCAATCTACTTCTCCCCATTGGAGTCGGATAAAAGATATAGAAGTTACTTAGGAAGAAGCAGCAGCTAAACTTGTTTATGAATGATTATCAGTTCTAAAATAAGATGAGCTTTTTAAAATTAATTTTAATTAAAAAATATGAATATTAACTCTTACTTTCAACTTTCTTAATAAATATAAATAAATAATTTAATAAAAAAATAATAAAAATAATTAAATAATATAAATAATAAATAAATTTAATAAATAATAATAATTACAATTTTTATTCTTTTGGAAGCTAATAATAAAAGTTTCTAATTATTATATATGTGCTATACAAGGACAAGCTGATAACTAATTCGAGGATTTTCTCAATTAATCAGATTTAGTATTCTTTAATTTATTTTCACTGACTTTTAGCCTGCCGATTAGCTGAAAAGTCCGCTATATAACATATGTCTTACTGCAAATTTGTCGCTCAATCAGATTTTGTTCCTGAACACAATTTAGCAATCATTTTGTAACATATGACAATACTTTCTGCACAATGCTTTTGCTTTTATTTCTGTTGTTGTTGATGTTTGCACACAAAACTAACCTCAAAATGCGGCTACACAGAATACGGTTCATTATGAAGATGCATGGCGGGGGCGGGCCCCCAAGAGGGAGGGAGGGGAGTTGAAAAGCAAATGCTTAGGCTGCAGGTGCCCGAGGTTAAAAAGGGGGACAGGCGGGCAGGCAGGGAGGCAGCAACAACTTGAGTCAAACAATGGCAACTCCGCTCCCTGCGATCCGCTCCTGAACTGCGGGCGCTGTTTAACTGCAGTCTGCGTTGTCAAGTGCAACGTCATCCTGCTTATTAAAGGTATTACACCTACGCAGAGCACAGACAACAACAACAACTAGAGACAACAACAACGATAACAACAACAACAACTACAGACAACAAGTAAACGTAATTACTGAGGAGCACCTTTGTCCCCGTTCCCTTTTCAGTCACATTCTCAGTTGTCAACGTCTGAAAAATCTTTGTAGGCCTCCTTGTCATTGTCATACAGCATCTCAGTGACACTCAGTGGACTGTGGCAAGGGGGAAGGGGGCGGGGAGGAGCTAGAGGGGGACTTGGGGCGTGGTGACGGCCTCTTGAGCGGCTTGTTGATTTCTTTAGCGCATTGCTGCACATTTACCCAGAAAAACGTGGAGCGAAAAATAAAAATGAGTTATTTCTTCTATGTTTCTAACACTTGAACTGCATTAGCGTAAGCTGTGACTGCGACTGCGACGGCGACTGCGATTGCGACTGATGAGTGGCAGTCAGCTCTTCCCTCTCCCCTCCCTCTCCCTCTCCGTCGCCTCTATTTAACTAGGTCTGAGTTTAGTTACCTGTCAAACTATTGGAAGTCCAAAGTTGCAAAACAATTTAACATTTGTTTAGTCCATAAAAATATATACACATATTCCGTATATGGACATTTATTCATTAGATTTTCATATTTTTTATGCTTTTCGCTTGTTTTTTCATTTAGATTTTTTTCTACATTTATTTAAATATATGTTCATATTTTAACTGTCGCTGGAGGCCTTTTCTACATCTTCCAATTGCTAAATTGTTAGCTTCTCAAATATAATTTTGTTGCATATTTTTTTTATAGTTAATAGTAATAAATCATAAAGATAGCGTGGAATATTATTTGATGTGCATGTTGTGAATTTAAATAATAATCAACTTGACAACATGAAAAGTTTGTAGGCGAAAAGCAACTTAAAGTAGACTCATGAATGTTATTGAAGAATATTCAAAAGATACTATCTTTAAGAATATCTTATACTACTTTGCTCTTTCTATTGATACTTCTTTTGATTTCAATTGACTTTTAAAGTTTTTAATAGATTGGGGAACTAATAATAATAATAATAATCAATAAAATTTATTTACTGATTTAAATTATTTCCATATTCAAGTTAATGTAGTTGCATCTTCTAACTTTACTAATATTCTTATATAGAAATAATTATAATTATCTTTTTTCATTTTTATTTATATCAATCATATGTTTTTTAAATCAATACTTTCTGTTTTAGCTATAACTTGGTTTGGCCTTTATTTAAAATAGTTTCTACTGCAAATATGTTTGCCTATTTAAAGTGTATTTAAGATTCGGTCAATACTTTTACTATCTTTATAGACTGACTCACTGCCTCCGCAACACCAAAAGGTTGCCTAATGGAGTGGACACCAACACGCGTCAAGGTCAAGTTGTGTTGCTATTTCTACTGCTGTTGTTGTTGTTGTTGCTGTTGGTGGTAGCTGACCAAAAAGATAATATATATACATATATATGTCGATATGTTGCTGTTTGGAGTTTGTTTGGCGGCACGTTTTATTGTTGCCAGCAGCAGCAGCAACAGCAACACATCAACAACAACAACAGCAACAACAACAGCAACATTGGCTGAAACTGCGACACGCATACACAGGAAATAAATCAAGTTTGGCTTTTGGCTGAGTGTTGATTTGTTGTTGTTGTTGTTGCTCAAGTTGTTGTTGTTGTTGCTGTCGCCAGGTCTAGCGACAACGACAAATATTTGCCTTTTGACAGCTAATGGCCACATTTAGTGACCGGCAATTGGCTCAATGGTGTGGTCCATGATGTCCACAGCAACATTGAGGTGCGGCGAGGGTAAAGAAAGATGGGGAGAGAGAGGGGGGCAACTAGGGCTGAGGGCGTGGCAGTCATAGTCACTGTAGTGAGGTAGCCACACTCAAAGTCAAAGACAAGTCCAAGCGTCAAGCTGTCTGTTTAACTTGCTTAAAAAGTCAAAAGCAGCTCAAACACACACACACACAAACACACTTACCAATCTATATATATGTATGTACATACATTCATATCGATGTTTGTATGTTTAATGCATATTGACTCGAGACATACCTGAAAATAGACAAAGCAAAAGAGAAATAGTGAGAATTGAGGCAAAAGTTGTTGCTAATTGAATTATTAATGCATAAATCAATGAGAAATGAGATGATGATGATCTTCGAGGCTGATGATGACAAAAAATTCAAAACTCGTTTTGTTTTTGCCCAAAATAAAAACAAAAAAAATAAGATCAAACAGTTTGCACATAAAAGATACAGAAACAATACGCGAGTATGGATAAAGATTTGTTAGCTTCTAAGTATTCAGTTCATCGTTCATTGGCAATCTACGCTGTGAAGATCTATGAATACGAAACACAATTAAAAAACCATCAATCAAGTCCCTCTTAACACTTAACTGATCAACAATCGGTTACAATCGGCTGCTGTTTCTCCGGATGTATTTATTCTATTTGGAATTCTGTTCAATATTATAATATTGCAAAGTTCTGGAATAACTTCTCTATTCAAAATCTGTTGTAATCAGCTACTGTATGTCTGAATCAAAAGATTCTGTTGGGATTCTGTTGGGTATTATAATATTCCAGCATTCTGGAAAACCTTCTCCATTAACAATTTGTTATAACTAGATACTGTATCTCGGAATCCATTGACTCCGTTTGGGATTCTGTTAAATATTATAATATCCGAAAGCTTTGGAAAAACTTCTCTATTTATAATCTCTTGTAATCAGCTACTGTATCTGTGGATCGATAGATTCTGTTGGGATTCTCTTTAATATTTTAATATTCCAGCATTCTTGAAAAACTTCTCTAACAACAATGTTATGTTATTAGCTACTGTATCTCTGGATCAAAAGATTCTGTTGGGATTCTGTTGAGTATTATATGAATACATTGACTCCATTTGAGATTCTGTTCAAAACTCTTCTATTTCTATTCAATTATAGTCACGCCACTGTCACTTGATCTATTGGCAATCTGCAGACCTAAAAGTTAATGAACTTGGGGAAAATGGCAAATGCATTTACGAATGCTGAATACAGCAAACTCTGTGAATATATGACACCTTTGGCTTATTGAGTTGCCGAACTCTTTGGTTTTAAATAA
Organism: Drosophila putrida; assembly: GCA_037043535.1. Taxonomy (NCBI): domain Eukaryota; kingdom Metazoa; phylum Arthropoda; class Insecta; order Diptera; family Drosophilidae; genus Drosophila; species Drosophila putrida. Next base: position 376,847 of record JBAMBI010000996.1, read on the forward strand.
CTATGTATTGGATCGTCAAGAGGCCGCATATTTGGTCGCTTAGTCAGCAAGCACACGAGTTGAGTTGAGTTGAATTGTGTTAAGTTCAGTTCAGTTTCAGTTGAAGTATTATTGTTGTTGGGTTCAAGCAACTGAATAGTTTTTTGGGACAACAACAAAATCTGGCTATTAAGTAAATGGCCAAGTGATAAGGCAACTAGTTCCGAAAGACAAACGCGTAACCATAAATTGTGGCAACCGTAGCGGCAACGGCAGCAACGGCGGCATCTGCGTCGTTAAACGCTTAATAAGCCAAACCGGTTGCTGGAATCACAAAACCTTTAAAAAAAAAACTGAACAAATTTAAAAAATAGCTACACAAAATATATATAGAAAATAATATAGAATAAAGTAAGAGGAAGACGAAGCGTCAAGAGGGGAGAACGTGAGACTTAATGCATGCAAATGTCACAAATATGCATTAAATTAAGATTCATCAGCTCACCAAAAACCCAGTAGAAACCAATCAGCCTCCCAATCCCCCTACCATCTAATAGACACACTGAAAAAACCAATAGCTTCAGCTAAAACAAACGGAACAAGCTAAAGATTAATCCCAAGTTTAGTAAAAGTCAACAAAAAGTCGTAAAAGTGAAACTGCTTTCAAGCATACGATATTATTTGACATAAAATTGATATAGATTCATTCTACTTTGCTCTACATTCACATTACTTACGATTAATATTTATCTAATTAATCACAATAATGCATCACTACGAAAGTAGCTGAGTTATCTATCGATTTCACATTATGAGCTCTTTTATTGTTTACAAAATCATATATTTATATGTATACTTGGTAATCCAGCAATGCTTGTGTCTTTATAGAGCTTAAAGCTCTTTGAAAGTAGCTGAAAGCGTTAAGTAACTTTAGGTGAGGCACGCTGTATTTGAGAACTTTTCTTTGAAACTTCATGTAATAATTTCTTTAATTTTGTCAACTAGTTTTAATAGAAGTTTAAACTCTTCTGTACTAATTTAATAAAAGCTAGACAGTTTTTGGGATACATTGAAGCCTAATAGTGTCAAAAGTAGGATTTGATTAAACCGAGTACATAATAATTAATTTAAGTGCTGTTTTTCATGTCGCTCTCAACCAATATATTAATAAAATATATTACAAATTAAAAATGCTATTCATATTTAATTATGTTATCATAATCGAAGTTCTTTTAAAAAGATTTACTTTAATAAAATATCTAAGAATTAACTTCTTTGCCATTTGATTTGCATAGAGCTATAATTAAACAGAAAAATACTGAAAACATGTCTAAAATTAAAATTAAGATCAAGAAGCTTATGACTACATTTTTTGAATGATTTTTATTTCCTGTGTAAATTTGTTGTACAGTGTACAGTTTGGCAAGCACTGGCATGCATTATCAGGTATCAGGTATCGGTTAGCTATCAAAACGCGTCATGTTGCTTCGCTTATCAACTTGGCAACAATGACATGAAAGCATGAAAGCAACAACAACAACAGCAACAAGTGGCAAGAAGCAGCTAACTATGCCAGGCATATATACCACATATATCTATGTGTGTGTGTGAGTGTGTGTGTGTGGTTGCTCTATTAGTTAGTTATATCTTATCGGCAATTGACTGGCAATGCTCAACTATGCGCTTTCCTTAACTTTAACTCAAGTATATATAGAACGCTTTACATTTTGTACTTAATTGATTTGACAACAATACAGCAACAATAGCAACAATTACAGAAACAACAACAACAACAACTAAACTTACCAATTAGCTGACTAAGCAACCAAGTAATACGGCCAAAAATGATGAGAGACCTCATAATTGGCTAAATATTTCGGTAAACAATACAACAGCCTTTTAAAAACGATTAAAGAACTCGAAGAACGAACAGAGTTGAAGAATATTTGTTTTTTAATGGTGTTTGTAACAATATTCTTAACTAATATATAAAACTGAACAAAGACAGAAGATATTTAAAAAAGATGAGAGCAGTCATAGTGTAGGGTATTAAAAGTTCGCCATGGGAGACACAACCGTGATTTTAGCTTATTTGTTTACATAAATATATGCAATAGGAAATTAATTAATTAGCATAATTATGCATTTATTGCTGCCTCGCTTGATTTTTTAGCTTTTATGCTTTGTTTACTAATTAATTGACTGCCAAAGACCAATAGCAGCAAATTGCTTAAGTATTTCTTTTTATCATTTATTGTTATTGATTTTTTTTGTTTTGTAAAATGTTTCCTTGTGTTGAGAAAACAAAAATTCATGTAAAAACAGTTTGGCAATTAACGCGTCTTCAATTAATTCAAATTGATGAGCAATTTTTAAATGAACTCGACTCAATTCAACAATTTTCGAGTAGCTGAATTTGTATTTTAATTCATTTTTTGATAGAATTCGTAACGCCAATATGTTGAATGTTGACAACGTCATGCTCCAGCTGCGAGTCTTCTGAGAGAGATGATGCAACTCCAGACAGTTCCCCAACTGTTAATCAACCATCAACCAATCTTGACTGAAGACAGGCATTTTTTAATTTCCACGAAAGCCAAAAAAAATACTCAGAAAGACAACAGAAGATTTATAAAAATGATTATAAATTGGCGCATATATTGAAGAGTTGCAGCTGTGTTGATGTCACCCCAACCGCATCTGGTGGCAAGTCCACACCCATTGACTCTTTTTATTGTTTAATTATACTTAGATCCCAAGCCCAAGTCAAACCCAAAAGTCGAAACTTTGATCCGATCTATAGTCAAAATAAATAAATTTCGAAAACAGCTGCACTGATTGTGATTTATGGATAGACAGAGCCTTGGTATCTCAATGTTCAATGTTCTCCCAAAAGCAATTGAGCAATTGAAAGAATTTGAAGAAATTTTATTGATTTTGCCATTTGACATTCATTGGAAAATGAAATCCATTAAATGACCATGAAAAAAACGCTGAATGTCTAAATATTTATTGAGTAACTTCCCTTTACATCAAGTATAAACACTTTTCCAAAGAACAATAATAATTTGCATATAAGATTGTGTATTTTTGTTATAATCCTTTAAAGTTTGAGTTGATTTATGATACCGAAACATTTAAGTAAGACTTTAAAATTTACATTGTTTTAATTATTTATTTTTGTGTGTTTTAATCTCTACTCTTAGATCTTTTTAATAACAAGTATACATGACACTTGAGATAATTTATATCTTCATCCAAATTGATAATTTGATTAATATTGAAGTAGATTAATGGAGCTAATATCACGCGCTGGATTTCTATCAATGTTTCGACGAAAAACTTGAAACAATCAGGAATTAGTTAAAATAGAACCAGTTCTATTTTATCTGCATTCGAAATCAGACAGACGATCGAGAATAAATAAGTATATATTAATCAACTAAGCAATTTGATAGTTAAAGACATGGCATACAAAGTGATGCATTATACAAGTATTAATATCCTCACAACACATCACAGAACATCATCATCATCACGATCATGGTCATAAACATTATATTGAGGGTTGGGTTAATGTGAAATTCTCTTGAACATTCAACAATTGAATGCAATTTTTACAAAAATTCTTGATATGTAAATGTTTTTCGAAATGGCATTTTGTTCATTTTTAATGCTTTTTTTCTTTTATGTTTCTCAGCTAGTTAATTATTAGGCAGCTGACGCTGGGATGACACAATACTTACTCGTAGATAGATAGATGAATAGATGAATATATGGATATAGACACCCACTCATACATACACTCTCATAGATTTCTGCATTTTGTAATAACTAAAAGGCAAATTGCGACAGTTTTTACTCTGTCAACGCTTTGTGGAAAGTGGAAGAGGAAGAGCAAGACGGGGACCCTCGACTCGACTCTTTACATTCTCATTCTGTTGTCTTTTTCTATTTTCAACATTTACGCAATGCAAAAGTCAAACAATTATTATTCATAATGTCTAAACAAATGTGTGTGTCTCTGTGTGTGTGTGTGTTTGAGTGTGTGGCACACTCATTGAAGCACAGACGTGCCAGGCAAATATTGGATTACAAAAATAACAAACTGAACAACTGAACTGAAGGAAAGAGTAAAAAAATACATACATATATACATATATGTTATGATGAAGAGAGAACAACAATAATAAAATAAAAATTGGTTTACACTTTACTTTGACCACTTTGCAATCAACGCCGGCGCCTGACACAAATCAAGTTTGTTATTTAGCTCTGTTTAGTCTATGTTTCAATAGTATTGCATAAGGACAAACCGACAAACCGACAGACTGACAGACTGACACATTCTATGTATTTATGAAATAGAGTATACAGCAAGAAATACTTTCTGTAGAATCGGATTAAAGCATGGGATCGGGATCCCTTGGGAAGTGTGCGAAATACGCAGACTAAAGGGGAATTATGTGCAATCCAAGGCATTCCACATGTTATGCGTGTATTTAGAAACTGTCTATGTTTAGATATTGGAGGCGTTATTTGAAAAGCTGTTGACACTCGCATCGGACCAGACGCGGCCTGAGACCGAGTGGCGCAGCAGGCAGCCTTTGCTGGTCAGCAATTTTAATACAATTGAAGTGTTTCTTAGAAAAGTAAACTTAACAGGTATTCATTAATTTGGAGTAAATAACGCCTTAATTTATAATCAAATTAAATAACTATATATTAATAAAGTGAGTTTTATAGCAAGCAGTCTTAAGACGTCCAATTGCAGCCAACTTAACTAGTTAGCAACAGAGTTGCATTCAATAGTTTAATAAGCACAGATTGTTTTCATTTAAAAGGATAGTTGATTCATTTGTTTTCTTTGTTATCCGTTATCCGTTTACGAATTTATACACAGAAAAGAATACAAAATATTCTATGAGTTTGTTGTATCTTGTAGATATTGTATCTTGTATCTGTCGCGGCGTGTTGGCAAACTATTTTTAGATGTTTGCCTCAGACATTTGGCTATTACAAAATGCATACATCAGTTGCTGTTCATGTTGCTGTTGTTGTTGTCAGTTGTTGTTGCTGTTGCTCTTGCTGTTGTTGGACGTTGGCCAGCTGTTGCTGCTGCCGCTGCCGCTGCCGTTGCTGTTGTTGTTGTATTTTAGGCCAGTTTTGGTTGAAACAAACAAAAAGAAGACAAGGAGAGAAAGAAAACCAAAAAAAGAAGAATGCATGAAATCTGGGATGACTAATTGTTGATGCTCCCCTCGCATAATGTAATGCACAAGGCGGAAGCGCCGGTTGCTGCCAATTGTTAAAGCCAACACTTTGCACTATCACCAAGTGGGCGCATATATATGGAGAAGGGGATAAATAGGGGAACAAACGGGGAAACGCACTTGCATCTAATAATAAGTACTATACGTATTTGTTTAAAAGTAATGCATTCATTTGAAGTGTGCAGCTTGTTGTTGTTGTTGTCCTGAACTTGAAGCTCAAGTGTCAAACAGTTTGGCAAATGACAACCACAGCAACAGCAACAGTAACAGCAACTGTTGCTCGTGTCGGGGCGATTGCAATGGCAATTGACAAGATTCTGTCTTATTGCCTTGAATGTGATTCCAGTGCAAATTGCATGAGGTCGCAAGTTATACTTGTACAATGTACATAATTTAAAATACATCTATGTAGATGATATATTTGTATATGTACATTTCTCTCAATAGGGGGGCAGGCAGCACACAAAAACACATGCGTTCAACGCTGTGGCAACATCTTGTGTCCATATGTTGTACAAACAAACAATTGAAAAAGTCGAAATGTCGAAAAATTTTCGTATACGGGCAATATACACGATCTGATCTAAGCGAACACGAAGCGAACAGCGAAAGCAGCAGCGAAATGAAAATTCATCTCAAGAATTGATTTGCTATGCCGGCAAAAGCACTGTGGTAATTGTTGTTGCTGTTGTTGTTGTTGTTTTGTGGCAACTGACGGCAACTGTTTGCTGTCGTTGCAAATATTTTGACAGGCTGACTGAGACTGAAAGACTGAGACTGAGTCTGGGACTGTGACTGGGACTGTGACTGAAACCTGATGACATGCAGGCCACATATGTCAGTCTAAAGATACATATTCTGCACAAAAGATCACAGCTATACATATGTATCTGTATCTTTATCTGTATATCTATATCTTATGGACTGTGATTAGCATAGAGCAGCTAAATGCTGTTGGCGCCAACTTTTTGCAAGTAACTTGATCAGCTAATTAGGCCACTTGAGTACAAATATAGTAAGTAGTATTTGTACAACAGCTGGTTTAATACGCTTTCACAAGGATCATGGACCTACTTCGGGGCACCACTGCGTATGCGCAATTTGAACCATATTGAATGTTACGCATACGCCGCATAGACAACGCGTTCTTTTGTCCATTGTCAGTGACCTCATTAAGTATATGTATATTATTAATTTCTGTTATTTTTGCAGAATTAATTACAATGCACAAGATTCTTCTCTCTCGCCTGATAAGACGTGCATTTAAACCGGGATGCGGATTGGCCCCATTTACGCAATTTCCGATGCGATAAAATGGAGCCAAGAACCTCAATTGATGAACTCAGCTCCCATCAATTGCCCACCACCCAAAAAAACAGAAGAAGAAAAATATATTATGGAAGTTGAAATAAAAACAATTTCTACATTTCTTGTTGTAGGTTTCTTTTTTCGTTCTGTGAAATGTTAATTTAAGAAATTATTTCATTGCAAGACGACGACAGCGATGACTTCGACTACATGTCATTAACAGGCTGATAAGAGTTGCTATCAGCTCTCAGCTCATTATGATGGGGGCACACACGCATAAATACACACATTCACACACACGCACACACACTCCCATATGTTTGTAGATAGATAGAGAAATTTTGATGGGCAACAATCAGGCGCCTCTCATAATTGGCAAATCAAAATATATACATTTTTCTTATGTACATATGTATGTACAGAAATTTGTGTTGTTTCTCAAAAATTCAAATTCAAATTGGCAACCAAATAAAATTCAAGTGTTTCTTTATTTTCTTTATTTCTTGATTATGATAACCCCAAAGATTGACCCAATTGAGGTCAACGCGGAGGGCTGACAGACAAAATAATTGTTTCCATTTTAATTAAAAACAAAATAAGAATAAGAAAAAATTCAAATTGTCCGAAAAATTGTCACAATCAAATCCGGTCGCAATTAATAATATGATCGGTCTACTATATATGTATGTACATATATGTTAAGTATAAGGCGAAGCAACTCCGACTCTGTCTTTGGCTGATATATATGTATATATATTGATAAGTTAGTAATGCGTACACAAGTGTTTTCCAGTTCGACTTCTCCTTCTGCCTACTTTATAATATTATTTTATGACTGACTGTGTGTGGTTCATTTCCATTAGTTTTTTTTATTAATTTGTTACAAATGAGCAAAGGTCAACAGCAATAGGTGGAAAAACTTATGCTCTCGACAACAGAAACAACAGCAACCTCTACAAAATAATTTGTTTAGTTTCTTGTCGTTGTTGTTGTTGTTGCTATGATAATATATTATTTATCTGCGATGTAAAATAGTTCAAGTTCGTTGGCTGTTTAGCTGTTTGGGTGTTGTGTCATCCACATCATAGGAAAACTAGATCATTCGAGCAGTTCTCTCTCTGTGTGTGTGTGGATGTCTCAAGAGACTTGGTAGACTGCTTGATAAATGTCTAAAAAGATTCTTGATTCTTCTAATAGACTAGCACACTTATGTACTCATATATTTTAAAGAAACAGCAACAGCAAAAGAATATCAAAAGACAATTTCTAATGAAATAATTAATTGATTTTCATTTGGTAATCACTTGGCAAAATAACACTGATAACACACTGATCAGTTAGATCAGGTATTTCGATCTATGAGATCATCCGTACAGAATTAAAGCAGGTGTCACAATATTAAAAGTTAGCTGTTATTGGCGATTGAACAACTTGAGTAAATTTTAAGAAAATTAGTTTTTGCAAGAGTTTCCAAAGAAGCTATTAAGGTCCGTTATCTCATTATGGTAATAAATTTACAGTCTAGATAAACTTGCCGATAAACATGAAATTAATCTCGATTGAAGGACTTTTAGCTAGATATAAAAATGGCTCTAACTGCATTATCTGCTCCTATTAGATATATCCTGTTAAAGTAAAGTAAAGATATCTGATCTGTTCAAAGATTGATAGACTTAAGTAAATTTTACGAGAGTTTCCTCTAAAGTTCTTATTAATTGCTTTATCTGATTTTGATAAATTGTTTTCTGTTAAAGTAAAGAATTCTGATCTGTATATCATCTGTTATCCCTTTAAGATCTGTTGCTGTTACTCACCTTGGCATTGACCAGCGACACATGGCAGGCATTCAGGACGAGGATAACGGCAAACAGGCGCCAGAGGAGCGACATTGTGTGTCGCTGCCTCTGTTGCAATGTTGCAACCGTCTGGGATCCCATTGATCCCATTGTTCTGTGGGTTTTCGTTGAGTATGTGATTTGGCAGCTATTTGGTTATTGTATAGGGCAGTTTTTAGTTCAGTTCGTATTCGAGGTGTTTGATTTCAATGCGTTAGGAACGTGGTCAAGAAAGAAAAGGTTACGATGTTTATGGCACTGCAATAAATTAGGGAAAAACGAAATTCTAAAAATTCTAAGTCTGTGATATTTTAAACTGTGTGAAGAGCCGCTCAGGAATACGCAATCTCTAACAAGCGCATGAGCTAAACAAATTTATTCAAGATCAGCAAAAATATTAACACAGAAAATAAATAAAATAAAAGTAATATGTCTGAAACCAAAAGCCGCAACCGCAGAGCCAAAAAGAAAAAAGAGAAAAGTGTAAAGTCAGAACGCGAATTCGCCAGAAAACGCTGGCTGAGAACAAAAGATAAAGAACGGAAGAATAGGAGAACATTTTGGGCAGCTGAAGCTGCTCGAAATTCCACAATGGCCTGATCCTACAGCTTGTTTTTTTTGTTGTTCCTTCTCAATTTTCTTTCTCTTCATTTATTGATAGTGCTGCCTAGTTTTGTAAATTTCCTTAGGAGAAATCCTTTTTTGGTTTCGTTTTGAATTTCGCGCGCGACATTTGAAATTTCCAAATCTTTAGTCAAATATTTCCGGCCACTTTTTTTGATTAGTTTCGGTTTTCGTTTTTTTTTACAACTCTTTTGGTTCGTTCTTATCAATGTTTTAGCTTATTTAAGATTTATAGCCTTTGGCACTTTGATGGATATTTCTGCTCTCCGATTCCTCTTTTTCCTTTCTAGTCTACAAGGCAGAAGATCAGAAAAGAGAATGAAAGCAGAAACACCAACAAAGTGGCCAGCGGCAAGAAATGTTTTGCGATCCTGCGGCGCGCGCGTATCGCAGGCGGATGTATCCTTTAGGGCACCAGACACCAGGCAACAAAAAAAAACAATTAGCACTTTGAGTGAGGCACATTAAAAAAAAAGTCTAAATTGCACTTGAACAACCACAAGAAGCAACAAACACCAACAACAACAATTGAGAGACAGCCAGGCGTCGAGTCGCAGTCGTAGGCCTAAAACAACGCACCGAAAATTGTGCGACCGTCTCGTACAACGGCGCGCAACCGAATGTCCAACTGGAAGAACTTTGACAGCGACAGCGACGCCGCTGACACCGTTGAAGACAGCACAGATACGAGCGACCCGCGAATGTAAAACCGAACAAGTCCCGAAACATAACGAAGAAGCGAAAAAGCGCACACAGTCGCACTCACACTCACACTCACACATAGGCAAATGCACTAAGTCAACGTGCAAAGTTGCGGCAACGTTTACCGTGGGCACAACACGATACGAAAGCCTTGCTAAAACTACAATTTGTATCTTTCATATTTAAACTGTGGTGTGAGCTGTAAACTTTATCCAATTAAAAAAACTACATATATAAAATGAACTTTGAACTTTATCTACAAGCGCCAGAAGATCTCAATATTTTAAGTTTATTAATTTAAATAAAGTTTAAAGATGCTATTGAATTAATTCAAGTCAAAGTGTCTCTCTCTACGTCTATCCGTCTTTCTCATCCCTGATCGTATAATCAAACAAACTTGTATGACATTTGAACCACTGTGCAACATTAACGTTAGCGTTGGCGGCGAAGTTTTGCGTGTTGTTTTTGTTATTTTTAGTTCCTGACTTGCGGCTTAAGCTTTGAGTGCAGCAGGCAGCGCAGTCGCCATTGTCGTTGACTTTGACGCTGACGTTGCCGTTGACGTCGACGTCGACTGCATTTGCCAAGCCTGTTGCGTCGCTACGCTCTCTTTCTCTCCCACTCTGTCTCTCTCTTATTGCTGTCTCTCCCATGCTGTTTCTTAAAGTGTCTGCGCTCTTGACTAGGTTCGAGGCGTGGGTGGCTGGCTGGCTGTATTGTAGTTTTTTGTACTCTCTTCTCTGCCTTTCGCCGCGGCAGCAGAAAAAGTTTATCGCTGTGCGCTTGTGCGACTGACTGACTGACTCTTTTAGAATATTTATCGGCAACAGGATGCAAAGTTGGTGCTCTGCACTAATTTAGTCCCATGGCGAAATGGAGAAAAGTGTGTGTGTGCTTTCGGGACAGGGCCCAACCCCAGATGTTTTATCTCAGTCTGCTTCGGGCAGTGAGTACACATTAAACTGGAACAATAGCTACAAAATGCAGCTCGCCGATGTTGACGCTGCTCTCGACATCGACATCGCCATCGACGTCGGCGTCGACGTTAACGTCAACGCTACTGCCGCCTCTGTAGGTCAACTGATAAAATGGCGTGAAGAAGTCAACACCGACCAAAACGGCAACCCAAATGCAGTACTCACTGATAATGCACATACATAAATACATATGTATGTATGTACACACATATTTGTGACTATTATGTGTGTGTGTGTGTGTATGTTTACATTTATTTGTTACAGGCGGTAGATGGCGCATTTGTAAGTGTTTGTATTTGCCATTAGTTGAACTCTTTTGAACGCTTTTCCAGCACTTGGTAACTTTACAGAGTTTATGTACATTTCACACCAAGAAGAAAAGTGTTATTTATTTACCAATGTATATGTTTATAATACCTTATGAAGTTAACAGTTAATAATTTATATTTAGTGTAGGCTTCTTTACGCATCATTTCAGTAATGATAATCAGTAAATACACATGTATAATTAGTTTTTCCTTTAACCCATTAGTGAAAGTAGTAAAATACTATTTTACAAATTTAAATCTAGATACCCGACCCTTGGCGTGTGCTTACAGGGTATAAACGGCAGACAGAAACACCAGAAATGTGCAGAAAAAGATACGTAAAATGTGAGAGTTTAAGGTAATTTTTCTAGTTCTTTTCACTTTTCGAATAGTTAAAGTTTATAGATATTAAAGAAAGTGTGGCAATTATTACTAAGCTAAAATGAGGTTAACAATAGTAATAATTTAATATATATGTACCTACATACATACATATATCCGACTACGTTTAGCCGGAATGTATGTGAAAGATACTTTCAATATTTATTTATTTCACTTTCCATTTCAATTAAATGCTTTTTTAATTCCAGCTCTCTCTGACTTGCAAACTAAAAATCCTATGTAATAAATAAGAAAATTAGCTTAGTTTTTGCTCGAAAATTATTACTTTAAAATATCTTACAATTAGACATTTAAAATTTAGCCTGCTGTATAAAAAATCAACAGCTTGTATTATCAATTTATTTAGTTTGTTAAAAACAAATGAGAATCAGCAATCAAAGAAAAGTAGGCGAATTTTATAGGAAATATGCATTATAATAATTTCAAGATGCTCTTTAAGAAATTTAATAGCTTGAATAACACAGATGGACTCAAAAATAATTCGAAAATAATAAGAGTTCATATACTATAAGAGTATATTACTTTGAGTTAAAATTTCCTAAAAACATAATGCAGAAATTTATGAAAATAAAATTAATATAGATAATATTGTTCGTTTAGAATAAATTAATTTAATTAAACCTTTTCTACTGTTTTTAATAGGAACAGAAAACAGCTACTCAGCATGACTCATTGGCCAGAGTCACAGAGTTGAGATCAAAAGAGTTGTCATATCGTATTTGCTGTCCTGCCAAATTAGCAACAGCTCCTTTTAACATCGTGTTGCGCCCGAACCATAATGTTTCCCCTCCGTAGACCCATAGATATGGGGCCACCCAACTGCCACCCACAGCAGGCGGGCTTCCCATTGGCGCCTTACCGTTAAACAGCGGCTGAGCGCATGCGCCAAACAGTCGGACTGTTAGAAGACCCCATCCCACCAGATGTTGGCAACCGACCAATGGCCGCATTGTGATTTTTGCTTAGAAGCCAACTGAACCCGAACTGAACCGTTGTGCCAAAGGCTCAACCAAAGATTTGAATTGTGGCTTCCGTTCTTGATAGTCGAGGGTCTAAAAATAAATCTATTATGAATTTAACATTTAATTACTGCCCAAAGATGCGAATGCTAAGTGGTGGCTATCATCGATGGCGACCTGTCATATCAGTGAGGCGCTCACTATTTGGGTCAGTCTGCTCAAGAACACGGGACAGTGGGGACTTTATTCCATGTATATATGTATATATAGATTTCACATACTTGGGATTCCGGCAAATGCCTGTAGAGTCAGAGGTGCCGGACTCTTATCACGTATTCACACACAAATACAGATACACACTCACACACACACACACACACACTATTTCCATACATAATCTGTATATAATAATATAAAGCCTTGTGGATTATATGAATGAAGTTGGGGCCATTATCAAAAAGAAAAAAGGTTATCAACATCAAAGACTAACGCAAAATCACTTTAACACACACAAATGTTAAGGCCACAAAAATTCACCACAGTGCCTGTTAACGGTATTGGCTGCCAAACAAGTAATTGCTACAGTTTTACGGGCATTGCGCTAAAGCTTAGCGCTCAAGCGTTTAGCCAAGTCAAGGAAAGCTTAGCGGAAAAGCTTTACCGCTAAAAAAAGTAACGTTTTTGCGCTCTAGCCAATCTTTTCACATTCATAAGTTTTGTTAAATCCAATTTCTGAATTTTTATATGAAAAAAGGAAAACTTTTTTATATTGAGAGGAAAATGAAACTTTAAAGCCTGTGAATTTCAAAGCGAGAAATGAGTGAAAAATACTAGTGTACAAACCGGTTTAAATGGAATCCTTTAATCAAGCGGAATCTATGAATCTTTCGTTCGATACGGATGGTAAATGGTTGAATAGATAATACTCCGTATTCATATATTCATATATTCAAATTCGCTCCTGCTGCTACCTTAGGTACTCCAACTAAGCTCTGTTCAATGCTTTTCGCATATTACAGAATTATATATTTGTATTTGTAGCAGTTTGTACAAATAACTAAACATACATACACATATATTTTTCAATATTCAATTATAATAAATACGTAAGTAATTCATTTAGTTTTAAATATTAGTATTTACTTATTTATTTGCCATTCCTACATATACATATATTATTAAATATTCAATTATAATAAATACAAAAGTAATTCAAATAGTTTTAAATCATAGTTTTTACTTATTTATTTGCTTTATGGGTTGGCAATTCGTTACGTAAATAGTGACGTAAGCCCCCGTTGGCTATTTACACTACTCTACGTAACAGTGTAATAAATATGTAAGAACATGTAAAATAATGTGTACACTAGTTGGTGGAGATAAAGTTAACCAAATCCGATATTCTTATGCAAATCCACTCAAATCTATAAATTTATGTTTCTTATTCAAGTCTAGCCTTTTTCCGACAAATCGGACATTTTTGGCATATCTGAAAACGTAACATAATCCCATCAGTTGGATGTATTCATTTTCATAATTCACTTTGATTTGCGTTTATGGCAAAAACTTTTAGCATTTCGAAAGTGCTTCCAGATTTGATTTAAATTTAATTTACCCAGCAACCCTTCGCCGCATCCCCGCGTGCCACATTCTGTTGCAAGCATAGCGCACCTGCCAGTCACGTGTTTAGTTGTGGCAACTTGTTGTGCACACAGACACGGACGTTGTTCAGGTTTTGGGCAGAGGGGCTGATTACAAAATGATGAACAAATTCTGATAAATTACAAAGGTTAGAAAGAAAAGTAAATAATTGAAAATGTTGTTATTTGAAATGTAGGCAAAGTAAATGTTTAATATATCTAATATTAATATATAGATATTACCTATATATACAAAAATTAGGATGAATGTGTGCTATTAAATGTAATTATCTAGTTATTAGTTAAATGGAATTATAAAAACATATTTATTTATATATAAGCGCTTACTTTAAATCCTGTCTACACCCATGCACACAAAGGATTCGGTTTGCTTTTATCCGTTTGCTATATTTATATTTGTGCTTTTCCGCATATTTTGTGGGGCGTAACACAATTTCGTAATTTTCATCTAATTGTCGCTGTAAATAACTCACAGCTTACTATTTAATCAAGACAAACATAAACTTACTCTATATATTTTTAGCAATCCAGGATAACTTTTTCCCATTTATTTCATTAGTTTTCTCATCTCAAATCGTGACACTATTTTTATACCCTTACTGTTTATACGTATGAGTAATTGTGCATCACAATCGACGGGGTTGCGGAAGTTTTTGACTATGTGATAATAACACATATTTCAGAGTGCACAGTGGTGAGATGTAAAACAAATCACTGTGGAAATACGTAAAATAATACGTATGGGACGCGTCAGAATACTGCAAAATAAAGAGAAGATCGTGAATAAGAAAGGGATGTTAACTTAGATGTGATACTAAATAATGTAAACTAACAGAAGAAAAGGATGTTAAATTGAATGACTGTTAACTAAGTGAAGCAGTGCTGCCAACTACGAAATAAAGGAGATAAATGTTATATTACATACTGTAAACTAACAGAAGAAAAGGATGTTAGGCAATGAATGACTGTTAACTAAGTGAAACATTGTTGGCAGCTACGAAATAAAGGATAGGTAATGCAAAAATAGTAAGAAATACAATTTTTCAGAGCAAAATAAAGACTGCAGTGATCTCTTAACTTAACATGTATTTTTAGAGCTTTTGGGACACTAAACTTAAAATTTAAAATCAATATTGGTGTACAAGTTATATTTTAAATTTTATTATTAAAAATTTATTTAAAATACTATTTTAAGAGTAGCTACATATATATATTTGCCTTTCCTTAGTTTTAGTTTTAGTTAGTTAAAAATTCTTTACGAATATTTTTAATGAGACTAGCTAAGAAATCAATTAAACTAAGTACTAACAGGTTTAGGGCATAAAAAGCTATTAGAGTTCCACTGTAAGAAGTTTTCACTTAACAATCACATTGTAAAAGTTATTTCTTCTGAATGTCAATAAATTTTCAATAAACATATTTAATTGAATATGTTTAAACCTTCAGAGAATCAGATTTCGTATGGTTGTTAAGTGTTTCAAGAAATTACAGTGCAATTTATTTATAAAATGCATACGAGTTGAATCAAATATTTAGATTTGCATATATATTTATAAGATTTTCAATTTAATTAGCATGTAATGGCTGAAAAATGGACGCGGACTGTGGCAAGGACGCTTTTTGGGTCCGACTCAAATGAAAATAAGTTGTAAAAGTGCCCGTCAAACGTAGGAGTAAGTAAAGAACTGCTCAAAGGGGTTTATAAAATATTAATTTGATTTTTGTCAGTGTGCACTGTCCCTGGGGCAAGTCGGACCCATGAGAGGTGTGGGGGGGGGGGGGGGCTGTAGTAAACTTTTGACACACTTTCTTGTCGTCAAGGAGGGTGCAAGCATTAGAGAGCACCTACATGTGTGTGTGTGTGTGTCCAAGGCTTGAGGCTTTGCAACTTGCATAAGGCTGAAGGAAACCCTTGACAAGTTTCTTTTTAGGGGGTGGTAGGTTGTAGACAAGCATAGGACAAAAAAATGCATTAAGCTACGGTGGAGCAAGCTCGACAGTAGGAGACCCTGTACCTTTTGAGTATCAGTTCGGACCATAATCTATATTATACATACTAAAGTTATACATACTAAAATTAAAGCGCTAGCATCAAAGATGCTCTTGTAATTTGACTTCGAAATTTTGTATTTCGATTTCCGGGGGCGGAGGGGGCGTGGCAAAAATCTAAAACAATCTCGTTCAATGCAAGATATAGATGTACATACATGCCAAATTTGGTGTCTTTAGCTCTTATAGTCTCTGAGATCTAGGAACTCAAAAAAGGGACAGACAGACAGACGGACAGACGGTCAGACAGACAGACGGACATGGCTATATCGACTCGGCTGTTGATGCTGATCAAGAATATATATACTTTATGGGGTCTGCCACGCCTCCTTCTGCCTGTTACGCACATTTGCACAAACGTAATAGACCCTTTTGTACTTTTTTAAAGTACAGGGTCTAAAAAAAATTGCATTGTCAAGTCGCTGGTTAAACGATTTCATTCCCATTTTATTTTCTTAACAACTTGACGACTGACTTTCTCAATTGTTGTGCAATTGCAAATTCATTTCAATAAAATTGTTGAGCGTTTCCATTTATAAGCACGGCTCACTTTGAACACTTTGTTATGCCGTCCCGTCGGCCTGGGCAACCATTTGTCAGTTGCCATTTGCCAGTTGCCAGTTGCCTTAGTTGCCCCTTTCACTAATTGTTCACCTGCCATCCCCCTCTCTCTCTCCCTCTCTCTCTCTCGCTATCTCTCTCTTTGTATATATATTTGTATTATCGCCCTTTCGCTCTGTCAATTGTCCTGTAATTTTGGCAACTGCTTTTACCTTAATTAAGGCCAAAATTGTATAGGATTTGTGAGGCAAAAGTCACCCATATTAGACGCATTTGTGACACCATTGAATTTTGGCCATCAATTTAATTGACAAGTCCCACACACCAGAGATCTTCCCACCCTATTTCCCCTTCTCTAAGCATTGTCTGCTCATTTGAGCCCAGTTGGGTGCACATATTCAAGGGCTTTCAATACAATGCTGGTGGTCAACTTAGAAAGACACATTTAATGTCATCAAATTAATTAAAATCTATTTCGATCAATTTTACAAGGAATTTCGAAAATATTTTAGTTAGACGACTAAGCTCTTTGAAAACACACGAGTGTCTACCAAGGCTATCTCCATTATCATACCCTATGTCTAGTAATAATGAGTTACATAAAGGGAAGAAGAAAACGTATGGGTTTAAGCTTGTGTTGTTAACAGGGAATTAAATAGTAAGGTGGTGTGCTTACTTCTCAGTAGGATTGAGGTATCGAAATTTTATACATTTGTTAAGGCAAAAATAGATAGATTGTAAATAGGCAAAAGAAATATATTAGATTTTGAATTAACCTTTTATTTAAATTAAAGATCATATAGTTACTACTACAGTGTATATATCAGGGTATATTACAGGGTATATGGTAAGCTAGTAACAGTTACGGATATAGTAGAGGGTGCTTGGCAGTCGGCATTGATAAAGTTGTTGAGCATGATCATATAGTTACTACTACAGGGTATATATCAGGGTATATGGTAAGCTAGTAACAGTTATGGATATAGTACAGGGTGCTTGGCAGTCGGCATTGATTAAGTTATTGAGCATGAGTTCGGTAAGTTATAAAGTCAACCTTGTTGGACATTTGTAAACAGAGACAGCGACGCAAGCTGATTATGAAGTATTTGTACAAATATTTATAAGTATTTATAACAGCAGAATGTTTGAGTATAAACGTACATACATATGTATAGACTTGGTTAATAAATATGGCTCTTAACATTTGGCCTTTTGGCGAGTCGGCCTAATTGCTCATAATGGGCAATGTTGCTGCTGCCGTTTTGGGATTCATCAAAGACCAGAGATTAATAGATAAAGATATTGCTCATTTTCTGACAGATATAACAGCAACAACAACAGCAACAACAACAAGAACAGCAATGTTGAGAAAAAACAAATTCCAAAGGAATTTACTCAACTCTTTTGCCGGCTAAATACATTTTGTTTATGTTTATTTGCTGCAAAGTAATTAAAAGGCAATCACAAGGTAAATACAAATACGAGCTGCCGTTTGGATCTGGCTTTTTGGTACTGCCCGTTGTTTTTGGCATCCAAAATACCCCACTTTTTGTACCTGAGAAGAGGGGATGTAAAATGGAAGGGGAATAGGTACAAGTAGGGTCTTTGCATTTGTCACCCCGTCGGCCTTTTTGTTGTTGCTCGTTTTCTGTGTACACAAGTTATATTTTTTATTATTTTTTTTTTTTTTGCGCCTGCCTAATAAACGAGCGAGTGTAAACAAAGCAACAATAATAAAAAATTTCTTCACCCTTGTTCTTCCACCTCCTATTCCCCCGTTCATCTCTTTCGCCTTTATGTCTAAACAAATTTTCGTTGCCGAAACGAAGAGTCATTAAAAGCTGAGAGCAACGCCACGAGCACAAAATGAAACCTACAAAAAGAATTATTGAAAAGTTGAAAAACTTTGAAAATTTGTAAACAGAATATGGAAGCCAAACTAAACAATTTAATTACTATTAGTGCCGGAAATTTGATTACTCTTTGAATTCAATTCAAGCTTTCACCTATCAATCCAAATACGATTAATCATCTCATAAATAAAGTTAAATAAATAAAAATTAATCCCTCACAGTATCTTTAAAATTAAAAAGAAAACTTTGCTTTGACATTGTGTGATGTTTTACTAAATTTAACAATCCCTGTTGACAAATATACCCCTTTAAGACTCCGACAACGACTCCAAGTATGACAAAGGGTATTAAAACTTAAACATTTTGTTAATTAGGACTTTTGGCTAAATTCTATTGCTTCAGCTCTTTGCACCTTTGTATAGTTGCCCATTGTAGCCAGTAGTCCTGTCAACGGCTTTAATTAGCCTAGTATGATAGATATTTTTATACCCTTGCAGAGGGTATTATAGTTTTGTCACGAAGTTCGTAACGCATTGAAGGAGGCCTCACAGGCCCCATAAAGTATGTCCGTCTGTCCGTCTGTTTCTTTGCAAACTAGTCTCTCAGTTTTGAAGCTATCTTGATGAAACTTGGTACAGGTCCGTCTTGAAATACCAAATATATTTAAAAGAAAACAAAACATGACAGAAGTTGCATGCTTCAACACTCAAAAAGAGGAACAATATCAAAATTATACAGAATACATATTTATAAAGAAATATAGAAATATAGTAAAGAAAACTAGCTTACCTTTATTAGATTTACAAACATATTTCACAAATTACTTCACTACACTGTGATCACTTCATTTTTAAGCACCAAACAAAAACAAAAAAAAAACTATAGCCTGACTGCGGGCTACAATACACACACTTCATAAACGAATTTAAAATTCTGAACACAGGCAATTAAAACGAAAATAAGCAAATTGAAGTGCACGCATACACATGTATCATTGCATAAGTGAGAGCGCGGGAGTTAAAATGAGCAACAACAACGATCACAAGGAGAGCGCACACAAGGAAGACGCAATGCGTAGGAAAGAGCGGGATAGCGTTAGATTAAATTGCCCCAAAGAGAGCAAACCGGTGCTTCGCTGGCAGCTATACAAAAACAAAGCACTTGCAAATATTAAAGGTTAAATTTAACAAATTAACGCTGTTTAAATTAACAACTTTTATATGCATAAAGTGCACAAAACTTTGCTTTACCGTTCAACACACAATTTATGCGAAGTGGACGATTAAACTACGATTTTCAATAAAAAAAACGTGGAGCACCGGATAAGGCGAGCTTAAGAAAACCGACGGGCGATTAGAACTAAACGATAGACGATTACAATCGATAATTATTGATGTAGCAAGGGTATTAAATCCTTAGTGTGCCAAATATAACCTTAAGTATTTTTTTCATCCTTTTTGCACATTCATTTTGCTATTTTGTTTTTGCATAGTTAAATCGGTATAATTTGTATCCTTCTTTGCCAAAAAGCGGGCAAATAAAGTGAAGCTGGAGGATCTTGTTGGCATTGTAAATTAACTTAGATCAGCTTTCAGATTACAACAATTCAATTTAAAAAAATACATAAGGCTAGATTTGGCACACCAAATATTTAATACCCTTGCCTAAATCTGTACTCAACTTGCTACTAATGTAACCAGTATAGTAAGTTTATATTAGTTTGCTGTTTTGCTACATCAATAATTATCGATTATAATCGTCTATCGTTTAGTTCTAATCGCCCGTCGGTTTTCTTAAGCTCGCCTTATCCGGTTGCTCCGCGTTTTTTTTACTGAAAATCGTAGTTTAATCGGTCCAATTCGCTTAAATTGTGTGTTGAACGGTAAAGCAAAGTTTTGTGCGCTTCATGCATATGAAAGTTGTTAATTTAAACAGCGTTAATTTGTTAAATTTAACTTTTTATATTTGCAAGTGCTTCGTTTAGCTGCCAGCGAAGCACCGCTTTGCTCTCTTTGGAGCCATTTTATATAACGCTATCCCGCTCCTTCCTTCATTTTTGGCTCTCTGGCGCCATTTAATCTAACGCTATCCCGCTCCTTCCTACGCTTTGCGAATGTTTGCATCTTCCTTTGTGTGCGCTCTCCTTGTGATCTTTGTTGTTGCTCGGTTTAACTCCCGCGCTTATTTTGGCTCTCTGGCGCCATTTAATCTAACGCTATCCCGCTCCTTCCTACGCTTTGCAAATGTTTGCATCTTCCTTTGTGTGCGCTCTCCTTGTGATCTTTGTTGTTGGTCGATTTAACTCCCGCTCTCTCACTTATGCAATGATACATATGTATGCGTGCACTTCACTTTGCTTATTTTCGTTTTAATTGCCAGCGTTCAGAATTTGAAATTCGTTTATTTAGTGTGTGTGTTGTAGCCCGCAGCCTTAGTCAGGCTTTAGGTATTTTGTTTGTTTTTGTTTTGTGTGTAAAAGTGCAGCAAAAATCAGCTTTTGTTGATTGCTGATCACAGTGTAGTGAAGTGATTTGTGAAAATTGTTTGTAAATCTAATAAAATATTATGTAAAAGGGTAAGTTGTATTTCTTTACTACTCTAAATATGTATTACTCGTTTTAAAATCAAACATATATTTTTATTAAAGATTATTTGAGTATTGTTTCCTAATTTATTTTGTTTGTTTAAAAGGCAAAAAGGGTTAAATTAAAATATAAAACTAGAAATTAAAATTAAAAAATTCTATTCTAATTTAATGCAAAATGCTGTGAAGTTATAACTTAAAATGAGTCTGGGAGTGTTCAAAAAGTAAATAAATAAATGTCCTTGCAACATTCAGCACTTTGCGGACATTTCTCTCTTGTGCTGAATCTGCCATGGGGCGAAGGGAGGGAAATTATTGCCAAAGGCGTTTTAACGGGTAAAATCATCTTTTGAAATTTGTTCACATTATGCAAAATGGGGCTAACTGGATTATCCTTGGCAGGCTGCATTACTTACTTCCTTGCTTTGGAAAGAAAGAAAGATTTGTTGCTTCTCTCTCTCTTTTCAGTTTTTACTCTGGCATTGCCTTTGTCTTCGCCTTTTCAATGAGCAATGAGTAAAGAAATATAGCTTACCTTTTTACATAATATTTTTAAGTGTATCAACATCGTATTAAAACCTGCCAACTGACAACTTAGTCAACATTTTAAATAAGATTCTATTACAAAGAGGAAATTACAATAAATTTTGTTTTAATGCCGCGATATTATCTGATCAATAGCTACAGAGTTGTTATGTAATTGAAATTTGCTCAATGCACTTTAGCCATTTTGTGTTTCGGAGAAAGTGCAACTATTTTCATATCTTTCTTTCAATGCAGTGTTAATTCAGTTCTGTTCCAAGCAATTTCAATGGCGCATTACCAATCTGTCAGCCAAGCATTCGACCAGTTCGGTAATTGAGTTGCAGATGTTTCCAGCCAACAATTTCTTCCCCACTTTCCTTTCATTCACGTACCTTTCCACTTTTCCACTTTTCACTGTACTTCCTTTTCTGCAATTCACTCAATTTAACGCTTCATTTGCGAAACTTAGTTGCCTCTTTTCGTGAATGTGGATGAAGTGGTAGCAGCAGCAGCCTCAAAGCAGCAGCAGCCTGGACAAATAATAAGAAAATAGATGCAAGCAGTGAAAGCCAGTGAAAAAGTGACTTAAGAGAATTTTCCAGGAAGTGCCACAAGCTGGAGGTGCAAATGGCGGCATCAACAAAACGGAAATCCGCAGATGTAGATGTAGATGTCGATGTAGATGTCGATGTAGATGTCGATGCCGATGCAACAAGAACGACGATGGAAATAAAAATGCACTTTCGAATTTATACCAAGAAACCTACAGTTTATGAAGGTAAAATGGAAAAATTTCAGATAAAACGTGCACCTTAAATACAAAATTTTCAATAAACAAAAAGTAAATAATAATCACTTATATTCCAATCGAACAACGTAAGCTTAAAGCCTAAATAAGAAGAATGTTAAATTGCGGTTTCTTCAAATTAATAGAATAAGCTGCTTTTGTAAAGGATATTAATACGGTACATTGCGTCTAAATTGAACATAAATCCCTTACGGATTCAATGGAAACTAACGCTTCTCCTATAAATTAATATTAATAATAATCACGTATAATCCAATCCAAGGATATTTATATCTTACATTGCATCTTAATTGAATATTGATCTATTACGGATTCAATGGAAACTTATGCTACTTCTATAAACTAATAATGATTATAATCACTTATAATCCAATCCAAGGTTATTAATATAGTACATTGTGTTTTAATTGAATATAAATCCTTTACGGAGTCAATGGAAACAAACGCTTCTCCTATAAATTATAAATAATAATCACTTATAATCCAATCAATATGGTACATTGCGTCTTAATTGAATAATAATCCTTTACGGATTCAATGGAAACTATAAGCTAATAATAATAATAATCGCTTATAATCCAATCAAACAAACTAATGTTAAAGCTTTGATTAGAAGAATGTTAAGTTTTTAACGGGTTGTGGTTCTCTTTATATAAATGGGATAAGCTGGTTTTGTAAAGGATATTAATATGGTACATTGCATCTTAATTGAATATTGATCGATTACAGATTCAATGGAAACTTACGCCACTCCTATGAAAAGGGTGCTGCGATTGTCAGTTGATGCAGCTGCTTCTGAAATTGTTTAATTAATGAACAAGACTTTAGCTTTTAAAAAGATTACTGTAATTGAAAAAAATGATTAGCAAAAGGAAAATGGCAAACAGATTGTAATCATAATTAAATAAGTTTTAAGACTATTCTTAAACGCAGTCTATAAAGTGTAACTTGTATAAATACGACTTTTTTACAACTATTAAATAACTATTACGATACAATTTCATGTTATCTTGCAGTATCGGTATTATATAATATTCAGGTAATCGCCCATCTCTAACAGATATTGCAATTGCAGAAACAATAAAAATTCCAACTACAAAAAGACATCAAAAGCTTTGCTCAGATTTCAAGTAGAGAACTCGACCACGTTGAAGTCGACGCTGATACTGACGAACACGCCGCTGTCGACGTCAACGTCAACTGCGACTAGGGATGCCAAATACTAACTACAAAAATTGGAAAAACTGACCAGGAAAATAAGGAAAAGAAACATTAAGAAGCCTAGAAAATAGATAAAATAAGTTTTATATTAAGTATAAATAAAGTTTTACTTAATGAATAAATTAAAGACAAAAAATTTTAAAATAAGTCCTGAAAATATGATAAATATAAATATAACAGGTATAAATAAAGATTAAAAAATGAAACAGAAGACAGAAAACAGAAAACAAAGCAAAGTAAACTACGAGAAATCATTTTCAAATAAAATTTAAAAGTAGAAAAAATGTACATTAAAGAAAATAGACAAATAAATTTATTAATAACACATATATTTAATATTTAATAAAATTATTACAATATTATTTGAAAACTAAGGACATGGTCTATGACAGAATTATGAGTTATTTTAACAGTTAAAGGACTAAGTTTTTAATATATGACGCTAAATCTGGACGAATTTTATAAGCTTAAGCATCTATAAAAAAAAAAGAATAGATTGCCGAATAGGGGACTGCTGAGTTAAACCTAGTTCTAAAAAAGACAGATCTAAAAAAGGCTAAGCTGACAACCCTGACTGTAAGCTACCGCCTGCAATTGCAACCTATTTGCCTTTTGTTTTTGCAACATCTCATTCCTATTGTTGTTACTGTTGTTGTTGATCTTGTTGTTGTTCTTCTTGTTGTTGTGCTATTTATTTAATTTTAGCTTGTTCGTATTTCTCATTTGCCGTAATTTGTGCTTACAGCGGAAGAGGGAACGAGAGAGCGAGAAAGAAGGAGAAAGCTTTGATACTTGCGCGTATTGTGTGTGGTCCAGTGTTGTAAAATGTAGCTTATTGTTGTTGTTGTTGTTGGTTTTCTTTTTTGTTTCTCATTTGACTCTTGTTGTTGCTGGTAAAGTGCGAGTACTCGTATCATTATCACTGTGATTGTGATTGTTGTTGCTATTTAAAAATGTCATTGCCATTGCCCAAGTCATTATCTCAGTTTCAGTTGTTATTGTTGTTCTACACCCTGTAATCCAGAGAAAGGTTGCCTAACACAGTAGTTACTCAGAGAGGAATTACAATAACACAAAAACCCACCTGTGTATATAAGATAGTACCTCTCAGTCGATCACACTTGTGTGTTTCGTGTGTGCAGCAGCGTCTTTATAAATTCTAATTCTCTGCTTCGCTCTCGACGGCATCTCTAAGCTGCCCAGATCCCATTTTTTAGTTGCCAGTTGCTAGTTGCCCATTGCCGGTTGCCATTCAATGCCGCTTGAACCGAATGTAGTCGCTATCGTTATCGCAATCGTTATCGTCATCGGCGTGCGCATCGAGAAGCTTTATAAAGATTTAATATATACGCAAATTGTTTACAATCTTCACAATGCAATCTATAGCTATGGAAGATCTCTTCTATTAGTCAAGACACTCTTAAATTTTTTCCATGTGAGTGAAAGAAAAATAATCAAATACATGAAAGTATTTTTAGACCTAATAAGTATACAAATCAAATAATGATTAAACGATCATTTACACTATATTAATATATGCAAATTTAAACAGTTTGTAGACAATCGTTGTTATAAAATGCCTTTAATATAAGATAAAATTAACATAGCTTCTTAACCGGTAATCAAATTTTTAAAACTGATTAAATACTCTGACTTTCTGTTTCCAATCGTCTTTCGCAATCTCTATTTAATACCTTTTTTAATATTTCTTTATCTGTTGATCAATTTTTAATTGAACTGTGCCAATAAGCGGATGAAACCAAGCCACAAAGCTACATAATACAAAAAAAAAAAGGTTTATTACATTTTCCACTTTTCCACATTTGTAAATGAAATGATTGCAAATCCACCCACATTGCATATCTCGCAAGTTATTAATAGGATATGCGATAATTGCCAATCAGTCATTCAATCAGGATAAACAATTATAAACTACTGCAGCTACTAGAAACCGATGCATGTTTGAATATAATATATAACACTTTTCATTAGAAATTCATGTAAAATTAGAGCAGTAAGGAAAAGTATATTCCACACATATAGGAATGCATTAGGTGTCCGATGTGTGCTATATAAAATATGTTTTCTAGTTTTTTTTGCCGTTTTTCGTACGCAATTGTGTTAGCTGAATGTCAAAGTGAGTGATGTGTCAGCAGGGTTGCAGTTGATTTATGGTCTCCAGGAGCTCCCTGGTCACATAAATGAAGGCCCTCAGTTGACCACATAACAAAGTGTGGCATGGGGCAGAGTCGGACAACCTGGCCTGGTCAATGGCTATAATTAAACACTGTAAGGCGACACTGGCACAGTTTCTCATTTGTCCCGTTCTAATTGAAAACAAAGAGGAAACAATAATGCATCTCACAAAACTAGACTGCAAGCAGACTAGAAGATGCCCTATTTATAAGTGCATTTTTTAATTAAAAATAAAAAAAAGACAAAATAAAAAAAGACTTTGCTTGATTTGTCTAAGCTGAGATGTCGACTTTGATTTGACTATCAGACAGTTAGCGATTCATTGGATATGATTTTGCAAGTTTAGTTTTTTAGGTAGTCTAATTTTAAACTACATTAAAAGTGACCAAAAGCGTTTGACTTTACTTAGAAATTCGTATTCTTCATATCAAATTAAATCTGAGGAATTTCACTGTACATAGAACTCAACTTGAATGTGTGTGTGTGTTTGTTTAAATGTGTGTGTTGCTCCACACCTAATTGTTTCACCCTGTTTAGCACTTGAGTGCAGGGTATGAATGTAAACAAGGCACAGATGATGGATACTGGCCAGTCGCACAGTGCAACTTTCTGTCAAACACTCACGGAAACAACAATAGAAATAAAAGAAAATTGTTTAATAATAAAAGAAAATTCTGCGCATAAGAGGCTTATACTTAATAGGTATATTGAGATAACATAATATTGAAGTATACTTGTTAACTTGTTTAATTCAGGAAAAAAAAGTTGTCTCTTGCTTAAGATTTTCTTTCAAATACAAAAAAAAAATACTAATTATTTATAAATATAATAAAACAAAACATTATTAAATAGGTATAAAGTAATAAATTTGCAAAGCAAAAATTAAATGATGTATTAATAATATCATAATCATAGCTGATGCAAAATAGATAATACAGTGAGAAATATCTAGGAAATATATTATATTGTATTAAAAAACTGATGAATACATTTTAAAAAGAACGTTTCTGCACTGCTTTGCCGTTTTTAAAAAATATTTGTAAAACAAAAGTTTGATTTGGGTTTGAGAAAAAGTTGAATTTAAAATACAAGTACCGAAAAAAAATACAATTCTTGGAATCTATGTGATCTTATCAATCATTAATTTTGAAGAGATGTTTGTCGTGTGGATGAAGCTTTAGTCCCACTGTGCAGCGGTTATGGGGTCAGTTCAGCGCTTGGTGGGCTTGACAGGCAAATGAACAAAAGCGCCGTTTGCGCTGCGCCAGTCGGCTATTCGTATTTTTGATATGAATAGGCAGCGCCAACAACAGAATGGCAACGGCAACAACGGAATGGCAACGGCAACGGCAACAGCAACAGAAACGGCATCGGAGGCAGCAAGCAAAACGTGACTAGGCCAACGCTGTCGGCGTTGACGTCGTCGTCATCGGCAACGTGGGCGAGTAGAACTTTTTATGCTCATGACAGCAAATTGAAGTGTGCCACAGCCAAACACACACAAATAGCACACATATGTGTGTGTGTGAGCACACTAACACACACACACACACCCGTATTTGAGTTTGAGATTTTGCAAAATGTACGCATAAGGATGCACTGTAAATTCGAGGTGCATGGCACATGACGGAATTGCTTCTCATACACTGCAATCAAAATTAGATTTGCGTACAAAATCTGAAAATTTTGTAGAGTTCTATTGCTAAATAGAAACTTAAACTAAATGGAAAACAAAAGTATCCAAAAATATATAGTGTTCAAGTAGCTCCAGAATACAGTTCATACAGTTATTAATAGAGCACATATAGAAAGGTAGTAGTATTCGAAATGTGCGTCGTCTAAGACCATCAAAAATAACCAGCAATCAATATTTGGTGGGGTTGTTTTCCATCCCCGTTGACATCTCTATAAATACATATTCAAATTTGATAAATCCCAAGTCATAACAAAAACAGTTGCGGGCTAACAACGGATTGTTCTGAGGAGCTCCTAATGACATCATCTGATATATATTATATATTATCTGATGTATTTGTTATCAATGATTATAGCTAAGCAATTAAGAAGAACTCTCATATGCAAATGCACTCCGATATACATATAGTAGTAAACAGGTTCATAACTCACATCAATGGTCCTCTTCTTGATAACTAATGCAGACATATCTTTTATCAAGCATATTTTAGCTGAAAATGTTTCACAGGATATTGCTATGAGTACCTTTTAATTACAGTGTAAGCATTGCATAGAAACAGGACCAGCCTACAAATATCGTAGGAGCGTCGCTGCTCAAAAATTCTCACTGGTCGCCTCGGTTTATTCATGATGCATCCAGTCACGTGCTGCCTCAACAAAAACAATGCCAACAACCAAAGCGAAAATGAAAACAATGATTACGCAGGACACACACACACACACACGCATCCACCCAGACTTGCACCTCGAGTTCGAGTTCGAGTTCAAAAACAAAGCCAAATGCCTGCAAAACAAAGGCAATCGAAAAGGAAAAATAATTCGATTGTAAGTAGGAAACATAACCATGTTTACATATAGTTAGGATCCATTGTTAGTAGTCATGACAGAGCCAATGATAGTTCCTCAAGTGTACGTATCTCTTCTTTGATTTCTTTCATTTGCTGCTTTGTTGCCACAGTGCCTGAAAGTATGCAGCACAAAATACTGTTACTGCCGTATCGCAATGTCGTCCTCTGTTGGCCATTGGCATCTATTTTTTTGTTTGTTTGTTGCACGAATGCGGTTTGTTGGACAGTCCAGAAAGTAAAAGCCAAATTCCGAATTCCAGTGCCAAGTTGGACAACTGTGGGTCACAGGCAAACCAACTGAAATAGAGAGTGAGAAAGTGCAATTTTTCTCCTTTAAGTAATACCCTAACTCTACAAGATATGCAAGTTCTGTGGAATGCTTTGCATTTTGCGAGTTATTATTCAAATGAAAATTCAAGCAATTTTTTTCAAAAATTTAATAGCATAATCTCAATTTGACCCCATCTGTATTTTCAGATGGCTTTTATTACCATTCAATATATACGATTCCTGAGGAAATCGTTTGCTAAAGGCATTTGTTCCCGCATTAAAATAAGACAAGAGATTGTTATTTTAGCTCAAGTTAGTTCAATTTTATTATGAGCTATTTCCATAGCTAGCACTTTTTGGATAGCTACAATATTTATGCTTTTCCTATTATAAATATACACAAAAAAGCGAATAAATAAAATATATAGCCCATAAACACATGTCGATCATTCGACATGACAGAGCATTTCCTATTCGACAGATTATGGATAAGTGTATAATTATAAATGCCTGCTAAAGGGTATACTGTTTTGGACGAAGATAAAGTTAAATAATTGTTGATGGATTAAGGATTAATATACGCTTAAATATATTATGGTAAATGCCAAGTTTCTTAGATAACTTAAATAAAAGAATATTTACAATTTTTAGCTTAAAGAAGAATTGTTTCGATTCGATTCGATCACATGAAGAGTAAAATGAAAATGAAATACTTATGCAATATATATCCGATATATAATTTGGATATATTCTAACAAATATTCTAGTAAATTATCAATTTGTGAAAAGAAAAAACAGAGTGATAAGGTTGTTAAAAAAAAGAAAGGTTACGTGTATTTAATAAATAATATTTGAAGTAATCCATATATTTGAAATTTGTATAAGAAAAAGAATATAAATGCATTTTAGGCGGCAACTTAAGATGTATTAGCTAAACCTAAACATTCTAAAGATTTCACAAATTTATTTACATTCAATTGCACTTTGTAGGGTATACACAGGGTCGAGTCGTTTTCATGACCTTTGCTGATTTTTGAGTTTTGCTCTTCAATTAGCCATTTGGCAGCTCGATAAATCTCAGTGTGTGTGCTTGAATATGTGTATGTGTGTGTGTGTGTGTGTGTCAGTATGTCACCGGTGACGGAAATTTGTTTGCAGTTTTATTTTGAAGCTCACACAAAAATACAATACCTACAATAATAACAATAACAACAATAGCAGCAGCAGCAGCAACAGCAACAGCAACAGCAATAACAATAGCAACAACAGCAATAAACAAACAATAAACAATCTGTAAAAATTATATACCGTTTGCGTTTTGTTTTGGCCCACACAGGCACACGCAGTCACGCACACACACGCACAAAGTGGCGCTAGCACCATGGGACATTTGCCCGTTTTTTTAGACAAAGACAAAGCTACACATTTATTTAGGTTAAATTGAAGGTCCTTCGCAACATGAATTGAAAAGCATAAAACTAACAATTATGGCAGCACCAGAGTCAATATCTATGTATAATCCGCTAGACTAAACTCTGGAGCAAATATATGGCCGCACCCCCTTTTTAAGCGTTCGGGTAGAATGGGTGAAGCTAGAAAGAACCCGCGACTACCGTTTGGAAGAGCTTATAAAATCAGAGAGAGAAGCAAAAAAACAACAACACTCTCCATGGAAAATGTACAGTTATTTTTCATAATGCGTTTTGTGCGTGGTTACCGCATTCGACAAAAATTCCATGACCGGTGAGAAGACGGTACTAAATATATATCTTTTTACTAGTTTTATAATGAGTGT
Source organism: Drosophila putrida (assembly GCA_037043535.1). Lineage (NCBI taxonomy): Eukaryota > Metazoa > Arthropoda > Insecta > Diptera > Drosophilidae > Drosophila > Drosophila putrida. The sequence goes on from JBAMBI010000996.1 coordinate 407,280, forward strand.
AACCTTCTTTAGCACTAATAAATTCGAAAATTCTATTTGAAATACTCTAAACTTGACTTTTTATGTCTTTTGGGGAAAACCTTTCCCAGGACTTAATTACTGTCAATTTAAGGTCCTAACTACTTAATCGTACTTGATGTTTTAGTCCCAAATCCTTCAGAACAGCAATGCCCGCATGTGAGTATGGGTAAAAAACCGAAAAGGGCTACTTTCTCTTATTTTTTATGCTCTTTCAAACGGTAGTCGCGGATTCTTTCTTGCTTCACCCTTTCTACCCGAACGCTTAAAAAAAGGGATGCGGTCATATATTTGCTCCAGAGTTTATAGATGTAGGGTATTTGACAGTTGTGAATGCTAATCCATTTATCAACAGGGTGCATGCTAATGCTAAATACTTATTTTGTTATTAATTTATTTATTATTATTATTAACTAATTAAATAAAATTATAGCATGAATCTTTGAAACAAATTTCAGAGTGTCTTTCATGATAGCTTTGTTTATAGTAACATAGATGAATATTAATTAATCCAAAAAAAAAAACGTGAAAATACCCCATTGTGGCTTGGCAGTAGTTAAACGCTTGCAATTGCACTCGGCCCACCCAATTCACACACACCCACACACCCAGACACCCTCGTGGACCCCAAACGGACTGAAAGCCGAACGACACAAGCGATACGAACGGGACCCCATAACGGCTCGTTACTCACTCGTGTTGCTGTCGCCACTGAACGGTCGTTGTTGTTGTCGCTGTCGCTGCTGTTGTCGCTGTCGGCGTCGTCGTCGTCGTCGTGTGGCCGCTCAGAAGGATAAGTTGCTCAGATGCTTGCAAGATTCTGTCATAACGGCTACGGCATTCGTGGCGCGCGTCTCGTACGCGGCAGCAACAGAAGCAGCAGCAGCAACAATAAAGAAACAGAAACATAAAAAGAAACAAAACAACTCAGTAATAAATCAAGAAAGAAAGAAAGAAAGCAGCAAAAGGGTTAAACAAACAATATTTGAAAGTTTCGCGCTCTTCTCGTTGTGCTCATCACACATATTTTTTTTCATGTTCGGTTTGATTGTGTTGTTCATCTACTCGTTGATTTGAGATTTGAAAAACGTTTTCGAAATGTGCAAGTCGCCTATGTGAGAAGCATTAACATTTGGGAGCAATGTTATGGTTACTTTATGTTAAATACAAGGCGAAAGATAAACATTGTGCAGCATTGCGACACGCCAAAGTATTTACGAGTTGTCCCAAAACTGCGGTAATCAAAAAACTTAATCAAATCTAAAGCATTTATAAATCAAAAATCAACAAATCAAAAAATGGCAGGTAAGTGCAATAACTTGAAAAGCTGAAACTCATATTTTATTGGATAAAGTAATATACAATATTCTCTTATATTTTATTGAATTAAGTAATAATACGTTAGATAGATTAAAAGCTTCGGTTTATTAACATATATTTCTTTTTTGTGCTTTGTTACCATATTTCATTGGTTTGAAAATTAAATTTAATTTTCGAAACTTTCAAAACCTATAACTTCTCACTACAAAACTATTTTTAAACTTAAGTAGCTAGCAAAATGTTCAAATGATAAAGATTACAAAGACAATATACAACCTTAATTTAATTTTCAATTTATAAAATATTCCAATCCGAATAAACCGAATTTCTAGATTACTCAAACTTTACTAACTATATTTCTATATACATACATATATATATTTTGTGCGCTGTTGTCCAACATCAGAATGCTACCCATTTTGCTGATAACTTGACTAGAAATTATGCAATTTATTAGAACTTGAAATTGTTGATCTAGCTGCGCAGTCGGCTATCAAATGCGTTGTTTGTTGTTGTTTAAGAAAACTGCGCAACTGCATTGATTAAGTGCCTTAGAATGCCTTATGCCCCCTTTAATATTTATAAATATAATTTTCCGATTTGCCATTTTTCCATAGAAACAGCTTTTCCATTTCGTTCTCTATCACATTTTTTTTTTGGCTATTTGCAATATTCATAATAAATAATTTGTTGGCGCTGGCTAGCGGGGCGTATGCGCAACATAACAAATATTTACATGTCGTAATTTTGTATGCGATTTTATATTTTTTAATATGCCGTCTACACCACATCATCTTCCCTCTTCCGCCTTCCATCCTCTTTCCTCTTTCCACCTTCCGGCTGCTGCGGCTTGTCAGAGTGTGTAAACAGTTGGCCCACAAACTAAGTAAGCGAATAGAACTGACAAGAAAATGGGAGAATAGAGAACATTTTGCGGCTGCATTCGTTCAATTTCTTTGGTGGCGCCCAAAAATCTGGCTTTTGCTACAGTTGCGGCCAGTGAGTGTTTAGGGAAAGTTTTTAGACGACTTTCAGGCCGCTTTCCCCCTAGGATCCGTCCCCCCCCCCCTATGACAAGGACACTTTTTTGGACTGGCCAAAGACAAACTTGATGTTGACAAAAGTTGTTACATGTTGTGCACAGCCTGGCCGAAAAGAGAGAGCGAGTGTGTGGAATGCATTGAAGGCAACAGACGCTATTTGGTATTTATATATTACAAGTGTGTACATTACATGTATTTCTCTCTCTCTGTGTGGGTGAGTGTGTGTGTGTGTTGAGCTCGTTAGCATTGGTGGCAAGTGGTGCCCGTGAAGTGCTTTTGTGCTTGCAGCAACTTAAAGAGAACGTGTGGATTTTAGTTTTGAAGACCAACTGAACTCCCCCACGTAATGAACTGCAAACTGCATCAACGATTCGCACACAAGCTGACGCTGTGGCAGACACTGAGAACGAGAACGAGACTGAGAACGAGACTGAGACTGAGGCTGTGGCAGACACTGAGACAGACACTGAGACAGAGATTGAGGCTGAAGCTGAAGCTGAGGCAAAGGCAAAGGCAGCGTCTGTGGGCAACTGTGTTGGACAGCACGTGCCTCATTATGAGACGGGGGCAAGCATTGCCAAGTTTGCGGCTGCCGTGAACGAGCGTGTAATCAAATTGAGACACTTGCGGTTAGCTTTTTGACCGGGGCCAACATACAGGCATACGCGTCAAAGGTATCCAAAAAGAGTACCAAATGTACATGCATACCTATGCATCTATGTGTGTGTGTGTGTGTGTGTGTAAATGTGTGTTTTATTAACACAAGTAATGAGCATGAAATGGGTTCAAGCTGATGTGGGTGCGACAGACATTGAAAAGCTTTAGTGGAAAATCCTTGCATACTTTTTTCCACATGCTTTTCACTCGACGTTTTGTAAGTGTTGGCCATAAAAGGATTCCATTGCTGCGGTCGTTTTTTTGTTGTTGTTGTATTTATTATTGTGTCAACTGTGTGTGTGTGTGTGTGAGCATTCTTCGAGTTACCAATTGAAGTGAACTGTAAAGCGATGAAATGAAACTAAGTTTCAGTTCTGACTGCGGCATACCCGTCGTATGCTTAATGTGCAAATATTTCAGTTCATCTCCGCCCTAAACAGGGCAATAGGCTAAAGTGAAATTCAATTTGCGATTTGCAAAATATGTAAATAAAGCCCAAACATAAATCTCGTTTTCAAATCATATTACTACATTTATTAGATTGCTTATCAGTGTAATTTGATTTGCAAACTGAGTAAAAGCACTCAGCAAACTGAGGGAAATCTGTCAAATAAATGTTGAGTATCACTGTCAATTAAAATAAATCTTGTAGTTAATAATAAAAATAATAATATTACAATCTAAAATCGTTCACTTCACCAAGTGGAAATTTTATACTTACAAATTATTCCAATTACAACATATTTATTGGACTTGAAGTATTTCACAGTAATCAGTATTTAATTACTAATAATCCACGTTGATTTCTGGCTCCTCGGCCAATTGAAGACATTCTCAATGGTGTAATACAAAAAAAAAAGAAGAAAGCAATAGATAAATTGAAAGCTAAAACTGTAATTTAAGCTGATTACAGTTCGTACTACAGTTCAATAATTCATTGTAATTAAAATGAATTGAGAGCGATAAAAAATCCACTTAGTATCTACACAATAAAGTACAAAATAAAAAGCCAAAAGGAATACCTTTAAGCAACCATTTCGTTTGAGTAAAACATGAGTTACCACAACATTTTAAATTATGCTCCCGTCGTGAGTATTTGATTGAGAAATATCTTTTATTCTCCATGCCAATGAACCTGTTCTTGATTTAGTGTTTTGTCTTTTAAGCGATGACAGCAAACATTTTTCACCAATGCCTCCTGTTGATAAGCACGAATTGATTCATTTATCAATAGCCACATGAATTTTCAGAATTTTATTCTTCCTGTTTGAATTTGCAATCGTGGTATTTGCAATTTCAAAATTTAAACTTTAAAATTTTGTTAAAAATCGAAAAATAATTTCTATCTTATTCTTTGCCTTCAAAGAGGGTAATAATAACTATCCTATTTATTAATTGTTAATACCGTTGGATCAAATAATTTATACGCATTGCTTTGCTATTAATATTTAAATTATGTTTAAAAATTACAATTAGTTTCATTTTAATATTAATTTAGTTTCTCGTTTAATTATATTTGAATAAATAACTAGATATTGCAGTTTATAGTAGAATTTAAATTCTATCAGATATGCAACCGATATGAAAGATGCATTTAATTACACAATACAATAAATTCGGACCCAGAGGTTACAAATGTTGCAATAACAACTACTCGATGAGAGCACTCGCTTTGCTTACTCAATTGCTTTAACCCATAGCCTGTTGCATATGTAATTTTATTACGTTTTTATAAAATAACAAAAACAAGAACAAATTGTCTGATTTGAAAGATATCGACTTTCAGATAGCCTGTACATAACATCTGTATACTAGTTATATCAGAATGTATATTAATATCAACATGTAATCAAAATTAAACTGTATCAGAAAGTGATTCGAAAAAAAATATTCATAAAAAGATACTATATGATGTAATACTATATTTTCCAGCAAATGCGATTGCATAACTTTGCAGGATATAGGAAGCGTATATGTGTTTGCATAAAAATATATATACATATATATATTAAAATTCGAATTCAAATATGCATTCTGTGCTTTTTGCCGCTTTCAATAACAATTCAGCATTGACCGTCACATCCTCCCAAAAGAAAAAGAAAAAACAAAAATAAAAAAAAATACATCAATGAGTTATGTCTGTTGGCCTTTTATTCTGGTATTTATCAGTGGCTGAGATACAGATACATCAATTGCAGATACATTTCAGTCACTAGCGGCGTCAGCACATGTTACGGAAATCCCCAACGCCCAAATAAAAAATAGTACAACAGCAACGTTTTCGTTTTTTTTTTGATAGGAAACAATTCCGAATGTTTTTAAAATAAATAAATTAATTGTGAATTTTCTTTTATTAGTGTCGTTGCAAATGCAAATAGATTGAAAGTCGTTTTAGTTTATTGACGTCAGAGTAAAATAGATACATACATATATCCAGCTCACTGTTCATAATGATCGAAATCATAATGAATGTGGTGGTGATAGTATTAATAGAGCAGAAATTTTATTACATCCAACTGGACACAAACATTTTGAATATTTGAAAAGCATCTGCCAATTTTCAAACCATCAATATAAAATTGACAGAGAAGAAAGTGCAGGCAGCAGGCTGCAATAAACAACTTGTAGGAGACTATGATGGACTATCCAAGACCTTGAATATACACAAACATAGTATGCCTTTGTTTAAATACATTTATATTACTTAAAATGTTGAAGATGATGTTTATATGATGTTTATCTATTTTGGTCTCTGAGTTCAGTAAACTTCAATCAGCAGTGGAAATAAACAAAAGTATCATACGTATATAGCCAACAAGAGCAATCTTTGGTGTGCCAAACTTTGTATACTCTTGCAGATATCTGCATTTAAATCACAGATATATGATATAGTCCGATATTCTGGAAGTCGGTCAGATTCTATATAAAGATGCCAGACACGCAATCTGTGAGTTGAGTTGACATTTTTGCAGAATGCAGAAAAAAGAGTTTCATATTAAAGCTTGATTGCTGGCCGATTGTTCTTATGACTCTGCTCGTCATCCTGATCAAGAATATATACACTTAATGGGGTCTGTGATGCCTCAATGCCTTCAATGCGTTACAAACTTATAATACCCTCTGCAAGGGTACAAACATTGTCAATTGATTTAATAGTTACATTCCCTTTACGTACTTTAATTATATTCCAAGTATAGAATTATATTGTTTAACAAATTAATAGTTTATCCATTATTTATGGTGACTAATTGCGATGCGCCTAATTGAATTCTTAAAAGAGAAACATAATTAGCTTTGACACAATTCAATAAAATTGTATTAATAATGCGTTTGCTGCATTTTTGTATACTCGTATACTTAATTAGTGCATCCTATGTGGGATCATTTTCCAAGAAAAGTCAAGGATTTATGCTTTATTTTATTACATGGTCACTTATTATGTCACTCAATGCGCTTAAATCGTAATGCGCTGCGTGGCGAATCTCAAAGAATGCAATACTATATAGTTCGCATAGCTTTATTATCTGTTAATTAGTTCAACGAATCTCATTTCCACAAAGATCTCAAACAATTTGTTGTTGCCAAAACAAAATCGGCTTAGTCGCGACACACACACGCACACACACACAGCCATGCACACTCGAAGCATACACATACTTGTGGGATATGCAAACTATGTTAAATCCAAGGCCGATTGTTCGTCTTGTAAGTGGGCGTGGCATTGGGCGCCGCTTAAATTATTTGCACATTTATGCGATTTATAATGAAAATTTGTCGCCAACGGCTTTTACTCAAAGATGCTGCACTTAATGCATCTGATTGTGTGTCTGTATATTGTTTAGGGTGTGTGTGTGTTTGTGTGTATGATATGCTGGTAATACACTGAGAAAAGATATAACCGTTTTCTTTAAATAATACATACAATAATCGAATGGAATTCCAAGCTATATATGTTCTTCCATGAGAATCAGTCAATGTTCTTATATTTGTCAATTGCATATTGTCACATTAAAAGAACAGGTAATTAATGATTTCAATAAACTTCCTTATGCCCCGTTCAGGATTGCGACGGAATATTCGGGCCAACGAGGGTGACTCGTAAAGGGCCACGCGTATAAAATATAAGGCCATACGTAAAGTATTTTCTTCATTATCATCGTTGTAGTTGTGAAAGTTAAGGAAATTGTTGTCCCCGTCGCTGTCGGGTCCTGGCCTGAGAAGATAGCGATAAGGGCCCACGCTTAGATCGATCCGAGTAGCTGAGATGCGTCGTCTGGTCCTGTGAGTCTGAGTCCTACGTCTCTGAGACCTAAGTCGCTCAGATCTACGTCTCTCAGTTTGCGGACTGGAACCTCTTAGAGCCCTGTTCCGCTCTTCTTGCTCCCTCTTCAAACGAAGACGTTCGCTCCTTCGTGGCTCCATTTCTCTTATCAATGCTGTTATTTAATAATTACTAAATTATACAATTAAGGAATTGCAAATTTCTTACTTTCGACAGCTGGGAATCCGAATGTACAATGAGAAATTTTCAATTTGTTAATGTCATATAGAAGTGACATTGACATAAAATCATTTCCAAGCCTACTGTGAATACTAAAATTAATACTGACAAGAAAATATACTATACGTTTCGCTCCTTTAATTTAAAGCCTATCCAGCACTGCAACTCCATATAAAAAAAAACAGTAGCTAAAAGCAAACAGAATTTTCTGCAGTGACTTTTAACTGGTGCGATCCCCTTGCAAAAGCTGCCAGCTACAAGCACGAGCGTTTTTCAACACTGTTTTTAGCTGCTATTACGCTGTCAACTAATGGGAAAAATATATTATTCTTATTCCATATATATGATATGATGATATGATGATTATCGAATAAAACAATTGAGCAAACTGGAGCAAAATCAAAAAGGCTCTTGAACAACAAAAACAAAGATCGGCAGACTTGAACCACATCTTAAACTTCTTATTAAATTGTATATTTCTATAAATCTTCATTTATGAAATTTATAATATACATAAAACCTTCGTTTTCCCATTTCCTATCATTCAACACACAGATAATCGCTTCTTAACGACAATTTTTTTATTGCATTTGTTTCCTCTTTTGAATTAATAAACGGCAGCAGCAACAGAGTTACCCTTAAACTTGTGTTTATTTTATTAATATGTTGTGTTGACAACTCTGCTTTTAGTTACCTATCAGCAAAATATTAGGCACTTTTAGTACGCTGCTGCCACAACTCTTCTGGATACTAGGCTTAAAGAAAAAATTTAACGATGTGGCCTATGTAAGTACAGTAAACATTCTGTTAAATGTTCATCAAATCGTTCTATTAAAATTATTATCTGCGAATAAAATAAGACTATGAATTGTTCACAATAATTTATAGTTAAATTAATTACTTATTATATAGGCACATAATTATTCTTTAACAGTTTGCCTAGAGTTGAACATGGATAAAAAGCGTTTTCCAATGCACTCGTATTTTTAAAGCGAATCGATCGATGATTTTGCATTGTAAGCTATGAGATGATTTTAATGATATGCGCTTTATGACATTGTCGCTTGAACCGTTTTTTTTTTATTGATTTTTACTATGTGCTTATGCATATATACGTACACACACACACACACATATTGAAAGGTCTCTGTACTTGCAACATAAATGTAGCATACCTTTTTGGGCCGTTGCTGCCAGAGGGCAAAACAATGTGAATGGGGAAGAGAAGTGTGAAGAGCAACGAGCTCATGTTGATGCTACTATGTGCCACATATGTTGCATTGCATTTGACCTAAGGGCACTCACACACACACACTCACACTCACACAAACACAAATAAATGTCATTTGTCGCACGCTTTTCATCAGAGTATTTGTTTGTTGGTTTTTTTTAGCTCCATTTTCCGTTTGCATTTGAGTTGCCAAAGTTTGTGCCAACAAATTGAGAATGTCCTGTGAGCTAGTTTCATTCAGTTTCCCAAGGGAACTAAAGTTGGTTTAACAACAGCTTAGCTGCTAATTAAATGGCTAATGTCCATGACATGATGTGTGGGTGTTTATCTGTGTGTGTGCATGTGCGTGTGTGCCCGTCTGTCAAGGACATTTGTTGATTTCCCTGCAACTACGGGTATGCTATTGCCAACTAATAAGCATATAAAATGACTTCCAACTGGTTCAACTTCCATTCGACTGCCTTGGCAATTATTCTTGCACTCTTAATTGAATTGACGCCATTGCAATTGACTGTCAGATGCTATTGCAATATCAATACTAACATCTATAGACACACACACACACACACACTCACACATACATAACTTGCGCACACATGTGTTGTATTGGCATTGCAAATTGACACGCCCACAGCCCACAGCTGACATTATATATGCACAGTTATCGCGTGCACATGCCAAAGCAAATAATGAGATATTCTTATAATGTGCACAAATTAATGGAGCATCAGTGGAAAAATTGCTCAATGATGACAAATGTCACCATTATCCCTCACGAATCCCTCAGGCCAATTTATTACAGCTAATAGTCAACTCTTAAGGAGTGACAGCTCTTCACTTTAAAGTATATAACTTTTTAAACTTGAAAGAAAAGTTTCCTCCATACCGAATCACTTAAGAGAACAAATAATGACCAACTGGAAAATGCAACTTTCACAAAAGTTATGTAAACTTACAGTCCGATAACCCTTTGTATAAGGAGCTAGTCCAGTCCCCCATAACTTTAAAAATACTAAACCGATTTAAGTTCTGTTACTTTTTCTGCCAACAGTGGTCTATGATCAAAGCGCTTACATTACACTATACTAAATAGTGTAAAATCCAATTAAGTTATGAAATAATTAAGAAATATACATGCATAATGTAATGCTTGGGAATGGGAATGGGAGCTGTTGCAATCGTTTATAATGCCAACAACTTTGTCCAATTAAAACAACTGCAGTAAAAGTTGTTCAGAAATTTATTACTTTACATAATTAGTCACCATTTTGTTGCATAATAAAGTTAAACTCTTACCTCATTGTTTTAATTAACTCATTGTTAAGCAGTTAAGCCCAGGGGCTCAGACATAACTTCATTATGTGCTTCACAGTGTTTAGCGCTAGAAAAAAAAAGAGGAACTTTCATCGAAATCCGAAATTTTGTTTTTTTTTTCATCTAAAAAATATTCCTTTGCGGGTTTCCGTTAGTTAAAGTAACACATTTGGGTCCAAGCAAAATTCAGTGTAAGAAACGCTTTTCATTTCTTTGGAATTTTAAATCAAAGTTGACAGCGCAAACGAATCATGAGCATACAAATTCATACATATGAAACATGCTTGACGTTAAAGCAATGTGCAGAGTTGCTGCCTTGTGGAGCCAACGCGGCGTATGCTTCATATTTCATATTTTTGACTGTTGTAACAAAACTTTGACAAAATGCAGGCCAAAGAGTCAGGTGGCGTTTTGTGTGTTTATTTTTTTTTCATTTTTTTTTGCTGGTATTCCAGGTGGTGCTGCAGCTCATTTTGGGTAAAATATGCGGCACTCAGCTAAGGTCGTTGCCATCCACACACACAAGCCGCTAATTTCACTTAACTCAACGGAAATTTTCATACGAATATGTGCCAGGTGAAGTCACCTGAAGTCAGATGCCAAGTGCCAGGTGCCACACATGTCGGCGGCCTTTTGATTTTTGGGTTACTGTGGCCCAAACTTACAACCCTCTCAGCTTGTGATTCCCCTTTGCAAACTGCAAATTAATAAAATACAAAATGTGCCAAATTCTACATACTTGACCAGGACAACTTTAAACATTAATAAACAAAACGAACATTATCTCGAAATGTTTATATTTTAATCACGTCCTTATAATTACATTAAATCTTTCGATTTTCCGTTGCAACTGTTTACTAGAAATATTTAATAACATTTTAAATGGGAATTATTTTTGTTCTCTTGGAAACTTACCAGCAGATCTACTTAGCAAAGAGCATAATTAAAAATTATCAATTTATTTAAGAATTCTGTTATAATATGTAGTAAATAGTTTATTCCATTTATATTAATACTTTCCTCGTACAACTCGAGGCTCTAAGGCACTCTTGTATATTTATCTTATAAGATTTGATATAAATTTAGGAGATAGTCAGTTCGAACTAACAATTTTTTAAGCTCATACTAAAGTCTTAAAATACATAAATAGAGAGAATAAATTAAATTGAATAATATCTACAAATGAATCGTTATTAATCTTAACAGTCATATAAGATTATTTAATATTTAATAAATTTATTTTTATTTATTTGTTCATTTCAATTTAATTTTATTTTAATTTTATTGTATTTCTTGTTATTTGTTTACGAGAGCCTTTACTTATTTGTAGGGGAGTGGGATTATCTGAACACCTCTTTTAATTCAAATATATGTATTAAATATCATTTTTTCAAATATTTGTAATTCCTTAAATTTTATTGAAGTACAATGGGTACAATCCATTTAACAGCATCTTCCAAGTCCAACCAGCTCATCATTTTAAAAATAAGCAATTATTTCTTAATATTAATTACTTTCATAACTCCCTATATGAAAGTACTTATAGCGAGTGCCATCTGAGCATCTCTCATCTCGAATGCTACTCGTTACTTTAAGGTACTCTTAACGAGTGGCATTCTCGTTACTTTAAGGTACTCCTAACGAGTGGCATTCATGTAAACATCGTTCATTTGTAATGCAATTTGGGAGCATATTTGAATGGAAGAGCTTCTGTTGATTGGACCCCATTTTGCTTGTTCATTTTGTTTTTATGGAGATTATTTCAATCGCCACTTTTCAGGTAGGAGGCATGCGAAATGTAATTGACGGCTGTTTTTAAGAAGCCACTGGCAGTTGACCCACTACTAGGGCCACGCCCCCCCCACCAGTCAGAGCGGCCCCAAATGTACCGTTTGCTTGCATAACGAATGCAGGCTCTTCCATTTGTTCAGAATTTCTATTTTTCATAAAGCAACGTAAAGCAAGGTCAGCCGCCAATTTTGATGGCTTGCCTACTGGGTGAGTGGCTGACAATGTTGGTATTTTGGGTGTTGGCTGTTGGTAGTTGGCTGCTGGTTGTTGGCTGTTGGGTTAAGCCTAAAAAGGGGTTAGAGGTCAGCACTTAAAAAGCATAAAAATAAAACCAAATGCGCTCTAAATCTGGCACATGGCACAGCGGTTAACGAACGTTGCAGTTTCACTGACCAAACGGGGCAAGGGGCAGGCACAAGGACATCCAAAGCAAAGTTGGCCATTTAATGGCAATGATCGTTTCAAGACCTGCATGAAAATAATAATTAAAAAAACTTTGCAATCGAACGACTTTGCAAATAGAGCGTAAGATACTCTCACTGAAAAGCCACTCGTTCTCGTACTCGTACTCAGTTGCTCCATGGTCCGTCCATTCAGGTGCTAGTCCATTTGGCCCCAGTTACAGTTATTCACTTGAGAAGAAAAAGTTGCCCAACTATAGTTGCCCCACACTCTTCAAGTTGGATTGCGGTAGTCCGCGACTCGACTCGGTTCCAATCGATTTACAAGGAGCTTCGAGTAGTTACAATGATGAAGTCAAAGCTAAATCTCAGTCTAAGTAGTTTCGTCTCTTATATTGTTATTTTCTGCCTGTTATCTCCATTTTATCACTACACTCAGCCTATCTAGCAATTGTATACAACTTTTATTTTGAAAAATAAAACAGAATTGCTTATATTTATTAATATACTTTTAGCAGGTTTAATAAAAATGTATGGTATTTAAAACGAGTTAAATAAACAAATTCAATGAATTTCGTTGAGTTTAAGTATTTTTACAAATAAAACAACTAGCAGACTAATAGTTAATATGCTATTTTAAAAGACACAAACTTTTGCAATTTCCTGGAAACTTTTCCCATAAGATTATCTATCAGAAAAGCAATTCATATTTTCCAACCGATTAACAAATGTATTTTTTTAGATTATTATTATTATATGTATTACTTTTGGGTTCCTGATAAATGGCCACAAAAAATTCTGTAAATGTCAAGTCATAAGTATATATTTTTTAAATTGCTTTTGTAATTGGATTTTTCTATATTTACTTCAACGCGGAAATACTGCCAGTGCTGTCACCTTGTCCGTTTTTAACCAACCTTGCCAGCTCGTTAATTAACTTAAAATGCACTCAATAGTTCATTAACACAAAAAGATGGAAAGGAAATGTTACAATATAATTAACGTCAACCTTCATATGAATATATTCAGCTGAGGCTACACAAAATCAGGGTAGCCATGGAAGTGATTCGTGAATTTAAGTATTATATTTATAGATAGTATGATGTACTTGTAGATAAAGATGCCTGTTCGCCACGATAACAAAGTATGTTAAGCTGGTTTCAAGTTGAAGTTGGCTTCCTGGCTAATCAGTAAAATGGACATGAACAGTGTCTCGTGCGGTTGGAAACAATAGGGGATTTTTTGACCAGTGGGCGTGGCATGGGTGGAGGGAGGAGGGGAGACTGTCGACAATCTGCTGCGGCTGCAATTTGCATGAAAAACAAAGGCCATGTGCAAACCGTGTAAATATCAGACAACGTTAAGAGCAAACGTCGACGTCGTCGTCGTCGTCTTCGCTGACGTTGACGCACTGGAAAATTATGAGGTGGGTTAAAAGGGGAAGAGGGGGGAGGGGATTGTGTGTCCGGGGCTAAAGCGCGTTATTCATATTATGTATTATTGTTGTTATTATGGCCAGGCTTTGTTCTCCAAGCCTCGGACCAGGCCAAAATTGTTGCATTGTTTTCCGGCGACCAAACACACAAAACAAAGACCCAGCCACTGTCGAAAACGACGACAAAGGAGGGCACAACCAAAACCAGCAGGAGAAAGAAGAGAAAAGAAATGAGAAGAGGCAAAAGAGAAACAGAGAAAAGCGTGCATCGCTTTTTAGCTGCTTATTATTGTGCCACATGAAATGGGAGAGTGTGCGTGTGTGTGTGTGTGTGTGCGTGTGTGTGTGTGTGAGCGGGGCATGTGGCAATTGTGGCATCTACTGCTAGATACAAGTATAAGCGCTTAAACAATGCGGCAATGAAATGTTATATCCAGTGTTGCCAGTGTTACTCACTTGCTAGCATTGCACAGTGATTCGAAACTGATACTTTCTGTATATCGAATTTTGAATAGAGAATAAAAGATGAATAGGAATGTCAAAAACAGTTAACAGACAGCACAAGGCAACAAGTAGCTGGCAAATCTTATACCAGTCTAATTATATGTGAATATTTCAAGAAAATTATTTTAATATACTTTTTTAAGTATGCAAATTATTCGACAGAATAGAATATAGTTTATAAAGATTACAAATAAAGGAGGTATATTGCAATGAGTACAAACAGTAACGAATAGGAAGCATACGAATTTTTGCTAGAAAACAAAATTAAATAAGCTATTAAAGCTATAACTAACTATGAACCAAAAGACAGCATTAAGTAACGAGTACCTTAATAAAACGAGTAGATAGTAATAACCAACAAAAAAACAAAACAACACAAAAGAAACGAGTATCTGAATACAGCGAGTATATAAAAAAAGTAAAAATCTAAATTAAAACTAACTAATATAGCAGAAAAACTATTCAAGTAATAAAATAAATAATGAGTTAAAGTTTATGAAAGAACACAAAATGAGACAGTAAAAACTCACTAGCAACAGATACCAATCAGTTTTCCAAGAATTGTAAGGAACGTTACTAGTACCAAGAATGCCTAATGAAAACTAATAAGTAACTGAAGCACTAAGAAAGTTGAGAGGTGATACAGAAATCGACTAAAGTAATGTGAGACACTTCTTTGACAGATTGCGTGACACTGTGCGACGTTGTTAGCCGGTCTACGACTGCATCTTGGACTTGGGTGTTAATCAGCCAAGCAGAACACTGAGAGAGACATAGAAGATGAAGATGTTGCCGCTGGTGTATCACAGTGTCTGCGTGTACACACACATATATACACATGTACTTACAATGTTATACAGGCATAAAATCAGACAGAGAGAAATAGAAAGAGAAAGAGAGAGAGACAGCTGGAGACAATGATTTGCATATGAAGCTGCAACTGCAGCAGCAGCTGTTGCTGTTGCTGTTGCCACTGGGCCGCATTTACATGCATCACTTATTCTACTTATAAATGATTATGTGTGTGTATATATTTCAGCATGTGTGTGAACGAAAGTGTATGCCTGTATGTTCGTATATGTATATGTATAAGTATAGGCCTGGCTATGCAGTGTGACCTTGATCTTGATATGTCCTTTTCATATAGGCTACCAGAGATGAGTGCCAAGAAAGATGAAATCAGATGGCAAGTGTGACTGAAAGCAAGAAAGAAAAACAAAATAAAAGAGAAAGTGAAAGTGAAAGTGAAAGTCACGCAGGTAAACAGGAAGACGTAGAAAATGTGTAAATACAGTATATACTTGTTATTTAAGTAAACTAAAGGATAAAACAAAATAAGAGTTGACTTATAATATAATCGATATTGAGAAACACTTTAATTTATTTAATCAAATCAATCTTTCCATATACTTCATTGGTAATTTTTGAGTAGAATTGTTTATCATTATACAAAAAATAGAATTAATCTTTAGGGAACCCCTGCAGTGAACATCAACCAGTATAGTCTAGGCTGCTTCCTGCTGTATAATTTGTATTTTAAAAATAATTTAATTTACCTTGAGACAGACTGTAAGTGATTATAGGTAAAACACAATTTAGATGAAATTTAATGGCATGTCAAATTTATTAAACAGATAGGGAAATTAATAGTTTTTTTTAATCAACGCACTTTCTGCATATTTAAGTATAATTATAATTTTTAATATTTTTATAAAAGTATTTTATTTTACTTACAATATTTGCATCGCATTCTGTTAAGACTTATAAAACCATTGCCTCATTTTTGTTTATTCCAGAATTCAATTTCAGGTTTTTGACTTATTGTTAGTAAAGTTTCGGTTGCATTTTCCACCACCACCACCAACCAACCACAAAAGCCACAAAACTCATTTGATTAACCAACAATGTTCATAAATATATGTATTTATATTTATTTTCGTTTGTAATTTGATTATTTAACAATAAATAGATTTATGTTTGGACACATCCATATACATATACATATATAACCAGCCGCATCATATGGATTTGTGGCATTCGGCGTATACGCAATAAATTTGTCCTACCATATATTAAACATACGCATCGTGGCCTTGTGTTGCCTTGTGTAAATGTGCGGGCAACAATATATATATATATATATATATATATATATATATATATATAACAATAATATTAAGCCGCTTTTCACCCCCTGACTATTTATGCTGCTTTTCTTCCTATATTCTGTTTGTTTTTGTTTCAACAGAAAACACTTAAGGCTCTTTAGAAGTGCTTAGTAACATTCTTTCAGACACAATTCGTGAGCCGAATACAAAAATAGAGTGAGAGTGTTTCAAATAAAACACAAAAAACTAAAGTAACTTCATAGCATTAACTTCAAAATAGCATTAAATCATAATTCCATTTGCTAGGACTATTTGAGCTATTGGAACAACAAATCAAAATTTGAATTTCATTGCTATTTTCACTAAAAAGAAAAGGAAATTAATAAATAAATAATAACAAAATAATTAAACAAATAGTCCTGAAACTGAAATAATGGAATATCGAAAGAAATAAACACAAATTAAATGGATTAAAAACTTAAAACTGAAAGTCTTAAGTTAAAAATGAAATTTAAAATTTTATTTCTTAACTTTTCTATGGAAAAAGCGCGTTTTCCTCTTGTTAGATGTAGATACTTGTTCTCTCCTCCTTTCTTCCTGTTGCTTGTTTTTCTTTCATTATATTGCTGCTTCCGGAAACGTTTAACAAATTTTTGATGAAAATTTTGGGTAGAGTTTTCCCATTGACACTTAAGAGGTTTCAATTGAGGCAATTTGTGTTTGGTCGCCGACTGTTTTGTGACACTACAGATCCAATTGAAGTATAATTGCAATGAACACACACCTAGGGCTATACCCGATGGCAACCGGGGAAAACTTACTCGTAGAACAGCAGCTGTCGACCATTGCTAATTAGCAGAGCAATCGTTGCTAGCTGTCTGTCCCCGGTCAAAAGCAAAAGGACATTGAGAGAACGCTGCCAGCTGGCTAGTTGACACATTTGAAGACCTGGTTCTAGGTTATGTGGGTGTTGGGATACTGTAATGAGCTGCATGTAAATTTTAATTAATGCTCGACAAATGGAACATCAGACGCTCGCTGGACATTGCTGGTTGCATTGGCAATTAGAGCCAGTCTGGAAAATCTACACAAAATCTACCACCACAAAAAGGAAAAAAAAGATAAACCCGAAAAATGGAAATGGAAAAAGAATACGCTAAATGCTAGAGCGAACAGAGAAAGCGGAAGCGGAAAAGCAACAAAACCAAATGAGAACACAGCGAGTGAACAACCGCCAGCAAAAACGACAAACAAAACAAAGACCAAAAGAATAGATAAACAGACAAACGCTTGTGAAAGAGAAGGAGAGAAGAGCGAAGAGAGCAGAGAACAGAGAGCAGGGAGAAGAGAGAAGAGGCAGATTCACAAAAACTGACTGCAGTTGGATTAGGTCAGTGCAGCGCGGCAAAGTATGCTACTTTTTTTTATATAGTCACTTTCCCATTTTGTTGATTTTGTGTTTTTATTGTGATGGGCATGCGCCCATCTGGTGGAGATTCAACAACGACATCATGATGAGCATCATCATGATTATCAGCACATTGCATTGCATCACTAACTCAGCTGGTAAGCTGCTTTGCCAGTTGGATAGCTTACAGTGCATCAAAATGTATTTTACACTTAACCAATTTAAACATCAACAGCCAAAAACAATTTTAAATGCTATTGAAAGCTTACCGAGAAACTTTTAAATCTGAAAATACTTGATTTTGATTGTATTATCATTTTTTCTTGTTTAACTTTCAATTTTCAATTTCATTTATCCACAAAATATACTTTTTAAAATAACCTTATAGATTAAAACTTTGCTTACCTAAGTCTTAAAGTTGAATTGATAAATCACAGTTTCATTATCTTATCTTATAATGAAAGAAATATTGACACAAATAGATCCATATAAGAAACTCTTAAAGAGCTGCAAGATCACCTTTAACTGAAGCTATTTGTAATTAACTTAAATTTACAACTAAAAAATCTAAATAAAAATAGTTAAAAGTATTGCAATAATTTAACAGTTTTTTAAATTAAATATTTTTATTTGTTAGAAAAAAAATGTAGATGCGTCCAACTCAAAGTCGAAAAGTTTTCCCACAAACATTTGACCACTTATAGTACTTTATTCCAAAGGATATGCTGAATGTGGTGGCAGTGTGCAGCTTATTAAGAACAGGATGGCAACACAGCGAGAGCGAGAGCGTTGCCACTTAACGCAAGGATCCTTTTCTTGTGTGTGACCGCAACTGCAACTCATATGGAAATTTATGTAAAATGCCGACAAGAGGGCAAAACGCAAAAGGGCAAAAGGGCAAAAGGCATTGGCTCCCATTGTGGTTATAGTTATTTGTTTTTGTTTTGCAGTGGTTATTGTTGGTGTTGTTGTTGTTGTTGCTGTTGTTGCTGCCGCTGCCGCTTGGCTTGGCCTGGCAATTACAACAATTATGAAAAACTAGTGATGAGCCAGAGTTGCTCTTGAGCCTCACGAGCTGATGTTGAGTTTTAGCCAATAATTCTACGAACTAAAGCTCTTAATTGCCAATATCCAGGCAAGCTAAAATTGTAGAGAAATTATGAACTATGGTAATTGTACGGAAACAAGAGTGAACTTTAATTGTAATTGAAGCAAAATTGAAGAGAAATATTTTTCGTAGTCTAGTTCCAAGTAGTATTTGCATAGGATATAGTCAACAACTTTTTGTAATCTATGTATTTGAGGCCACAAAAGCTATGTAATCGCTTTAAGGCCAACTCACTCACTCACTCACAGGATGTCAAAGGGCATCATCATCAGCCATCATCATCAGCCATCATCATCATCATCATATGCCATGCGCTAATCCATCCGTTATTTGGATTCCCATAGAGTTCAATTAACAGAGGAGGCTCTGTGGCTTACACAGACGACAAGTTTAATCCGGATATAGTAGTATCTGGGCATAAGTCACACACCGTTCAACATGCAACATTTAAAATGCTGCCAGTTACCAGCTACCAGTTGCCAGTTACCAGTTGCCAGTTACCAGTTGCCATATTCCACAGTTCAACACGCATTTGCTTTAAACCCTGTGATCCGTAATCCGGATATCATTACAATTTTAACATCGCAAAACCTTTGGCGCTGCTGCACTTTTGACAGCCGCTGCCAGTTTGTTATGGCATGTAGCATGTGGCATGTGGCATGGCAACGTAGCAGACTCAGTGGCGCTCAGTGTCTCAGGCTCTTATGGCAATTTCACAAATGGGTGCAGCCACCTACAAAAAAAAAGAACTGGGACAGAATAAGCTGTTTGCTGTGGCTTTCAGTCGTTGCCTTGATGCTGAGATCTCCTCCAATTTCCCCTCCGCCTTCCCGTTTGACCATTAACATTTACAACTTGTTCACATATGTTGCGGCTGATTTTTATTACGGCACACACACACACACACATAAATCTTTCAAAACCCTTTTGCTCTTTTATGCGTATTTCAAGTTTATCAGGATATTCGAACGTTTCACCTTAAAACAACTCATATATTTGACTTAAGCTCTGCAATTTGCGTAACAAATCTAAAATGACACACTTAAGAAAGAAAAATTGGAAAACTCTCAAAAATACATTACAGGCAACTTCTATCTTTAGACCCTGTATTTTAAAAAAGTACAAAAGCGTCTACGTTTGTGCAAATGTGCGTAACAGGCAAAAGGAGGCTATGGCAGACCCGCATAAAGTATATATATTTCTGTATCAGCATCAGCCGAGTCGATCTAGCCATGTCCGTCTGTCACTTTTTGAGTAACTAGATCTCAGAGACTATAAGACGCTAGAGACACCAAATTTGGCATCGCTATGCATCTATATCCTTGCGTTGAACGAGTTTGTTTTGATATTTTTGCCACGCCCTCCTCCTCCGCAATCAAAATACAAAATTTCAAGTCGAATTACAAGAGCACCTTTAATGCTAGCGCCTTGATTTTTGGTATGTATAATACAGATTATAGTTTCAACGTATCCAGCAAATCGGATGATAAACGCGGAATTTATTCAACTAACAATGTACAGGCAAAATCAATCTCTGAAGTGGCGCCATTTATGGAAATTTTGAAACTTAAATAATCTGTAGTAATCGCATTACACTCAAAAGTACTGGGTCTCCTACTGTCGAGCTTGCTCCACCGTGGCTTAATGCATTTTTTTGTGTGTATCTCCGTCCTTTATCTAATCAGCCTAAAACTGATTATCGAATCTAAAAACTTTGTATAAATAAGATTCAAATTTTGTATCATAAATTATGTATTTTGTCAAGCAGAGCATTGAGTTAAAAATAGTTTTTTAATGGTTAAAACATTTGAATATACTTACAAATGTGTTACTTCTGAAATAATCTCCATCAGTTTTCTTTTGTACTCATCCAATTAATAACGAATGTAAATTCAGCTGATGGGCAATTCTAAGAAGTCCTTGGTCACCAAGAAAGGAACTTTCCACTTTGAGCAGCGAATTTCTTAAAGTCTTGAATTAATTAATTAAACATCATGTTTTTCTTATATTTTCCGCCAATACGCAGTGATTTTTAATGAGCTTATTTGGCTTTTGTGCCATAATAAATTAGGGTTTGATGTTTGATTATGTGTTGCACGTGCCAACCTTTTTCTCGGAAAAAGTCTTCCCATTATAAGAAATATACATGGCATCTAGTAGTTGTACACGCTTGATTTGAGCCTTCTCGCTTGCATTTCATAAAGCGCAATCATTTCTGTTGACTTGCCCGACAAAACTTAAAGACACATTCCCCACATCCTTGAATCCATCCTTGTTAAGGAGCAATCAGTTATGGCTATTGCGCCATCAGGTTGCATTTTTCCAACAATTTGTGAATATTTCCACTTGCGACAAAATTGTTGCATGTTCTGTAATAGCATTGCTGTTGTTGTTGTTGTTGTTGTTGTTGTTGCTGTTGTTTCTCTTGCTATTGTTGTTGTCGCTGTTAAGGGTCTTCTTGGCCAGCTTCTATGTAGCTGCTGAACTTAGATGGGTTCTTTGATGGACGGTTCTCTCAAGGACTGTCGCGTAAAATGTTTTTATTGTTGCTGCTTGGCACGTGTGTGTGATTGTATGTGTGTGTGTGTGTGTTCTGGCTTAGCATTACTGCACTTTGTTATTTGCAATTGAGTTGAATTGATTTGTTGCCCCTTTTGATGTAACCCACTCTTTCAATTCCAACTTGACCCCATCATTCGTATCCTCGGGCCTGTTGTTTGCTTGACCGCTTGGCTGGTTATACAACATAACCTTTTCCCTTGTGCTAAACACTTTCAGGACGTGACAACGATCCTGTACATTGCCCCACACAGCCCAAGGACCACCCTTCCTGTTCCTGTTCCTCTCTCCTGTTTCCCCTTCCCCATCTCTTTTACCATCCTTTGCTTGCTTCTTCTGTCTGTTTGATTTTCATTGTGTGAAGCTATTTGAATGCATATTATATGACCATTGACTGGCAGCTGATTGAGACATGTGAATGGAGCATTACACAAGAGCCAGAGCCAGGACATCAGTCAGAATGTAATACAAGAATGTACTTCAAACACATAATATATATACATATACATATATATATATATACTCTTTGTACACATTGGAGATGTGCTTCACTGTGATTCTGCACGCACAGTAACTAAATACTTAAGTATTAGCCTATTAAGAGGACCATAATGGTTTAACTTTCGAAAATATAAATGATAATGATTTTTATAATGATTTTTAACAACAATTTGGCAATATTAAAAAACTATGAAATAATAACTAAACTAAAATTTATTTAACTGTAATATAACTTTGCCTTTCATATTTTTAAATCGAAAAAAAATTTACTTTCAACTTTAATTGTACAAATTTATTAATAATTATATTGATTTTCAGCAACAACTTGCCAATCTACAAAAAACTATGAAATAAAAAGTAAATTAAAATTTGTTTCATTATAACACAACTTTGGCTTTCATATTCTTTGAACCCAAATGTATAACTAGTATCTTCAATAGAATAAAAATCTCTCTTATTTTCAAAGGACAACAAAAATATTTAAACCTATTGTTCGCTAACTTAATATTATTGTTTCTAAATGTTTACCCATTTTTTTAACTGTGAATCTTTGAGTAGAGTATCCTCTCTAATGTAAACAGAGTAAATATAAAGCGTATTTATGTTGATTCCCATTTCTATATGTTATCAATAAATTATAATTTGAGAGCTTGTAACTAAATTTGTAAATTTTCTCATCTCTCACCTTCAGACGAGAGGTTTTTTGTGTACAGAAATAAAGTTGTAGAAATTCGCTCCCCAATTTCTATTGCCCAATTTGAAGAAGAAGAACATAATACATCATAATTATATCTAATTATATTGTATAAGCAGCTAAAATACAAAACGCATCTCGATGCCTCGGCTACGTATTCCTGTCATTTAAAACGACAACAAAATTTAGCGAAAAATAATGACAACCACGAACGGCATCGAACAAAACGAGACATGAACCACACACACAGAGCAAGAACAACAACAGCAGCAGCAGCAACAACAACAACAGCATCAGTTACAACAGCAACATATTAGACTGGCCCAATAAAGCGTTACGAAATTATTTTGGCAGTTTGCCCGTTGTCAAGGTCTGGGTCTAAGCCATTGTGCTGCCTGGTTGACTGGCTGCTTGGCTGCCTGGCTGCCCCTGGCTGGGTTCATGCAACGAGTGGTGGCATCAATGGTGCTGCTGCTACTGGCAGACAACAGTCAGTGGAAGGGAGAGGACCTTGAGTTTATTTTTTTGTTTGGTTTTGTTTTTGTGCTTTTGGGAACTGCTTGCTGTTAGTTACCCTGGGCTATGACTTGCCTTGTTTGAGATTGACATTGAGCAACTGTTCTTTCTGACTTTGATTGGAATTTGAAAACGTGCAAACAAATCAACTTGATTTATATGTTAGACGATAACTTGCCACTTAGTATTCCACTCTTTGAGACTAACACATTCAATAATAAGTGCTTACTTGCAGTGCAGGAAAACTGCATAAACAATTCGTTAATAATTAATTAAGCACTTAAAGTGGAGCTGAAACTACCTCGTAATATATTTATTATTAAGTAATCTTACTAAAAACTGGCATTGATTTCTGAATTTTTTAGCTGGATAGCTTCTTATGAATTAAGACAACAAAATAATAGTTTAAGGAAGAGCTATTTTTAATTCGAAATATTTTTAGACTCCGCACGATATTTTTAAAAGTTTTGGTATATTTCTAATACAATATTATTATATAATTCATATTATAGTGCTTTAATTAATCAGAGTCTCATTTATGTATTAATTTAATTACTGACGACTAAAAGCAGTCGCCAAAAACTAATTATAAATATTAAATTAGATGAAAACTAAAATTATAAATGAATTCAGTTCAAACCTTATCAATTTTTTATTAAATGGGTTTTTAGTTTATTAAATTACATCTCAAATTAACGTTTTCAGAAACCGTCTTAATTCATATATTTAATTAATTGATTTAATTAAAATAAAATAAAAGCTGAAAAGATAAAAAGTTAAAGTCTGGGGTCTTTTGTCTACAATCTCAATTTCTTCATTTCCTTTTGATTTCGAGAAAACCTTTTATTATAATAACAAAATCTCAGGGTATTTTTTAGTCAGTTAGCAATTGTTTTGTATGTATACTTAGTATGTATTGATATTGATTTATAGAGTGTCAATCTGACAAGTTACACAACGGCAACATAAGCAGGCAATGCAACAGTTATAGTTACAAGGCAGATAGACATGAGAAAGAGTGTGAGAGGAAAGTAGAGTAGAGTGTGGGTGAGAAGATGAGAGGACAATAAATAGTGACGAGCTGTCAAAAACGGTTTTCGGCCTGTAAAAAGAGAATTACATGCATGAGCGGTGAGGCGTGGAGGCTGGCGCCCTCTGTCGGTTTGCTTTTGTAACTAGCCTTATTATGGCAATGAAAAGAGAGAAAAATAAATGTTAACTGCATTTGATCGTAATTATTATCATTATTATTATTGTGTTTATGCCTTTTCAATGTTTTTTGTGCTTACTTAGCAATTCAAGTCAAATAATTCATAGCCCTATAGTTGCTGGTTAACTAGAGAACTGTAGAGCCATAGACAACTAAAGAACTTGAGAAATACTATGGCTCTCATAGAGAGAGAGAGAGACAAAAGTGTAACAGTTTCAATGCCAACTTGTATAAGCAATGGCAGCTCAGCCAAGCGGCAAATTTCCTGTGGTGACGGATAACCTCGCAACCCTCCTCCTCCTCTTCTTACCCACCACCCCCCTTTCCCACATCACACTCCTTACGAAAACCATAATCATATACAAGAACTCAGTCTTAAGGTTGCGACTGTAAGTTGTATAACTGTCTAGTTGCAATGGCTTGAATTAGGTTTTTATTTCATTTTAATTCGGTGCCACACAATATGATAGAGACAGCACGAGCATAGAAAGAGAGGGAGAGGGAGTTGGAGAAAAAAAAATATAAGCTAAGCTCAGATTTGGTCAGAAATAGTTGAGAATACTGCAGTGAAGGCCTTTAGGGCATCTGCTTACACACCATCTCTACTGCTCACTCTAAGGCACACTGTCACTCCCTCCCTCTCTCTCTTTAATCTCTCTCTCTCTATCTCTCTACTTCCATCACTTTTCCATAGTAAATTCCTCTTCCTTTTGGTATGTACTTTGGCCCATTTTAGGCTGAATCTGTCCGTCCAGGCGTTGCATATTGCGGTTTCGTTTCTCCCTCAAATTGCCACTTGAATCATTTTCAGGCTTTTTTGTTGCACCTGCTGCCATGTCCTGTTAAATTTAGTTTTGTCTTATTTCTTTCTTTCTTTCAGTTGCGCAATACCAGAAATTAATCTTATACAATTTAAAACTAAATATGGCGATATATTTAAATATTTTATTGGAATTCCGATAAATTTAAAATGACAATGAAATCTAACAAGCAAATATTGGTTGTTTTTTGTTTTAAGATTTCAAAAGTAATTGGAAATTTGCCATTTTTTTTTATGCTGAATAAATCTTTAAGTTTCAACCTTAGAGCGAACAGAGTTTGCTAACCTAGAAAATAAAATTCGCAGACCTGTCATTTTGGCTTCTCAATATTTATCCTCATCAAGGAGTGTAAATTGTGTGCAATTGACAAGTTCTTAGAAAATTTCACTTAACCCATTTATTAAAATTATTACACGTAATTATAAGTCTCTTATTTGCCTCGCAAAAGTTCCACGAAATCAACTCGTTCAAATTGAGTGTAATTTGTTACCTGTTACCGGCTAATATGTAAATAGTTTATTGAAATAACCATGTGACAAAAAACGTGAGCATTTCCGGGAAAAAGGAAGAAAGAAATTTCTAAGCCATATTAAAAGTACAATCAAATTTCATTAAAATTGCCTCTAATAAAAAAGTGATGCCATCAAACATACTTTTGCTACTTGTTTGGTTGCAACTTTCAACGTTTGAGTAAATATTATGAAACTTTTGTGCCGTCTTAAGAACCAACTATCTGCTCAACTATTTATTTGCAAGCCAACTAGTTTTACCACCCACCAGCAAGCAGAAAGGAATATCAACTTGCCCTATTCTCTACTCTCTACTGTCTACTCTGTAGTACATCTAGATTGTCTGCCCGGGGGCGCTTTTTTGCCAGCGCCATTCAAAGAAGCTGCGAGTCTCATCAGAATCAAAATCAGAACTACCACAGACCCCAAAGGCTTTTGCGCGTCCTTATTGTCAAATCGCGCGAAAGTTTTTAAGGTCGGTCAGGGCCCAAAGCTACGCACCCCTCAAAAAAAAAAAAAAATAGAGAAAAGACTCCCAACCTCTATTCCAATGCCCTTGCTAATGAGCCAAGTACACAAAACTTGCCACAATTATACACAAAACGTTGCCAGGCTACAAACTCTTTAGACATTAAGTATACACGGCGCTGGCTTTATCAACGATTTTTCATTACTTATCTATTTAATTTGTATATTTTCATAATATTTGCGTATCAACATTCTCAGCTCCTATATTTTTTTAACAGAGTTAAGGCAATTAGTTAAATCAAATAGACCCTTAGCTATTAGATGTTACGTATACGAGGTGTTGTGCTGCTCAAGTGTTGCCTACTTTGTGGCTGTCAGTTGACCAAACATAAACACAATCTCGCACATTTAGTACACACACAAATACAAACATACACATACACACACACACACACACGCCTACAGTCTAAAAGTGGATTGGCAGCTAACCAACGCTTTCAATGTATCAGGGAGCGTCCGCATATCTTATCTGCATATCGTGCGCCAGGTATGCACAAGCATGCTTGCGTAAACCTGTCCGGCATGCTTGTGTCAACGACAACAACAAAACCTGCAAATATTTAGCAGTAAGTTTTCTGTTCGTAATCTTACTAATAGACTGACTTTTAAACACCTTGTAATAACAATTTGCTTACTTTTTTTATAGAAATATGAAAATTGCGTTAAGTTAAACTTATTTTACAATCTTTTATGACTTTTTTATTTTTAAATTTCACTTTTATTGCTAGTATGATTCCGTCAAATTGAAATTTGTCTTAAAGGAAAACTAGTTCTGAAAAATTGAGAAAACATACATTATAATTACATATTCAGGGTATAGTTTATTTAAAGTATAACTTAAGTTAATTTAATAAATTCGAAATTTTTACAAATCTCAATATTATTTTTGATATTTGAAAGCATTGAATAATGTATAAATAAATTCTTAAATGTATTGAATTAAATGAAATAAATCTTTTAGCTGTTCGTTTATACATTTTAATACTATAAAAAATATTTGTTATTATTTGCAAATTTCCAACTAAGTTTTTGAACAGAAAATGCTATAATATATAAACTATTTATTACATTTATTGTGACAATCTGCTTACATTGAGATGGCTCTTTAATAGAGTCTGAAGCGACAACTTAAAGTACACTCAGTTTTTAGCCAAGTCTTTGATGCTCGTACAACTAAATGGAATATTTCAGGAGTATCACTGTATAGCTGTTGTTGTTGTTGTTGCTTATGTTGTTGTTGTTGTTGTCGTTGCTGTGATTGCTGTGCTTTACTCCCCTAAAATGCTTTTGAGTGTATTATATATAATTTCATAAGAATTTCAATTTTGCAAGTTGTCGCAGCGTATGTAACTTTCCTAACTACCATACCATACAGTATGAAAGAGATGAAAAGAGAGAGAGTGAAAGTGAGAGAGAGAGAGAGAGAGGGAGGGAGAGATAAAGAGGGAGAAATTTGTGCTTATGCTGCCCTTATGTCACTCTGCTTAAAGAATGCACAGCATTTACTTATATAAGCCAAAACAGCCACATGGCCCAGATGCATTGCCAACCAACCAACCAACCATTCAGTCCCTAAGCACGATAATGTGCACCATTTGGCTTTAACCGCTGACTCACACACAATCTTTCTACCATAGTCCTCTTTCTCTCCGTCTCTCCGTCTCTCTCTGTCTCTTTCTAGTTCAACGTTTTTCGCAAATCCGAGTAAAATGCGGTTACTTATTAGATGCGATGACATTACTTAAAGTGTGCCACAAGCCGGAGGCTCAACGGACACACAGACTGCTTATCAATTAGTGGCTCAGCAACGGCAATACCCCGTTTTTATCCCGTTACCCCGTTAACCCGTTAGTGTCCTTTTGAACAGAATTCATGCTTGCAATTAAGCCAAGTAAGCGCAAAAGCCAGCCCAAGTCACTCGTTGTGTGTGTGCCTTTGTGTGTGTGTGTGTGTCTGTGTGTGCTAGCAAATCAACAGAGAGTAATTTGAGTTGCTTTATGGCAAAGTGTGCAGTCGCTATGCTACCATTTCATTCCGACCAGGTGTGAAAGGCGGCCAAAAGCAGAAAACAGAAAAGCAGACAGCGGCAACAGCTAAAAGCTAACAGGAGTCACCTGCTACCTGCTACCTGCCACCTGCTACCCGATCCAGGTCACTAGGCAGCTGAGGCAGAGAGACATTTTCTATTCGCATTAATCAATCCTAGTTATCCTAGTTATTCTAGTTAAACAACTGAACACTTCTGTGTGTGAGTGTGTGTGTGAGTGTGTGTGTGTGTCTGGGTATGTGTGTGTGTGTGTGTTGCTTTGGCATAACAATTAATAATAGCGAAGCTTAAACTAATGAAATCTATTTTTAAATGATCGAGAACTTTATTCAAGCAATATGATGACTTGATTAACTTAATAAAATCAGTAAATCAGACAAAATAAATCAATATTTCTTTTATTATGATTTTACTACAGACAATTTGTTATTACAAAACCATAATAAAATAAATACAAATAAATAAATAAACATCAAGTCATACCTCAATAAAATAAGTTTATTTGCATTAACATTATTGAAGATAATTTTTATAGAAACAAAAATAATAGATTGGACTTTTTTTAACCTATGTACTATTAAATTAGGTTAAATAAAATAAAAGAATTGAGAAATATTGAATTAAGAAAATACGTGGCTAAGATTAATGAGATATTGTGACTATAAATTGTAATTTAGTTGTAGCGCCATAAAAAAGTTAATGATAAATAAATATTATAAAAATAATAAGCTAAATGGAAACAATAAATATTCAAAAGTACATGTGCTAAGAGAGGTATAAAACCTTTAGATAGGCAAGTTTCAAATATATAAACAGAAGATGGTTAAGATATTTAAAAGATACCTGCTAAACATTCAAAAGATAGTAAAATGTGAGTTTTATTCATTTCAAAACCTTTAACATGTTGCATTGCACAAAGTTTCTGTTGAAAACTGTTAAAAGAAAAAGAAGCAACTATGATCCCTGGGATTACCTAACGTAATGTAAGCTGACTTTCTATTCCCGTTAACTGACTTTGACTATTTGCGATGTGTTAACAATGTGGGGACGAGGCAGAAACTTGCCAATGAGCTTACTTGGTAAACACGGAAGACCGTTAGTTGGTTGACCTTGTTGCTGACAACAACCCCATAATATCGTATGTGTTCGTTCTCTTACAACTTGAGATGATAATCATGATGATGAATAATGATAATATTGATAATGACAATGATGATTGTATCCGCCGCATGCGACTCGTGTCATGTCCGTGTTTACAATGTGACGCAATCAGCTGCTATAAATACGCCAACGACTGCATTCCACAGTTCTTTTTATTAATAAACAATAATAAACTGCGCTAGTTTGTGATGTGATAACAGCAACAAGAATAATAGCAACAATAAAAACGCTGCCAGCTAATGGCAAACAAAGATTCATACAATCCATACATACTATATGTAAACTTAGAGTCATGTGAACATTACTACAAGTAGTTCTGAATCAGTTGAATGCATTCGTTTACTCGGATTTTTAATTAAAACTAAACCCTGCACTTATTTCTATCAGTACCATTCAGTCCTAATATATATAGTACACCCACACACACACACACAGCTAAACACCCACGGTTGAACTCTGTGCCAAATCAGGCTAAACAATAATTGGTTTTTTTTTTTTTGAATACCCTCTAAATACCATGGCTTAAAAGCATATTGATTAGTTGACGTCTTCTCGAGGTGAATTTTATAATTTTTTCTTTAGCTGTCAAGTAGATTTTTAAAAATCAATTTATATTTATCTTTGCCAATTTGAACTCCTAATTTTCCCAATTTTCAAAATAAATAAGGTACATGCATAAGAGTAAAGTAAAGTTATAACCAATACAAATTGAAAAGCTCATTTTCTACCAAATTGAATGCATTATTAAGATACGTTGAAATATGTTAAATAATCCATTCTTCGAAATTCATTTTGCCTGTGAGGCAAGTTGAGTTTCTGTGTAATAAGCAGTATAGTTCCAGGCAAATGTTGCACAGTTTTCAGTATTTTTACGCATGATGTTTATGTTGGGGTTGAAAAATTCGTCACAATTATCAATTGACAACCAAAATGGATATTTGAGAAGGTACTTCAATTTTTGAGGGAAATCAAGCTCATTATAAAAGCAAATACAATGTTACAGTTGGATTGCTGCATATCAATTCAATAAATATGATACCACAAGTCACTCTAAAAGCGAAGAAGAAAGATAGTAGACTTTCGCTTTGAGTTTTTCACATAGCCTCTTTATAGTGCAGGACGTCGACGTCATCGGCAAGTCGATCACTTCCACTCAAACGTTGTTACATGGCTTTGACACACTTGTTTCATTTATTCCAACATCCGCTCTTTGGTAGAAATTTATCAAAAGCGCATTGCCGGAGGCAAGATTATGGATAATAAATAAAATTTAAGCATTGCACAATCCAACTGTAATGTCAGAGACAAGTAAAAGAATAAGCTGGTAATATAATTGAACCCTTTAATGAATATCAATGCCTAGAAAATGGTAGCTAATGTGCTTAACTTAATTATAATTAAGCTGGTGGGTATTGATATATAAACAAGCTTATTTTAAAAATATATAACATCAATAAAAAACAATCAACAAAAATTTTACATTCGCTATTTAAATAAAATTTAACTTTTACTATATACTATTGGCTTTTGAAAGAGAATATTTACAAATGAACTTTTAATATCTATAAGTTTTTGACAGAGAATAATTTAAAATGAACTTTGTGCTATTAAATTTTTAGTAATAGCTCATTTTAAGTCTTGGTTTTATTTTTTACCAATTTGCAATTTATTTTTTGTCGATCTAATGTTGAAATACCAATTTCCATGCATAGTTTATATTGTGACATTTTTTTTTAAATAAATAAATCCTTTATGAACTTTTAGTATTGCAACTTGAGGACAAATAATGCAGTTGCCTGGCATCTATGAGGCCGACAATATCAGCAACACCACCACCACCGCCACAACCACCACAACCACCACAATTCGAAACATTTCACAGCGGTTCACAAGGAAGCTCAAAGCCGCAACGACAAGAAAATTTGTAAACTCATCCATGTCCATGCTGGAACAGAGGCCCTACAGCCATCTGACGGTCAGCGAAGATACCACCAACAAAACCACCATGACATCGACAGCATCTCAACCAACAGCAACAACAGCAGCAACAACAGCAGCAACAACATTGGAAGGCTCAATTTCGTCCATTACGACACCATCGCTGAGTGATTCGCATATCATCAATAGGTTGACCGATGTGACAAA
Organism: Drosophila putrida; assembly: GCA_037043535.1. Classification (NCBI taxonomy): domain Eukaryota; kingdom Metazoa; phylum Arthropoda; class Insecta; order Diptera; family Drosophilidae; genus Drosophila; species Drosophila putrida. The sequence goes on from JBAMBI010000996.1 coordinate 438,810, forward strand.
TGTCACAACCTTTGAGTCGACAGCAGCAGCAGCAGCATCGACTGTCATTATGGATCCTGCCACCACAACCAGTTCACCCTGGAATATAACCTACGTATCCGTATCGGCCACCAACTACAATAACTGCTCTGCCCTCTTTGCCAACTACACACAACCGCAAACAGGTGAGTTAACAGACAAAATGGGATCAACCAGGTGTTACTCCCATTTGTCCCATTTGTCCCATTTACATACACCTCACTAAGCCCTCTGCTTAAAGAGTAGGAAGTGTCTGTTAAGTTGTATCATAGTAGGTAGCCGAGTCAATTAAACTGTCCGAGTTATAACTAAGTTACTTTCCTACTCCTAATGACTGATAGCTTTAATAGTCCACATTCCAGTTTGGTCAAAAATCAACTACTAGATTGAACAACTCTTTCATTTGATGCATCGATAAACTTTGGAGCAAATATTTGAACGCATCCAAAATCATGCCAAAAGTGACAAAAAATTTGACTTGTAAAGTTTCCAGTCCCCAGGGTGAACAGATTTCAAACTCGCGTAACTTTGGCAAATCTTACACGATTTTTATGCGGAATGTCATTTTAGTCATGATTTGATCTATAAATTTGTTCTACATTTAAAGATAGTTATTTTTCAGAAATCGATTTTTTCGATTTTGTTGGAATTTTAGGTAAGGGTACCCCCTTTACTTTTTCAGAAAAAAAAATTTTCAAAATTTTAAATCTTGATTTTGTACTTTTAATCAACTCCTGGTGCCAAAATTAGTATAAAAGAACACTTTAAAGTTGATTCTGAGGAGTTTCATTTTTTTTGTAAAAAATCATGCCAAAAGTGACAAAAAATTTGACTTGTAAAGTTTCCAGTCCCCAGGGTCCCCAGATTTCAAACTCGCGTAACTTTGGCAAATCTTACACGATTTTTATGCGGAATGTCATTTTAGTCATGATTTGATCTATAAATTTGTTCTACATTTAAAGATAGTTATTTTTCAGAAATCGATTTTTTCGATTTTGTTGGAATTTTAGGTAAGGGTACCCCCTTTACTTTTTCAGAAAAAAAAATTTTCAAAATTTTAAATCTTGATTTTGTACTTTTAATCAACTCCTGGTGCCAAAATTAGTATAAAAGAACACTTTAAAGTTGATTCTGAGGAGTTTCATTTTTTTTGTAAAAAATCATGCCAAAAGTGACAAAAAATTTGACTTGTAAAGTTTCCAGTCCCCAGGGTCACCAGATTTCAAACTCGCGTAACTTTGGCAAATCTTACACGATTTTTATGCGGAATGTCATTTTAGTCATGATTTGATCTATAAATTTGTTCTACATTTAAAGATAGTTATTTTTCAGAAATCGATTTTTTCGATTTTGTTGGAATTTTAGGTAAGGGTACCCCCTTTACTTTTTCAGAAAAAAAAATTTTCAAAATTTTAAATCTTGATTTTGTACTTTTAATCAACTCCTGGTGCCAAAATTAGTATAAAAGAACACTTTAAAGTTGATTCTGAGGAGTTTCATTTTTTTTGTAAAAAATCATGCCAAAAGTGACAAAAAATTTGACTTGTAAAGTTTCCAGTCCCCAGGGTCACCAGATTTCAAACTCGCGTAACTTTGGCAAATCTTACACGATTTTTATGCGGAATGTCATTTTAGTCATGATTTGATCTATAAATTTGTTCTACATTTAAAGATAGTTATTTTTCAGAAATCGATTTTTTCGATTTTGTTGGAATTTTAGGTAAGGGTACCCCCTTTACTTTTTCAGAAAAAAAAATTTTCAAAATTTTAAATCTTGATTTTGTACTTTTAATCAACTCCTGGTGCCAAAATTAGTATAAAAGAACACTTTAAAGTTGATTCTGAGGAGTTTCATTTTTTTTGTAAAAAATCATGCCAAAAGTGACAAAAAATTTGACTTGTAAAGTTTCCAGTCCCCAGGGTCACCAGATTTCAAACTCGCGTAACTTTGGCAAATCTTACACGATTTTTATGCGGAATGTCATTTTAGTCATGATTTGATCTATAAATTTGTTCTACATTTAAAGATAGTTATTTTTCAGAAATCGATTTTTTCGATTTTGTTGAATTTTAGGTAAGGGTACCCCTTTACTTTTTCAGAAAAAAAAAATTTTCAAAATTTTAAATCTTGATTTTGTACTTTTAATCAACTCCTGGTGCCAAAATTAGTATAAAAGAACACTTTAAAGTTGATTCTGAGGAGTTTCATTTTTTTTGTAAAAAATCATGCCAAAAGTGACAAAAAATTTGACTTGTAAAGTTTCCAGTCCCCAGGGTCCCCAGATTTCAAACTCGCGTAACTTTGGCAAATCTTACACCATTTTTATGCGGAATGTCATTTTAGTCATGATTTGATCTATAAATTTGTTCTACATTTAAAGATAGTTATTTTTCAGAAATCGATTTTTTCGATTTTGTTGGAATTTTAGGTAAGGGTACCCCCTTTACTTTTTCAGAAAAAAAAATTTTCAAAATTTTAAATCTTGATTTTGTACTTTTAATCAACTCCTGGTGCCAAAATTAGTATAAAAGAACACTTTAAAGTTGATTCTGAGGAGTTTCATTTTTTTTGTAAAAAATCATGCCAAAAGTGACAAAAAATTTGACTTGTAAAGTTTCCAGTCCCCAGGGTCCCCAGATTTCAAACTCGCGTAACTTTGGCAAATCTTACACGATTTTTATGCGGAATGTCATTTTAGTCATGATTTGATCTATAAATTTGTTCTACATTTAAAGATAGTTATTTTTCAGAAATCGATTTTTTCGATTTTGTTGGAATTTTAGGTAAGGGTACCCCTTTACTTTTTCAGAAAAAAAAATTTTCAAAATTTTAAATCTTGATTTTGTACTTTTAATCAACTCCTGGTGCCAAAATTAGTATAAAAGAACACTTTAAAGTTGATTCTGAGGAGTTTCATTTTTTTTGCAAAAAATCATGCCAAAAGTGACAAAAAATTTGACTTGTAAAGTTTCCAGTCCCCAGGGTCCCCAGATTTCAAACTCGCGTAACTTTGGCAAATCTTACACGATTTTTATGCGGAATGTCATTTTAGTCATGATTTGATCTATAAATTTGTTCTACATTTAAAGATAGTTATTTTTCAGAAATCGATTTTTTCGATTTTGTTGGAATTTTAGGTAAGGGTACCCCCTTTACTTTTTCAGAAAAAAAAAATTTTCAAAATTTTAAATCTTGATTTTGTACTTTTAATCAACTCCTGGTGCCAAAATTAGTATAAAAGAACACTTTAAAGTTGATTCTGAGGAGTTTCATTTTTTGTAAAGAATCATGCCAAAAGTGACAAAAAATTTGACTTGTAAAGTTTCCAGTCCCCAGGGTCCCCAGATTTCAAACTCGCGTAACTTTGGCAAATCTTACACGATTTTTATGCGGAATGTCATTTTAGTCATGATTTGATCTATAAATTTGTTCTACATTTAAAGATAGTTATTTTCAGAAATCGATTTTTTCGATTTTGTTGGAATTTTAGGTAAGGGTACCCCCTTGACTTTTTCAGAAAAAAAAATGCATTAAGCTACGGTGGAGCAAGCTTGACAGTAGGAGACCCTGTACTTTTTGAGTGCAAAGCGATCACTAAAGATTGTTTCAGTTTCAAAAAATTTCCATAGATGGCGCCACTTCAGAGATTGATTTTGCCCGTAACTTGTTAGTTGAATAACTTCCGCGTTTATCATCCGATTTGGACGAAATTTGCTGGATAAGTTGGAACTATAGTCTGTATTATACATACCAAAAATCAAGGCGCTAGCAGTAAAGGTGCTCTTGTAAATTTTGTATTTTGATTTGCGGGGTCGGAGGGGGGCGTGGCAAAAATATAAAATAAACTCGTTCAATGCAAGATATAGATGTACATACTTGCCAAATTTGGTGTCTCTAGCTCTTATAGTCTCTGAGATATAGTTACTCAAAAAAGGGACAGACGGACAGACGGACAGACAGACAGACGGACATGGCTATATCGACTCGGCTGTTGATGCTGATCAAGAATATATATACTTTATGGGGTCTGCCACACCTCCTTCTGCCTGTTACGAACATTTGCACAAACGTAATAGACCCATTTGTACTTTTTTAAAGTACTGGGTCTAAAAATTGGGTGCGCTCATATATTTGCTCCAGAGTTTAGAAATTCTGAGTTATTCAAAGACTTTAGACCTCTATAATTTTGAAAATACGGAACTATTTTGAATTTAAACATCGATTCAGCCAAAGTTCTAGCCTTCAATTGAAATCCCTTTTCTGAAAGTTATATAATCTCTAGCTTAGCCTTGTATCAGATGTCAAAAACCATATGATCAAATATTGATACTAAATATTCTCATATTCCTATGTGCTTTGGCAACTCACTCTCAAAACTAAAAGTCGAAAAAATCCCAAAATCAAGACTTGGACTATATAATTTTGGTGAATTATTCTAAACCATACTCTTTGGCAAAACAGAAGAACTATCGAAATAATGTTGAAAATTCTAATGAACATAGTTCTGAAAAGTGAATCCCCGGGACGGTACATCATGCAAGTGCAGGCCAAAGCTCAGAAAGGTGGTATGACGACGAGTCCTTTGTCGGACGTGGACCGACGGTTGATCCAGGAAAACTTCAAATACAGGCAGCTGCCTCGAGGCGAATGCAATTTCTCGACTGACAGACATGAAGATTTCTTCGATGAGCCGCATGTGTTCTCGGCTGCACCTTGTGCCGCAGATGATTTGAGCAGGTCCTGCTATCTAAGTATTAAAACGATACCACCAGCCGGCAACAAAGACGATTTCATACCACATTAAAATGCAATTCAATAATTTGAATTTTAAATTAGTCTAAAACATAATATATATCGACATCTAGACATACATACTGATAGACAAGCATGTCCATATACATCTAATGTTTTTCTTAGAAATCTGGGTTAGCATGTTTTATGCAAAGCAATCGACTTGCCACATTCTATGTGCCACTTGTGCTACATTTGCTACTTGTTATTTGCCATTTGCCATTTGCTATTTGCTTCATTCATATTTAATAAGAATCCTTTTCTTTATCCTTGTGCTCAATTTATTGTTTAATTGCCAACTGTCACACCTGCCACCGACTGTTTTTCGTTTCTCCCTTTTTCCCTCTGTTTTCGACCAGGCCTTTATTGCAACTGGACTTGGACTCGCTGCTTTGTTGGCCACCCACTCCAGCCGGTGTTCTGGCCCGAATGAATTGTCCCGCCGGCTATCACGGAGTTGATACACGCAGTAAGTAAACAAATCTAAATAACTGTCCACTTTGGAATACACAAAGAATCCTGTTTACTCCGTGCTATTCTTGCTGTTTCTTAACAGACAACAGTTCAATAGTTAAGAAAGTAAAATTGTTCTCGGAGTTGTAGGAAGTATCAGGAAAGTAATCCTGCAAAAAGATAGCATCAAGTAAAAATATACAACTTTAATATACACCTTTTATAAATGCAAATAAATGTAAGGTATGCAATCGAGATTATATTTTCTTATAGTTTTTAAAGAAAAACCTTTGCTTAATATTCTCATAAAACCAATTACTTTTGGTCTATAAATTGATTGAAAGAAATTGTGTTTTTATTTTTAGAACGAAATTCTGTTAGTTTTGCGACAAAAATACAATTGTTCATCATAAAAGAATAGAGATAGGTATAGAACTTTTTGTTCATAAAATTAGAACCCAGTTCTAATTTCTCTGAAACTCTTTCAATACAATCGGCTAGATAAACTCAACTATAGATCCAATTATAAATCAATCATAGTAATGCTCATTCGAAATGCAATGCAAATCGTACAGTTAATTATTTTAACTAGGCCAGGACATCATATCCAATGACATTGCAAAATGAACGTGTGCATTGGCCAGGTGCGTGGCACAGATAGGACTTGCAATTGACAATGAGCAGGTTAATTGACGGGGTCTAATCCCGTACTTGGTCTCATTGTTAAATGGGAAATTGTCACCTTTTACGATAATGTTAATGTTAAGACTTGGCCCGTTTCCATAGTGTTAAGCCAAGTGCTCGTATTTCTCATTTCTCATTTGATTGCGGCTTTAATATTTAATAATTAAAGAAGCCACAACTTGACCTGGCCTCATTTTCGCTCTCAATGGCAATTTACCTGACCATCATCAGAATAAAAAAACCCCCTCAATTCGATTGATATAATTACTGTTAGACTAAAGCTGTCATTGACAACGCTGACACTGACGCTGACGTTGATGTTGACATCGACATCGAAGCGAGCAACGTTGCTGTTTGATTGAAGCAAATAGAAAATACAAAATATAAATAAAGAACAACAGCAGTAGGGCAGCACAGGGGGAATCAAATGTTAGACAACAACAATTGAACATTGTATTGGGGCCACGGCAGAGTCATGAATGAGCACAACAATCCTTTACCAATTTACTTTAAAATATGCTTGCCACATTGGGTATAAGCCCTATAACGTAAGGGTTAAATACTACATTTCGATTCGAAACCATATTAAAGCATAGTTAGATACGTCCTAAGAGCCTTGGAAAACTGTATAGGTAAATAGTCAATCATTAAGAATCAAAAGAAATTGAAGTCTTCAAGTGATTTAATATTCCTTGTCTTTTACTTGCCACAAAGAGAATAAACCTTTACTGAGAATATTTAATTTTTACTATAACAAATATGGGAAACCTCTCATTTCTAATAAAACTAAGCGTGAATCGGTTTGACCAATATATTAAAAACTATAAAATTAAAAGATAAAATCATTAAAGAGCTGAAGGAATTGAAGTTTTCAAGTGATTTAGTATTCCTTGCCTTTTACTTGCCACAAAGGAAATAATCATCTACTGAGAATATTTAGTTTTTCCTATAATAAATAAGGGAATCCTTTTGACCAATATTTGAAGAATTATAAAATTAAAAATTAAATAGTTAATCATTGAAAATCCAAAGGAATTGAAGTTTTCAGTTGATTAAGTTTTCCTTGCCTTTTACTTGCCACAAAGAGAGAATATTTAATTTTTAGGGGAGTCCCTCATTTCTTATAATACTAAACGTAAATTGGTTTGAATTAAAAGGTCAATAGTCAATCATTAAAGATCTGAAGTAATTCAAGAACTATTAATTATTATTAAGAACTATATTTTAAAGTTGACAAACTTAAAATGAAGGATTTTAATTTTTCAAAAACTTAACAGCTATTTAAAATCAATATTCTATGCTACAAAACAAATTTTTAAATTAACTAAAAAGCTTAAAAGTTATATGTAAAATATTTATTTATCTTATAAAATATCGCAAAATTGAATAATTTGATATAAGTTTGAACGGTCATCAAAATATCTTGAATTTTTCAAACACAATAGGTTTTAAATATACTGTACTATCAACTTGAATGAATCATAGAGTAATTGATGTTCGTGTTTAGGAAATTGGTAATTGATTATGAGAACATTGTTTATTTGCTTGGTCGCACACATTGGCGACCCGTATATCGTAGAGGTCCTTGACACAAATCATATTGTAGTTCCAAGAAAAGTCAAACTTGTAATTGCTCGAATTCATTTGTAAACAGAGTTCGCCAATCGCAAGTGTGAGCTGGATGGTCATTGGGGTGGCCGACCCAACGAGACTGAACCGAATCCTGCTGGCTGGACAGACTATGGACCCTGCTACAAGCCCGAGGTCATACGTCTCATGCAGGAGATTAAAGATGTGAATGTAAGGATACTCAAAACTTTTAATCATTCCATTTGAGTTCTTTATTTAAATTGAATTTTTTCATCTACAGCTCTATATGGATATTGCACAGCGTACACGTACCCTGGAGATAATTGGACTATGTCTATCCCTGCTGGCATTGATCATATCCCTGGTGATCTTTTGCGCTTTTCGATCGCTGCGCAATAATCGCACCAAGATTCACAAGAACCTATTTATTGCCATGGTACTACAGGTGATTGTGCGACTGACCCTTTACCTTGACCAGTTTCGACGTGGTAAACCGGAAGCGGCTACCAATACAAGTCTATCGGTTATCGAAAATACGGTGAGTATGGATTATTATCGTTATCGTTATCCATATGTAGTTAGATTTCAATTAATTCTTAAGCTACAGTATCTAGAAAGATCTTATATATATTTGAAAATTTCCACTTCTAAGCTGTAATTTCCTTTAATCTATTAAAATCCTTTAATTTTTATTCACTTTACAGCCGTATCTATGTGAAGCGTCCTATGTACTACTTGAATACGCACGAACCGCCATGTTTATGTGGATGTTCATAGAGGGACTCTATTTGCATAATATGGTCACCGTAGCTGTATTCCAGGGTAGCTTTCCGCTCATCATCTTCTCGTTGCTGGGTTGGGGTATGCCTGTGCTGATGACCACCGTCTGGGTCCAATGCACAGCCTTCTTTATGGATACATCGTTGGGCGATTGCATGTGGAACTATAATCTGACGCCATACTATTGGATACTGGAGGGACCACGTCTGGCAGTCATATTGGTGAGTCGATACCATTAGAATATTCCGTACAGTGGTACTGCAGAGTGAATAAATTATACTAAATTAATGTTCTTAAAAGTTGAATGTAAATTCTGGAGCAAATATATGAACGCATCCCTTTTTTTAGGCGTTGGGATAGAAAGGGTGTTGCTAAATAGAATCCGCGACCTTGTACCTGCCAGCTTTATCCTTTTCCCGTCAAATTTAGCCGTTTTCCGCCTAATTTAAGAATATTTATCTGTTTTACTGCGAAATCAAGCTTATACCAAATCAAATCTGATTTTCTGTTAAATTTTATTGGGTAGTTTGTTGGTTTACCCACTGTACCACCCACCAGCTGACATCCAAATTGACACCAGGTTATTTACGTTTCTTTTTGAACAATTTTCCAGCTGAACTTTTTCTTTCTGGTGAACATTATCCGTGTGCTTGTGGTAAAGCTGCGTCAGTCTCAAGCCAGCGACATCGAGCAGACAAGGAAAGCGGTACGTGCGGCAATTGTGTTGCTGCCACTGTTGGGCATTACAAATTTGTTGCATCTGGTGCCGGCACTGAAGACAGCGTGGAAATTCGCTGTATGGAGCTATGTGACGCATTTTCTAACATCGTTTCAGGGCTTCTTCATTGCACTCATCTATTGTTTTCTCAATGGCGAGGTAAGTGCATCAGAATCGCATTTCAACCAGCAACTTCAAGTGTTTATCTCTCTGGTTTTTTTTTTACTAATCATGTGACAGGTGCGCACTGTGCTACTGAAGAGCCTGGCCGTATGGATGTCTGTACGTGGTCATTCCGAATGGGTACCCAAGCGTGCCTCCATGTACTCGGGTGCCTATAATACCGCACCAGACACGGATGGTTTGCAGCAGCCAGGCGATGCGTTGCCCTCAGGCAAGAGGTAAGTGTTGGTCAAAATTTGTCAAGGCTGCAAACCTCTAAATAATTTGAGGCAGGTTCGATAAATTCTTAATATGACTTTTAAAGTTACCAATCCCAATGGTCAACAGATTTCAAACTTGCATAACTTTGTCAAATCAAACCCGATTTTCGTGCAAAATATTATTTTAGTCATGATTTGATCTACAAATTGATTCGACATTTGAAAATAGTTGATTTTCAAAAATAAATTTTTTCCGTTTTGTTGGAATTTTAGATAAGGGTACCCCCTTTACATTTTCAGAAAAAAAAATTTTCAAAATTTTAAATCTTGATTTTTTACTTTTAATCAACTCCTGGGGCCCAAAAAGGTACAAAAAAGTACTTTAAAGTTGATTCTGAGGCGTTTTATTTTTTTGTAAAAAATCATGCCAAAAGTGACCAAAATTTTGACTTGTAAAGTTGCCAGCCACAAGGGTCAACAGATTTCAAACTTGCATAACTTTGTCAAATCAAACCCGATTTTCGTGCAAAATATTATTTTAGTCATTATTTCATCTTTTGACTGATTCTACATTCCAAAATAGTTCGTTTTCAGAAATATATGTATATTTTTAAGTGTTTAAATTTAAGAGAATTTTAATTTCATTTTAGAACCGCTTTGCAGCCTTGAAAGATGTAATTCACATGCTCTTAACTAACCAACTTTTGATATGTCTACAGGGTATCGCCGCCCAACAAACGCATGAATTACCGCAAAGGCAGCGGAGTCAGCATTGTCATTGCCAATGAGCCACAACGTCAACGACTCGTGCAACCGCGCAACAACAACTACGTGGCCAATGGTAGTCCTCGTTCAGCCCAACAAGAACAACAACAACTACAGCAGCAACAGCAGCAACAAGAACAACAGCAGCAGCAGCAGCAACAATATCAAAAAGATGACACGGCATCGGTATCGGCAATGGCAACACGCATACAGATTAAGGATCCACCGTCGAGTCGACCCAGCTGGATGATTACCCTGTGCTTTCGCGGCCAAAAGGTACTGAGAGTACCGCCAGCGTCATCCGTACCACCCGAGTCAGTTGTATTTGAGTTGTCAGAGCAGTAGACCAAAAACTAGTTCTAGCCCTAGACGTAGTCAGTAGCCTGTAGCTCCCTAAGTACTCCCCTAGCCTATACTTAATAGCCTATAGCCCATAGTTGCTTCTAATTCTTATTCTCTTTAAACTACTACCTCTAACTAAGTACTACTTTTTGCACATACTCGTATCCCACATACCGCTTGAACGCCTACAAAAAGAAAAAACAAAAACTGTTTAACACAAATGTACAAAAAATCGCCACGCCTCTATTTCTCAATTGGTTCTATATACTCGTACTCGAATCACGCTTAATAGGGGTATTCATTTATTTCCTTTGCTGCAGTCGCCTATTCAGACTCATTATACAACTATAAACCATATTCCATTCGTATGTACTTCTCTCCTAACCTACACACACTGTTGTTGTTGCATTCTCAGATCGTTGATCTGACTAAGAGATCCTTGTTTCATATTCCATTACAACCTGCCCACGCTAGTCAACATAGCGATCCATAAAATGATCCTTTTCAACCGGCTATATCCATCACACAAACTTAATACACTGAGCTATCTGAGCATGATTTCCAAATGATTTTTTTCCAGCAAAAACTATGCTTAGGAACTCTGGCAGCATGTGTCTATCAGCAATATTCGAAAAAATGATCGCTACTTTCCAGTGTGACCGAAGAAAGCAATTTTAAAATTCGATTCCAACAAAATTTCGGCATATCAAAAAATGAAAATCTCGTTTTATTATTATTATTTGCTTTTCTGACTAAAAAACTTGTAAATATTTACATATAGGAAATTGGCACCATTTATTTTAGGGATATTCTCGGAGTTCGGTCACACTGTTCACTTGGTATACTTGGCAGCACTTTCTGCAGTTGCCTTTTGCCACTATTCTATTTGATTTGATTTCTATTATGATTTTCTCTTATTGCTGCTATTTGCAACTTATTCTGATCACTGAGTTGTTTGTTGCGCTTTGTTAAGCAACAAACTCACAATAATTTGCAATAATTTTTAATACTATTCACTAAGGTGAAAACAAACCACAAACAAAGCCATTAAAGTTAATGTCAATTTGCGTTTCTATCTTTCTACTTTCTTCCTCTCACACACACACACACTTACTCTTGCTCTCTTTCGCATTCGCAATCGCTCTCTACATTGGCGTCATTTTGCTTTTCGCATTCTCTCTCTCTTTCTCTCTGTCTCTCTCTCTCTCTTCTTGTTTTTCGCGTCTTTCTGCTTGTGTCATTTGCAGAACAAATGTGTGATGCCTGGCGCTCAAATGTCGCAGCAAATATTTATGACGTCACAGTTGCCTATGATGACAACAGCAACAACGACGCCAACAGCAACAGCAACAGTAACAACCACAACTATCGCAGCTGTTACTACAACAACTGCAACAGCAGCAGCCGCTGCCGCCGCCGCCGCCGCCGCCTCCGCAGCTGCAGCAGCAGCAATACTACAAAAAAAGAAGTTTACGCCTAAAAAAGCTTAACGCGATCACTCTCTCTCGCTTTCTCACTCTAACTATAGCTTAGCATCTTAAGCTTTTAAGCGCGCAACTGTACTAAAAAGTTTCAAACTCAACTGAAATGTGTGCACTTTTAAGGAAAAACGTACATACATACATACATACAGGACATACATACATGTACATATGTATGTGTACATTTCAATATGTTGATATATTAATATACATATATAATGTATACATATTTTTTTTATATTTATCTATGTAACTGCAAATCAAAAAACAATATATGGTAACTCTAATTGCAATGATACGCGATTCGATGCGATTCGAAACTTTTTTTTTTGTAAGTGTATGTCTTAAGGCACTAGACTACTAACTACAATATAATGGGCTTAACTGTCTCGCCATCTGTGACATGATAAATAGGGAATTGATCCTAAATAAACAGTTAAATTTCATTATGAAATTTGAGGTTATGTTTTTCTTTTTTAAAACTATATTTTAAAAACAAACTTGAGAAAATGAAGCGCACAAAAGTTTAAACGTTGCACTCAAACCGAGCTAAATAAAAAGTTTAAGTGCGCTTAACTCAAATACAATTAAATTTTAATTGTTTTTCTTACAAATTTAGAATTTCTTATCTTAAAATGGACCCAAATAATGTGCACTTAACTATTGAGGCAGTTAAGCACATTATACTGTATCTACATATATTCTGAAAACATAGAAACATACATTTATAGAACGTACTTCATGTGTCGTTATATTCATATACAAAAAAATTAGCAGCAAACATACATATTTACATAATTATAGTGCAATTATATTTACACAAAGTCACATAAAACAAGGCAAAAAAAAAAAAAAACAAACCAAGAAACCTGACGAAATTTTGCTCCAAAAAATTTAAGTTGTTAATTTGATGCACTGCAATTTATAATTACTTCAAATTGCGAACTCCAAACGAGAAAATGTCATGCATTCCTAATGTTTGGTGTTCAAAAATGATTTGATGACTGTTTTGTTTTTTCTATTTCAAAATGGCGTTAAGTTGGCTGGGCTTCGTCATATTACGAAATTTCGCTAAACTTTCTATAGTCACCTTTCGTATTTGAATGAAATTCGAGAAACAACAGAAATATTTGAATACAAACAAACATAAACACAGATGTATGTACTACGGGGTTATATTTTTGATAAAGAACGTACAAGACAAAGATACATTAAACAATACCTAAAAACATACATACAAACATATACAGAGGGGCTACAGAATTCGCTTCCGCTTAAATTTGACTTAAATTTCTATGAATTTCACTTGAAATTCAAGTGGAAGCGATTTTTGTAGCAACCCCCATAATAATTTTCCAAAGAACTTAAGGAATTGTGAGACACTCAAATGTAGTTCCTCTGCTCTCACCTGTTGATTTAAAGACGAAGAGACTTAAATTAATGCCGTCATACACCCATACAAAGATAGCCTCAAAAGCTCTTCGTAAAAGCTTTATTTCTTCGTAAATTTGATTGGCCCGTTTATGTTAAACATTCAAATGAAAATTACATTCAAATATTGAATAAACTAACCCCGTAATTCATATCATATACTTTCGTAATATTACGTATACGTTATTATTACGCATACGTAGAGTACAAAATGGAGTCGTAGTCCTTGGTATCAACTAAAAAATTACATTCAACTGTTGAATAAACTAACCCCGTAATTCATGTCATCAACTTTTGTAATATTACGTATACGTGATTATTACGCATACGTAGAGTACTAAATGGAGTCATTGTTCTTGGTATGCAACATGTGCATTTTGCTACTTAAGCCCCATTTACACGACCGCATCGGCATCAGCTTAAAGCCCATTTACACATTTACACAATTACAAAGTGTAAACATTTAATTTGTTAAGCATTTTAACAAGAAAAGAAAAACCAACAACCAATGGGTCAGTGTTTAAATTTTTTCTCCTAGAGCAAAAAAATCCGTGCAAATCTTTAGCTATTAACTCAATAAGCAAGCCGAATTTAAGAACACAATTGAAAATAATAATACCTGCTTAAAAAAAAAACAGCAACAAAACTGTGAAAACTAATGGAAACATAATAAGAAAGTAAGAAGAAACAACACAGTGGTCAATGGCAAACTATTACGTGTATAAGTAAAACATAAAAATAACAAAAAAATGGAATATATGGTATGAATAAACATGATGATTTTATATACATATGTATGTACATAATTAATGAGTGTATGTCTCGCATTTTTATTAACATTTGCCTACTGACATTTGCTAGAAGATTAGAACTAAAACTAAAACAGAAGCTTCAGATACCAGATTCAAGTTCAAGAACAAGAACAAGACCACGAACGAGATCAAGAGCCGAATCAAGTTGAAAGACGATCGATCGAAGTACCGCAAGTCTCGTTTTATGCAGTATAGATATTTAGATACAGCTTTCTAGCCTCGCTTTGCGGTTTGTATGTGTATGTATTTATTTTTTATCATCTTATATGTATGCATATATAGTTATATATACGGCACGTGCCTGTTAAAGGCGGAACCATGTGTGGGGGCCATGGAGCAACCATATCGATGACGCTGGAATGCCAATTTGCAACTAAAAGCAGCCAAATGAGACATTTTTATGGGCCATCAAAACGTTTGTATCTTTTTTTTTTGCACAATTAAAACATAAATTTAGCAGCAAATTAACAATTGGTTTCATCAAGCATCAAACGAGAGGCAAAAACACACACACACACAGAAACAATACGTTGTACATATGCATATATATGTATGTATGTAAATACAAATACAAGTACAGGGTATTTTCATAAGCTACAGCAAACAACAACGAGGCATCAACAACGAACCATAACCATAACCATAATCATAACAAACAAAAAATTGGAGCACATCTCAAATGAATTGAAATACAAAATTACTAAATAGAAGAAAACGATGAACATTAAAAAAGCGGTACATTAATTGGATGAGGTAGTTTGGAGTCGTTTATCGGACGTGTTTTCTTTTTGTTTTGGCTTGTATAGGATCTAGAACAACAGATCCTCGTCGCCATCATTCTCAAGAATATTCTGTGCCTCCTCGCTGGTGGTGACATTTAATCCTTGACGACGCAACTCTTCTCGTCTACGATCCGCAGCCTTGCGTGCCTCACGTTTCTTATCCTGTATCTTCTTTAAGCGATAGAACTCCTCACGCTCCAATTCGTCCAGCTCACTGACTATATACTCAATGGTGAGATTGATGCGTGGTATAATAACTGTATGGAATACATATAGATTATCAGATAATAAGAGATTTATGACAAAATTAAATATTGTATCGATCACTAAACGCATAAATAACGTAAGGGTTGCAAATATGTAGACCTATAGGTGTAAATTGGTTCTAAATATGTCCATAAATCTCAAATTTTTTCCTTTTCCTTTTATCTTAATTTAGTGTATCAGCTTTGAATTCGTTACAATTAAACAAAAATAAAATGGTAATAGTTAAAATTAGTTAATTTTAAAAAAATTTTGCTTTAGTATGAATTATTTATGCTGCACTTTGAGTTTTGATAAGAGTTTCTCCTATAAATATGTATATATACATATATATATGAAAAAGAATGAGAAGAAAACTCTACTCTACAAAATTTGCTGCTATTGCTTACGTTATTTTTGCAGTTAGTTCTCTCTAAATATATATACATATGTTCATGGTGTATAATATAATACTAACCGTGCTCAATGGCATTAACACGCCTGTTGGTCACCTTGATGACGTCGTCCAGTGTCACAAACGATGTCTGCAATGACGCCAGCTCAACTAGAAGACGTACAGCACTCTGATAGTTCTTCTTTAACTTGGCCAATTGCTGACCACCACGGGCCAAGCCGGCCAGTTCATAGGTGTCGACACCATCCTGATAGGGTTCAAATAGTGGCAATTGTACACCGGCCACATTATCCTTTTTGGTGCGTATCTTAATCTGCGCCTTTGTAACATTCTGTAGCACAATCTGATTGATATCGCCGGTCGTAAATTTTACCTCAGCCAGGGAAAAAGCCGCCTCCTTCATCACCTGACCCATCAGCATTTTAGTCTGCCAAAATGAGAGAGAAAGTTAAAGACTCCTCTCTCTCTCTCCATCAATCAATCAATCTACCTACCTCAATAATCTTGCCCAGAATCAAACGGAAACGCATCTGTAGGGCATCTGCCTTCTTCTTAAGTAGTCCATGGCCCTTGGTGGCGCCAGCCAGGCGGGATTTCATCAAAGTTTGAGCTCTGCCATCACAAAAACAACAAAAAAAAGTAATAATAATTAAAATAAAAATAATAATGAGAATTCATGTCCCATTCTCTCTTGCTCTCTCTTGAAGGCAGTGTGTACTCACCGCGCGATGGAAATATAGGCAAACGATCTTTGGCAGCCATAATTTACAGGAAAAGCGACCGTTATAGTTACAGTTGCAGTTAAAATTATGCGAATTGCCTTTCACTTGTCCAGTCAAATGATGGGAATTTGTATTTGAATTACAAGGACAACAATTATTTAAAAACACAAAAAATAATTAATAACACTAACAATGCACAAAACTATAAACTATAAATAACAAACAACAAAATATTAACTAAATATATGCGACAAAATACTAAAATAAACGGACGACCACGAGAGCAGAAACGAGAACGAGGCGCAAAGCAAAGCACACGACAACAAAATGGGCCAAACGACAACCACGACAAAACGGCAAAAAGTCGACGTCTCCGTCTCCGTCAACGTCAACGCCAACGTCAACGTCGACGTCCAAAAAATGACGACGCGTTGGGTGGACAAATTAAAGCGACCGTTGGGCCAGCCTCTCAGCTGTTACGCAGCTGACAGCGATGGGCGCGACCAGCTAGAGATGTGACCGTGATTGCCAATTAATTGACTGCAATTCAATTTCCCTTTTTGTAATTTTCACGCCACTTAAGATTTGATTTTTATTTACTTATAAACAGCCAAGTTTGACACGCAAGTCTAATAAACTCAAATTTGAAGTGAAAATCATAGACAAATTGTTTAAATAAAACTGAAAAACATACAGAGGTGCCTCAGAAATCTCAAAGATTTTGAGATTCTGAAGATTAATTTTTGACATATATTCGGAGTAACAGTAAAATGACCAAATAGTTTCAAACAATTAAACATACTTTCCTTTTGAATATTCTGAATATCCTGCTATTAATTGTCTAACAAAAAGATAAAATTTGAGGCAGCTATGTAAAAAAATTAATTTTAAACTAAAGGAAAGTTAATTCAGAATGAAGCCTGTAATATTCATATATATTCTTATAAAAATTAAAAATAATTAATAACAAATTTGTAATTATGAAAGCTATTTTCCTTATGTGCTTAACTCTAATAAATCAATGTAGAAATTGGTTAAAATGGTTAAAAGTAGAACAACAAAGAGTCCTTAAATTGTTGTTTATGACTATTTACAATAACAACTATTTAATTGATATGCCTGATAATTTAAAATATGTATTTCATTATTATATTCGTCACGGAAGGTTCCCATCTTTGTAAATAGTTCAATTGAAAAGAGAACTATTTATTTGATAGTTTTTATGTGTATGGAATATTAATAGACCTAATAAACAAATCACGAGTTTCAACTTTCTCAACTGCATATGAATATCTAACAAGCACATCTCTCGGATAGTGCTGCCAATTCGCTGCGTTAGCCGTTAAGTCGAATTGATTTAAATTGATGCTGATTGGGAACAATACGCACAACACTTTGGACATCAGCCGGGCTGTAAAAGAAAAAAAAATAATAATAATACTTCATAAGTACCAAATGCCAGAAACACGCGCTGCCATTTCTATTGTCATCAGAAATTCGGCTTTGACCTGTGACAATGGGACACGGTCACCGTAAAAGGGAGCCGAAGGGTGGTAGGGAGTATAGGAGGGGAGGGATTTCATAGTCACGCAATTTGAATATGCGTCTTCTGCCGTCATGTGTCTCAAAAGCAACAATAACAACAATATATATCTATATATATAGCAACCACTATATGTACGAAATAAAAATACACGTGTGCGCCTTATATAGTCTGTGAAATAATGCCATGGCCCACTGACGGCCAGACTGATGATAATATTCATTAAAATAATAGTAATAATAAACACGGGATTGGGAATTTGCAAATAGTTTTCGCTTCACAGTCTCGGTCAAGCAACAATTGGTTAAGGGCGTTACCTGGGCGTGGCATCATTAATAAGCCCTTCAACAATTTTTATGCCAAAGTTCATTGCAAAAAAAAATAATAATAAACCATTTAATCCAAGTTACCACGGTCACGTAATACTTTAATGGAGTTCCGAATATGTGCACAATTATTGCAGTATTTCCATCTGCGGGCCACAAATAAGGATTACTGAGCACTCTATTAATAATATTGATAATTATCAATACTCACGATTCAACATTTTAACGCGTAAGTCATATTGATTTAATTTCTCATGTTCAGGCCAAAAATTCGAGCTAAAAAACGATTTGCGTTCTCAATATAATTAAATAATAAAGAATTTAACATATTAAATTTTAAAAATTCTCATACGCATAGTCAAACCAGCTTTAAAGTGTTTATTAATGAAAAATTGGCTTCACATTTTGAAACATTGATAAACAATTTATATTTCAGCATAAAATATTGACTAACAAAAATAAACAACTAAAATAATCACTAAAATCAATCTGAACTCATTTATCTCATAGAAAAAGTTAGCCAGCTTTTATGTTAATAGGTAATGTGTCTTATGTAATGATTCTTTTAAATTATATCCCCAATCGAATTTTATACCATGCAGTTATTCACTTTTAGTGCTCATCCATAATATTCCAATATTAAAACTTGATTATTTGCAATTAAATTGTCCCCCATTGCGTATAAGTCATATCAAAGTCAAAAAGTCGTAAGTACATTACACAGACGTACATACATACATATGTACATATACACATATGTATGTACATAAACACATAACCACATTTTGCGTGAAAAATGTACACACATACATTCAGTCAAGTAATTCTTTTGACAATGCAAAA
Organism: Drosophila putrida; assembly: GCA_037043535.1. Classification (NCBI taxonomy): domain Eukaryota; kingdom Metazoa; phylum Arthropoda; class Insecta; order Diptera; family Drosophilidae; genus Drosophila; species Drosophila putrida. Next base: position 457,933 of record JBAMBI010000996.1, read on the forward strand.
TTTCACATATTTAAATAATTTTTTTAAGATATATAATAAAATCAAAAAGTATTTAAGGATATTATTTTATAAAATAATATGCAATTATATTTGTATGAAAATTTACGACTTTGTCAAAACAATGACTTGGCTAACTGTATATGCGTTCCGAGTGTGAATCAACAGTTGGCTTTGTTGTTGCTGCTTGCTATACAATGTGAGATTTTTGGGTGGAGGTCAAAAGGTAAAGAGCATAGAAGCAGAGTAGAAAGAGTGTGTGTGGAAAGAGAGAGAGAGAGGGAGGCTAGAACAAAAGAAGCTTTTGTGGCTCTCTCGCATTTGTATTTGTATTTGCCATAAGTCACGACCATGCAATCACTCGCTCACTAACTCACTCAACGACTCCTTGTCACACACACACTCACACACACACACACTCACACGCACATAGTACATACGCATGGCGTAGTGAGGCGTGCCTCCAAAATGTTTTTCGCCATAGTCGTCCGCCTGGCGGGGCCACAAAGAAGCGACTTGTTGAACACGTACGCCACTGGGCACCCTGTTTTTTTTTCATTCCTTTTCGCACAACTGACAGGAAGAAAATACAGCTGGGATGCTGGCTCTGTTTTACTGATGGTTCTCTGGCCGCAGTACGCATTTCGCAGCGCCCGCAAGTAGGTTACATATTTTTTTTCTAGCTGCCGCGCATCAAATTCAGAGTCTAAATTGAGAGATTTTGATTAGTGTGAAACAACAACTAAAGTAAAACAAAGTAAGTAATAAATGCAAATCAAATCAAAAAAAAAAAAACTAAACTCGACGAAATAAAAAATCACTAAAAATTAAAGAACAAGAATAAACAAGAACAATTCGTATTTGTCCTTTGGCTGCCAGTGCAGGTGATGTCAGACGCAGGGGGCAGTGCGGGGAGGGGAGTTGATAAAGCTCTGTCGCTTAGGCGTCGTAAATGTCGGATATAATGCGATTGTAATAGCAGCAGCAACTTCAACAGCAACAACAAACAACAACAAAGCAAAGAGCGAGTGCAAAATTCAAGCACACTTAAGAAACAGAACAGAGAGCGAGAGAGAGGGAGAGAAAAAGTGTGATAGAGAGAGAGAAAGAATGCATTGCCTGTTGGAATGCGAGAGAGTGTGTCGTCCTAAGTGCTCTCTAATTAAGTTATGGAAGAAAAATGCCAGTGAGAACAGCTTTTGCCATTTGTATTAGTGAGCATATCCACGTACAGTAGTATGGGTGTGTATGTGTGTGTGTGTGAGCGTCTGTTATTATTTAGTAATTACAGCTAAAGTGGTCATTAAATTAAAATTGAAAACTAGAAATTCAAATTGCTATGAAATCTCAATTATTATTTCAAATTATTCTCGTCACATATATAATTTACCATATTGTACATTATTCATTTTCTATTCAAATAAATTCCGTTGAATTGTGCATAGTATTCTCTAAAGATTGCATTTTGAATAATAATAGACATTAAGTGTTCTTTCGAATTGAAATATTCAAATTGCGACACTCGAGTGGGATTAGGCTGAAAAGTCAAACAATACTTGGAATTACTATTTACCAAGGATTCTGCATGCTTTAATTTGTATTGATTTTATTTCTTATACTCTAAATTGAAAGTGGTTGCAGGTAAATTAAAGAAAGTGAATGCTAATATTGTTTCGTCACTACAATTGTGATTTTTCTACACTTTACTAGTCTTTAATCTGTTATTGTGGTAGGGAACTAATAGGAATATTCTCAGTATCCTGACATCATTTTAATATTATCCTAAATAATACTTTTTCTTCTACCTATAGTTTTTAAAAATATAAACCCAGTAATTGCACAAATATGGAGTACAAACTGATTAGTGCCGATAGTTATGAGCGAGTTATTGATCATCTCCGAAGGAATTTCTTTGCTGATGAGCCACTGAATCGGGCTGCAGGACTTTGCCAGCAAGGTGGAGGCAACAGTGAGCTGGAACTCCACAGTCTGGCCACGTTGCAGGATCAGCTCAGTCTGATGGCTGTGGACGAACGTGATGGTAGCGAAACCTATGGACAGATAGCTGGAGTCATTCTAAATGGTGTCCTCTTGCCGGGTGACACGGAGGAGGCGTTGGACAAGCTGCAGTATAGCTCGGACATTAACTACAAGAAGATCTTTGAGCTGCTCTACAAGCACAATTTGCAAGTGGATTTGTTTGCCCGCTATGATGTGGATAGGATCTTTGATGTCCGTATTCTATCGGTGGATTCACGTTATCGTGGCCAGGGAATAGCCAAGGAATTGGTACGACGTGCCGAACAAGTTGCACGTAAATCTGGCTATAATCTGTTAAAGGCTGATGCCACTGGCATATTTTCCCAGAAGATACTGCGCTCTCAAGGCTTTGAGCCCTTCTCCGAACAACTGTACGACAAGTATACAAATGAGGAGGGTGTGATCATATTACCTGTGGAGGCGCCTCACATTAAGTTGCAGCTGTTAACTAAGCAGCTCAAGTATGATAGCGATAAGCAAAGTCAGTCTGAAATAGCTCATTAAAGTTCAAAAACGTTTTTTTTTTGAAATATTATTTATAATAATTACACAACACTTTTTCTTTTGGAATGGACAAAAAAACATAAGACAAATATTTAAGAATAACTATAAAGGACGTATTTACTTTGTTAACTTATAAACAATTTGATTATAATCAATATAATATACTATATAGTAATTATTTGTGTTTATGGAATTCATTTTGAGGATTCCATACTCCGCATACGATTAAATATTCCAAAAATATATATAGCATACTTTTTGGAAAGCATCTTGGCTTAAAATGTATCATTTACCGATGTCTGTGGAATTGATATTATATTTATTTAAATATTTCTTTTAAATTAAAATCATTAAAGTAATTTATATTTAAACTGAGGCTTGATCAGTGTAATGCATAATTGCAAGAGTATTTTGTATTGTTTTTTTTCTTTTAAATGGGGACCAACTGAAAGCGTAAATTAACTTAATATCTACCAATAACTAAATGTACGTTTGTTGAATTGATTGAATGCATGTCGAATGCATAAATATCTATAAAATAACAATGTTATAATGTTTACAAGTATTATTAAAACTAAAAAAGAAATCTATGTACGTAATTATAATAACAATCTAGTCAAAATATTGATTATTTATACGAATGTGTTATATACTTATACATATATATATATGAATATAAGCATTAGGTACTTTTGATGAGTGGCCCAGCCTAGCACAAGCCAATTCAATTCCGTCTACAAGTTAATATCACAAGGCGCAGATCCCAAAAAATAATAAAATAAAAAACAATAAACAACTCTGGCAACTGCTAAGCAGGTACTTCATAGCCATTGGCATTGACATTGGCATCGGCATAGGCATTGGCTATAGTATTGGCAACTCTATGGCTAAGAATCTACTGATCACTATTCTGTTGCTTCTCATAAATGAATATTATATCCTGATCAGTGCCGAAGGCGGTACGTGCCGTATCCATTGCCTCAGATAGACAACGACATATATCTATGAAAAGAAATAGAAAATGTAAAAGAAACAAATACGATTTAATAAGAATTCAGTACTTACGTCCATCGTGCACCTCTCGATTGTAGAAGAGCTTCTGTAGGTTCATGTCATGCCACAGAGCACCACATAATGTCCGGCATACCTTTTGTTATTTTCCGAGGGTCGGCGTGTGTTTTGTGCAATACAAGATAGATGAAAACAACTTGATAATCATAGTAAGCAAATGTTAGATAATCTACTGGCAAAAATTAAAATCTGCACTAAGATACAATCAAACAAATGCGACAACTGACCCAAAACATAAAATTAATAATAAAAATTTAATAAATAAAAAAAAACTCTATTTGTTGAGCAAGTATCTTTCAGAAACATATTTAAAAAACTAAATGGCAGAAAATATATATGAATTAATTTATTACAAAAAGTTTCTCTACATTTTTTTTAATTAATTTTTTTTATCACAAATGCAGATTTATGTACCAACTGCTTTTAAAAATGAACGAATAAAATTTTAACAAATTTTGTATTTATTGTTATATTTTATCAGTCAATAAATTTATTCAAAAATGTGTTTTTGACCAATTATTTTAATGGAAAATCAATTTAAATTTTAAATATAAATTTTAAATTTAATAAAATCTCTTAAAAGGATTTTAGAAACATCCCAATTGTTTCTGGCTGTATTTGTATTATTAGAGATTTGTAGAGTCAATTCTTTTAAAATTTTAAAACTCACAGCAGCTTTTGAGTTTGTTAATTTTTTACAGATCTACATAAATTTCGGAGTTGTACTTGTGCATAGAGAGAACTTACATACTATATATCACTTACCCGAACTTCTCAAGAGCATTGCGTTTGCATATTTCACAGGTGAGCAGAGATGCATTAGTTAGCAATATAACAGGACCATTTTTAGATAAATGCTTAAGGATAACCTCCATGTCCACAGTTCGCTGGTGCACACGTAGACCGTGAGCTTTGGCATCCTTGAACTTGCGCGTCACACGCTTTTCGTCCTTGTCAATGATTTTGGAGTAATACATGTGCTGGGTGTAATTGGGGTCGATGCCAAGCGTTTGTGTGTAATATTCATGACGCACTTGATATCGTTGAAGCAGGTAACATAGATCAATTGTCCAGGTACTCGAGCCAAAACCTTCTTCCTTACATATTGCTTCGAAGTTGTTGAGGAACTGTTCACGTTGTGTCGTGGACAGAATCATCAGTATACAGGATAGGCCACAGTCCCAATTGTAGCGTTGCTGATAGTGTGTTAAATTGTAATGTTTACTTTGTGGTAGAATGTTCATGTTGCTCCACTGTTCTTCTTGTTGTTGTTATTGTAGGTCGCAAAATCACTTTTTACGTAAACAAGTTTTTTTTCCTCTTGTCAATAAGCCGCTGATGATATTTTAAAGGTTTGTAACTAACCAAGAATTTGGGGTATTAAGTCTGCAGACTTAGAGTGAATTGTTGACAAAATTACTGAATTACAAAACAAATATTTTGTTGTATTTATTGAGTTTCTATAAACAAACAAATGAAATTACAATCCACTCAGCTAGTAGCGAAAGAAACAATAGGCGGCGTATAGTGCCATCGTTTTTTAAAGCGGCACCTTGTGTCTGTTTGGCAAAGCAGTCTTAAAACGGCTCTCTATCAAATTGTTTAATTTTTAGTTTTATTCATATTAAAGTCGCTTAAGATAACTTAAAAATTTTAAATTAAAATTAAATAAGCAAATTTAATTATCAATTCGATTAAATAAAGAAGTCTTCTAAAAAATATTTAGTTTCTAATCCTATTAACTCTAATGGCACCGAAAAAGAGTTCAAGCAAATCAAGGAAAAATAGAGAAGAGATGGTATAGCTTGGTAAAATTATTTTTGGGATTCCATCTTTGTCAACTTTTTAAGACATAAATGCGCCACCTTTTGTCAGCTTTGCGAAACATAAACAGGCCATCTATGCGTCATAAATTCAATGAATTGTCCAACACTCACTTATAATGAGCAACCCAACACTGCATAACACACATACACAAGTAGTGTGCGAATTCCAAAGTCGCGCACGCCAGAAACTGGTCGGGTAAATATATTAAACAATATCAAGATTCTTGTATATGTAGGCGTCGATTGGCATAGCAAATTTTACATTTGGGTCAGAAGCAATGCAAGTGGCGCCAGCAATATAGCAAAAGTGTGTGACATGCGTATATAAATGCATATGTATGTACAATTCAATTTGTATATGTGAATGCGCAACGTGAATGTGACTGTGTTTGTGTGTGTGACCTTCGTGCAATCATTTAGCTTGGCCGACTTTTTGCCAATTATAATCAGAGAGGAAGAGCATCCTGTCTACACGTTTTTTTTCTTTTGAAATATAATCAAGTTTGATATTGTGTTTACCTTTTAACCCAGCTGCTGTCATCACACAGCCGGCTGCCAAAGTGCATTAAGTAGTAGCCCTTCTTCTTGTTTGATTATGTTGTTGCCTAATTGGATTCCCACAGCCACCTGAGAGAGCTTTTAGCACTGAGCAGCAATAACAACAACAACAACAACATGAAGAAGAAGGAGAACAACAACAACCAGCACTAATGAACTGTCTTTGCTTTTCCTCTTTACAGTTGACAACATAATAATAGTAATAATAGAAACAACGACGACGACGACAACAGCCGCCTCTGTGTTAATAGAAGACGCTACGTTCTTTATATAGTAAACAAGTCTAGTCAACAAATCAGACCAAATGAGCGCACACTCCAGCTAAACGAGGAGGACAAACCAAAAAAAAAACATAAATAAAAATAAATAACTACTAAATATCATACCCACACACACACACACAGGTGAAACGCACAATCAAAATGCGTGTGGTGGCAATGGTAAGTGGTGGCAAGGATAGCTGCTACAATATGATGCAGTGCGTCGCCGAAGGTCACGAAATTGTTGCTCTGGCCAATTTGCATCCAAAGGACAGAGGTAATTTCAATTGTAGCAATTAATGAAAATTCCCAACCCAGTTTATATTCTAATATTATAGTATTCGAGTATTGTACTATAGTATAGTGTATTTACTCAGTTAATTGTTTGTCCAATCATTTAACGTTCAGGCATTGTCAGTTGTGGCATTTGTAGACCCTGTACTTGCAAAATTACTAAAGGGTCTATTAAGTTTGTCAGATCGCTCACTACTAAAAGACTGTGTATATGCAATTTGTAAATATTATCATAAATCATGTAATCATATATGATATATATACATAAACCTTCAAGTATCAAGTCCACAAAATGTCTTTCTATCTGTCTGAATGAACGACTAGATCTCAGAGAGTAAAAGAGCTAGAGACACCAAACTTGTGATGTAGGCTCCTCTATAATATTAAGTCAATATCTAAAATTAGTTAAACATTTCCAGTCCAATTTCAAGAGTGATCACCTGGATCTGTTCAGAAAATTTCAGTTCAATCAAACTATAAACTATGAAGTTATTTATGAAGTAATTTTCCCCCTAAGTGTTGTTTTTTATAGTGCAAGTACAGGGTTTCACACAGTCAAGTATGCTCCACTGTAGCCTTTCATTACCCATTTTGTTTTTCTAGATGAGCTGGATAGCTTCATGTACCAGACCGTTGGACACATGGGCATCGAAATACTCGCCAGTGCCATGGGTTTACCCCTCTATAGACGCGAAACCAAAGGCAAGAGCACACAGACCGGCAAACAGTATGTGCCCACCGATGATGATGAAGTCGAGGATCTCTACAGTTTGCTGGATACGTGCAAGGTGAGAGACAACACCATATACCCAGACATACATACAAACATTTACAAGTAGAAGTGTTGGTATAAATGTTAGTACAATAAGCGAAAAGATTAAAGGGACAGATTAACGATTATCGATGTAAGTAGCTAACGAATGACGCTAATCCTTATACCCTGCATTGGGTAAACAATAAAAGCAGGTATGATTAGTTTTGTTTTCATATAAAGCATCGCATTAGGAGAAGAATGAATAATAATTTAAAGAGTGATCTTATTTTCACTATTATCAAAGGTTAAGCATCTTAAAAGATCTCTTTAAAATCTTCAGTTTGCCAACTTTTATTATTAACTTATAACTTAAAGTTTGATCACAATATTATTTATAGTATTAATATCAATATAATAGTAGATAATATTACTATAGCTGCTTATATTGTATTTAAAGAATATCTAAAAGTCGTTCAATTTATTTGCCAATTATTTTGTGACTATATAACTACATATAAGTTAAAAACTATCAAAGGAATATATTACTTTAGTTTCAAAAGTTATTTACTAAAGGATATCTTAGAGTCGTTAATAGCTCTTGTCAATTATTATTATTGTTTACTGTCTGTAAAATGTCCTTGAACGTGTTACGACCCACAAACAAAACGAAACAAAACAAAACAATATATATAAAAATAATTGCGGAAATTAGTTTTGCTTCGGTTAATCGTAATCTAATCAAAAGAAATGTCACTAAACACGTGAACTAAGGCAAATATTTGATAATACTTTAGCCCTGCAACTAATAATTGTTGTTATTTAATCGAAAATAAATTGAGAACCTTAACATCAATGCAATTCACTTGAAATCCATGTCATAAAGTATATAAATATTTACATATAATCTGTTATTCTGAAATATGATTCATAGACTCGTGGTAAATGTATTTTGATAATGACATTTTTTTTATCATTTTTGTATCATTATGATAAGCAGAAGAAGGGGAAAAAAGTAATGAAAACTTGATTGAATATTATCAGAGAAATTCATTTTGAGAGATTTATATTTATATGTTTATATCATTAGCATTTGGCAAACTAACATTTACGGACTTTATATAAATTATAAAAATAACCAACCAATTTTCGTTGTTAATCAATTATGTTGAATCCCAGATAGTTCTATATACTATGAAAGTCAGTATTCAATTTAAGTCAAATAGTTGTTATTAATCTTTGATATGTAATACAAACAACTAAGTTTATTTGTACCCAACTACTCGTAGAATTATTGACAATCTATTACATATCGATATAACGTAAACAACAAAAAAACAATGAGTAATTTAACTCATTGATATTTATTACAAAGAAATAAGTTTATTTGTTCCTACACGTTTAATAAATACTTGGAAATCTATTGCAAAGACAAAAGTAAAAATTCCTCTGAAGTGTAACTTATATTGCACTTATATTATAAACAAATAAAGATTCTATATTAGTTACATTTCAATGAAATTTTCACTCATATTTAACCTATTTTATAAACAAATATAGGTTCAATATTAGTTACATTTCTGAGGAATTTTAGCTTATACTATAAACAAATATAGGTTCAATATAAGCTACATTTCTGTGGAATTTTTACTTATTTAATTTACTTTACGAACTGGAATGTCAATGTTATAAACAAAACCACAGACTTCTTCTTAAATAGTAACTTGTGCAACTTTGAAATAGTATAAGATACAACTTAGGCAAATTGTAGATATATGAGTTTTTAAAGCAATTGTTGATTTCACAGGTATTTTATGAGAGTATAGATATATATTTATCTGTTTATTATGACTTGACAAGTCTTATAAATGAATATATTTAATCAGAAATTCATTATAAGGTCATAGAATAGATGTGCATCATATTAATCATATTCTATATATTTGTGTATTAATTTTTGGTTGATTTTACGATTGCAGCACGAACTAAATGTGGAGGCTGTGGCTGTTGGGGCCATATTGTCAGATTATCAGCGTGTGCGCGTGGAGAACGTGTGCAGTCGCCTCAATTTGATATCCTTGGCCTATTTGTGGAGGAGAGATCAGACTGAATTGCTGCAGGAGATGATCGACTGTCAGGTGCATGCCATTATCATCAAGGTAAGTGAGAGAAATCTATCAAGAATTTATATTGAACTTATGTTTGATTAATATTCCTTAATTTTCCTTTTAAGGTCGCCGCATTGGGACTTGTGCCAGATCGTCATTTGGGCAAATCGCTGCGCGAGATGCAAACGCATCTTCTCAAGATGCGTGACAAGTATGGATTGAATGTCTGTGGCGAGGGTGGTGAATATGAGACATTTACCTTGGACTGTCCGCTGTTTAAGCAACGCATTGTTGTCGAGGATATTCAGACGATCATTAGCAGTGCCGATCCCATTTGCCCTGTGGGCTATATTAATTTTACGAAACTAACGCTACATCCAAAGGATACGAATGCCAGTGGCGATGTGGTGTTTGTTAAGAAATCCCTCGATTATATAAGCGATCTCAACGAGTCCACATACAGTGATCTGAGTGATCCGGACTTTAGTGAAACGGAACTGGAGCTCATCGAGAAGGAGACGCGTCTGCGTGAATCGCTTAGCCAAAATGAGCTAATCTCGCGCAGCAATTCATTTGGACGACATTTGGCCACATCATCGTCCTCGCCCATACCCATTGTAACGAAGAGCGCCAGCGTCGACGAGCCCATACCGACGGCCAGCTCCATAACTGGCAGCGCCTCATTGCTGCTGCTGGCCAATGCGAATCAATCCACGACATCCACATCCGCATCCGCATTGGCATTGGGTGCTGCTGGTGGCATTGGTGGCAACAACACAAGTGCATTGCAGGCAAACAGTTGTTGTGGCTTTGGCAGCTCACATCCATTGGGCAGCAGCACAGCCGCCGTATGCGGCTCGCTGTCGTTGGCCATCTCCTCGCTTGGGCTGAGCACCACGCAGTGCAACAATAATGCGGCGACGGCGACGATGCCGGCAACGATGGCGACGGCGGGCCTAACACAGCCGCCCAGTCCCATGAAATATGAGCGTGAATTTCGTCCACTTGCTAATGTGGCCAAAGCGGCCATCAATGCCAAAGGCTGGATGTGGTTAGCTGGCATACAGGGTAAACTCCCCACCCCCTCCCTCATACATACTACATACTATATAGTGTGCAGTTCGTTAATCTGTTATCTATTATCTCTTATCTAATATCTGTTTCTATACACACTCTACTCACATCTATCAACTATCCATCTTCCATCTATTCGTGTTGCTTTTATAGGCTTGCAGAAGGTATTACAGATATGTTTACATTCCCGATCAGCTAATCGAACTGCTATATCATATAGCTGTCAAATGTTGAACACAGGTCTCTGCAAGGCTTTGAATTCTTTGGCTTGCCAAGCATAGACTTATTTGATGGTTTTCTAAAAAATCATGCTAAAATTGAGACAAATTTGTTTTGTTTATAGACTTCAGACTATCAGAACTTTAGTAAAACTGAACTAATATTCAAGTGGACTGTCCTTATCATGATTCATGCTCTAAATTCCAATTTAAATTAATTTTCTTTATTAGAATATATATATAGAAATGTTTTCGATTTTAAAAAAGTGTCCCCCATTTGGTATTTTAGGAAAAACGAATTATTCACAGTTTAAAACCTCTTGTTTTGCATTTTAATCAACTTCTTATGGTTTAAAAGATATAAAACAACACTTTTAAGCTAACGCTCAGAGGTTTCCTTTATTTTTCTAAGAAATCCAGCAATAATTTAGAACAACTTTAACTTGTAAAAGTTCTCAGACCCTTTTAAGGTACAGGTTACAAGAGACCACAGACCATAACTCTAAAGTCATTTTTTTCAATGTCGATATAAGCTTTATTTGATACATATCTGTGACATTAGTTTCTATACATTTTGAGTCAGTTTATCATGCGAATTGAGACCTTATATAGACATTGATAAAATGAAACTTCTAAACCGATTTCCAATGATTTTTGATTTACTCTCTAACTTCCAACTAAACTTAATTGAAAAAAAGTACTTATACTCCAATATTTTCAATTTAAAATACTTTGTTTTAGTCAAAAATCTGTTGTTTTACATTTGATTTGAACTTCTCCGGCTTGCCGAAGATAACGTTTCTTTCTTCTTGTTGTCTATTGTCGTCTATAGGCTGTGCCTCCAGCATGGAGAAGGGCATGCAACAAGCGTTGGACACGCTGCGTGAGCTGTGCCATACCAATGGCTATGATCTGCAGGATTTGTGCTTTACCACATTGTATGTGCGCTCCATAGCCGAATATCCAGCATTGAATAGTGTGTATTTACAATCATTTGGCTTTCACAATCCACCAACTCGGGTCTGTGTCGAGTGTCCGCTGCCAGATGATTGTCATGTGATTATGGAGGCAATCGCATATCGGGCCCCGGCGACGCACAGTGGTGATGATAGCGAGGAGACGCAGACGTTGCTCAATGGACGACGTAATACGATGCATGTCCAAGGCATTTCCCATTGGGCACCAGCCAATATTGGTCCCTACAGTCAATCGACGCGGGTGAGATAGAGATAAAGCTATAAATACAGATAGATAAAGAGAGAGACAGTGTTGCAATTCAAGAACTAATGTTGCTCCTATTGCAGATTGGCGATATCACCTACATCTCGGGCCAAATTGCGCTGGTGCCGGGCAGCATGACAATCATTGAGGGTGGAATCCGACCGCAATGCAAACTGACATTGCGTCACATCAGCCGGATTGCCAAGGCAATGAATGCCCAGGGTCAATTGCGTGATGTCGTCCATGGCATTTGCTTTGTCACCCATCCAGCGTTCATTGGCGAGGCACGACGCCAATGGGAGAGACGCACCACAAATGCCATCATGGATTACATTGTGTTGCCGGCTCTGCCTCGCGATGCCCTCGTCGAGTGGCAGGTGTGGGCTCACACCCACAACGATCGCTTCGATTGTAAGAGATTCGAGTTTATATATTTGTATATAATTCAGTGATTAACAGCGAAACAAATCCGATTCGAAACGAAACCAATTCGCTGGTATTCCCTGAGTTATTGTTTAATTAACCATTACAACTTTCGAATGCTTTAATCTTTGTTTACTTTCAGATGAGGAAACTGGTTGCTCGGTTAGCGATTATACAATATCGATACGTCGCCGATGGAACTATGAGAACAACTGTGCGGCAATTGTTTGTTATGTGGCAACAGGCTTGGCCTCATCCACCACACAATTGACCCAACTGAGCGATGATGTCTTGGGCAATCACTGCCGTTTGGCTCAGTGTCTGAGTGCCGAGAATTTGGATGAGATTCTCACGTATATTGTGAATCGGTTGCTCAAGGATTATCCGATTACAAAGCGACAGCGCCTGCTTGAACAACAACAGCAACAACAACAGGAGGAGTTGAAAGCAAATAGCACTGCCACGCCCACAGAGGCAATGACACTGCCACTAGGAGGTGCAGGAGGTGACCAGCAGACAACAACAACAACAACTTCAGATAGCAGCAACACATTGCCCGCGATACATTTGAAGCTATTCTATCAAGTGAATGCGGCTCCACCAACGGATCTGTTGCTTCAGGCATTGCATGATTTTCGCCATAAATGCCAGGAGATGGCATCCATTGTGTACACGGTGCTCCCGGCCTGTAGTCTGCACAACTTTAGTACGTTCCTGTCCATATGCGGAGTGCGGCATGAGTAGAAAGAGAGAGAGCGAATAAGAGAGAAAGCGAGACCGATAGAGAGGGAAAGATATTGTGGGAGGGAGTCGAGTCGAGTCTGGATGATGAGAAGTAACGTCCAAATGTTTCAATTTTGAAACCAAAAAAAAAGAAAACACATACATACATACAAATACGCACACTACTCTAAACTAAGAATGCAGGCGTGACACGCCCCCATTTGTTGATATTGTTAACTAGCCTCTGTATCTATTAACTATATATACAATATTTACTATAACTATTTACAACAGCCAGTCAACGTCGAACAGACGATCGTAGTTACCTAAAAATTGTTTCGGACCAACAACAAAAAACATAACAACAACAACTGCAACAACTACAAATGGAAAACAAAGAAACAAAACAGAAATTAATTCGCATGGCAGCTCGAAAGTGTTTCAAAATGTTAATAGAAGAACAAAAAAACTATAAATAATAATAGTAATAATTATAATAATAAAAGAAAGGAAAACCTCAAAATGCATAACAAGAAATTACAAATCGAAATTACAAAATTCTAGTTAAAATGCAACATTTTTATGCAAATTTTTTGTGCACACACACATACAAACACACACACTTTACTCTACGCCCAATTGTAACTGTAACTTTAAACTGTACTGTAACTATACTCGGATAACCGTTAACATACATATGTTCTATGTGCTTTTCATTTTTTGCTCAGGTTTCGCCTTTTTCGATAGATTTTATTAATTTATATTACAACATTTTTTATATATTTTCTTTTTTGATGAGAGAGATTAGCTCAACTTTTTGACCAAATACAAACGAATTGCTTTTAAAAGTCGTTTAGCTCTTAAAACAAAAGATAAAGAAAAAACTAAAAAGGAAAAAACGTAATCTTTAACTATGTATTTATATCGTCTATATACGAAATGACTTTCGAAATTTCGTCATGCCTCTACATACATATGAAAATATCCCATTGCAAAGTAAACAAAGCGCCATACCAACAAAATATATAAAAAAAAGAAAAACATATACATATATATTTTTTTTTAGGTTATACAAATAAATGTTTTGCAGGCAAACAAAATTTGTGCAAATTATTTGCCTGTTTGCCTTTTTCACCTTAAGATTAAAACTTATGCACATGCATACGATAAACTAAAAAACCAAAACAGAAAAAGAAAACACTATCTAAATAGTTGATTGACTTGGATGACACTGTTTTACTTGGTAAATCCTATGCGAATCTGAACAATTGTTAATAATACTTTAATAATTGAAGAATTGCACAAACGTTGGGTAAAACTTTGGATGAAATTTAATTGATCGTACGTATGTTGACATGTCACTGATAATGATTATTAAATGCTATTATTGTTATGAAAAAACAAAAAGAAATGAAAAATATATTGATATCGATTGCGTGTCATTACAAAAACCAAACTTTATGTGGGCGTTTTATTTTCTAAAACTTCATATGGATATCCAAAAAACTTGCCAGAAACTCTGAGAAATTTTGGAATTTGTGTTTGGAGAAATCTCTGGAAAATTCAGTAAAATTTTTAAGTACACGTCAGTGTTTGCCAAAAATGCAGATTAATTATTTTTATTTACTGTTTTCACCATAGAATCATAAATTGCAGAGCCTGTAATCAAACAAATCACGAAATAGCAAACAACAATAGAAAGCGTATGAGATAGAAAGAGAGAGGGAGAGAACATTATCGGCACTCAGTGTCATCGGCCTTGATTTTAACGGTGACGAAAAGAAATATGTTTGAAGGCAAAAACACAAACAAAGCTTTTGGGAATGCCACTGCGCTCTCTTCTTTCCACTGGCATGGGGAACTTTCCAGTGCCGGCCAATCAAATGAAACGCTGAGCGCCACGCAACGCCAATCAGAATTGCAGCAGACACTGACGTGGTCTACACGTCAGAGCATAAACAAAGCCGTTGAATAAATAGCCCGGCATTGCAGAGAGCAGCTAACAGTTTCAAAACAGACAGCAAAGAAATAACACATCGGCACATAGAAATTAAAACGCTACTATTATATTGGAATATTACGTGCGATCAAAAATAAGTGAATTTGTTTTTTTTTTTACAAACATACATATAATAAACAAACTGTGACTGTGAAACCGTGTACAAAAGTTATTAATAAACAAAGCCAAAAAAAAAGACAACAAAGACTCAGACAGAAAGCATCAAAGATACAAATTAAATCATAATTTTTTATTAAGTGCTCAAACTAGCATTAAGTTAGCAAAAGTAAGTATTTAAAAAAAAACTGCTTTTTTATAACGACAACAATCGATAAATACGTAAACAATGTTGAGAGTTTCGCAACACTGATGAAAGTTAGCACTGACGTGTTCTCTTCACAGTGGGTGCGTGTGTGTGTATGTGTGTGTAGAAAGCGCCGGCACAAAGCACAGCAATTGCCATACGTTCTTTCAGTTCTGTTTCAAACGTCAAGAGAGAAAATTTGAAGAAATACGCTTAGAGTTATCTTAAAGTGTAAGTTATTTTCCATTTTTGCCAAGTTCAAGACAATGGGCATTATTAAACTATTAAACTATTAAAATAAAAGTAAATGCAGTTACAATAAAACACGATTAATAATAACCTAGTTGCACATGTCGTGTCGCCATGTTGGCAGTGTGGCCACAAAGGCAAATCAAAAGTTTAAAAACGAAGTATAAAATAGACTAAAGCACATGTTGTCCATGCAATTGAAGTGTCTTTTTAATATTTAATACGGATTTGTAATAGAATTTTCTCTACGTCACTGCCAGTGTGACCCCCAATTGTATGACGTGTAACAACGCTGGCCGTCACCAACTGTGCATTAATATAACATGCATATGTACTTATATACATACATACGTATGTATTTAGTCATTTAATGAGGTGGCCGAAACGAATTAGCATAACATCAATTGTTAACAAAGTTCATTCACATCAAAACCGGCTGTCTTCTGCTGGACAATTTGCATTTGAGGCTGCCATAATATTTTGTGGACACACTGTTGAAACGCCGCCTAACTGCACAGCTGGTGGTTTTAATCAATATTATCGTTGCTAATAGTGCATTATTATCTCGAAGATGACTTGGCAACAAGATCTCATTTAAACATTTCGGTTATCACCACAATTGTGAAAATAAAACTCAATTTAAATTCACGGCAAGCACCAACGCACACACACACACACACACATGCATACAGAGAGAAGCGCCTGCGCCGATTTATTGTCTGTGACTGTCTACGAGACGTACGTGCTTTGCTCTTGTGTTTGTGTCTGGCAGTCACTCAATCAGCTTTGTACACGTCATTTAAAACAAATCCCCAAGCTGCAAATTTAATACCTACATCTACGTTCGTTATTAAACACTGTATGTGTAACCTGCAAAAGTACACGTCAGAAGAGCATAAAGACATTTCTCTTATTGTTAGCTAAGCAAAGAGCGCAAAATCTAATGCAGCTGGTGTCATTTGATTGCAATTTGTGCCGGCAAGTAAAAATCACATCCCCACGCCTTAACTTTCACCGGATGGGGCGTGGGCGGATTGTTTGTACTTTAATAGTGAATAGTTGTATTAGTTAACTCACACACATATTGTGTGGCTAAAAGAAGAAATTCCTACATTTCATATTGGCTGTGAATGGAAGCTAAGCAAAACCAGTTTTCTCTTACGCGCAAAGAGAGTGTGACTGTGGCCGGCAATTTGTATTCTTGAGAGAGGGAGAGAGAGAGTGAAAGCAAGAGCGAACAAGATTACTGTGAGCAACAGAAAGAACCAGAAAAATGTTACCACGTATACAAAAAATTTCTATAGCAACATTTGCTGTTGTTGTCATTGTTGTACCTTAAGCTGTAAATGTTGTTGAGAGCGGCGCAGTTTTAACAGTTGTTAAACGGTTAGCCACAGAACAAGACGTGTTCTTCTTCCCTCCTCTTTCAGCTCTTCCTACAGGTATGTGTACAAGTGTTTGTGTGCGCGAGTGTGTGTGTGTACCTTCAGTTCAAGTACACATGGCATTTTTATTGGGCCAAATCGTGTGCCATAAATTGTTTAAGACCAACCAACGCTTCAGCAACTTTCAAAAGTAGCACACATAACGGTATTACCTGTTGACAGCATTAACCGCAACGTCAGCAGCGCTGTTTTTTTTCGGCTGTCTCAAGCTTCTTACTCTCTTTTACGCACATTCTTCGATTAGCTCTTTTCGTGTGTTGACGTGTACAAAAAAGAAAAGAAAAAAACGCTAAGCCAAGCTTTCGCGCATTTTTATTAATCTTGGATTTTCTTCGATTTTTTGTTCTATCATTGCAGTTTTTTTTTGTTTAGTATTAAAGACTAAGCATTAAAACTAGTAAATACATAAAGGAGCTCCACCATGAAATTGTGCATTTTATTGGCCGTCGTGGCCTTTGTTGGCCTCTCACTCGGTGAGGAAAAGAAGGAAAAGGACAAGGAGTTGGGCACCGTTATTGGTATCGATTTGGGAACCACATACTCATGGTAAATTTCCCTATAAACTTACAACAAATAGAATTCGTGACTAATTGGGGTCTTTCTTTTTTTGACTTTAGTGTTGGCGTTTACAAGAATGGACGTGTTGAGATCATTGCCAACGATCAGGGTAATCGTATTACGCCCTCTTACGTGGCATTCACAGCTGATGGCGAGCGTCTGATTGGTGACGCTGCCAAGAATCAGTTGACCACAAATCCAGAGAATACTGTATTCGATGCCAAGCGTCTGATTGGACGCGAATGGTCCGATACAAATGTCCAGCATGACATCAAATTCTTCCCCTTCAAGGATGGTTGAGAAGAACTCAAGCCACGCATTAGCGTTGATACGTCACAGGGTGCCAAGATCTTTGCCCCTGAGGAATCTCTGCCATGGTTCTGCTCAAGATGAAGGAAACCGCTGAAGCCTATTTGGGCAAGAAGGTCACCCATGCCGTTGTCACCGTCCCAGCCTATTTCAATGATGCCCAACGTCAGGCAACCAAGGATGCTGGTGTCATTGCTGGTCTCCAGGTTATGCGTATCATCAATGAACCTACAGCCGCTGCCATTGCCTATGGTCTGGACAAGAAGGAGGGCGAGAAGAATGTGCTGGTCTTTGATTTGGGCGGTGGTACCTTTGATGTCTCCCTTTTGACCATTGACAATGGTGTCTTTGAGGTCGTGGCTACCAATGGTGATACTCATTTGGGTGGTGAAGATTTCGATCAACGTGTCATGGATCATTTCATCAAGCTGTACAAGAAGAAGAAGGGCAAGGATATCCGCAAGGACAATCGTGCTGTACAGAAACTGCGTCGTGAGGTTGAGAAGGCAAAGCGTGCTCTGTCTGGCTCCCATCAAGTGCGCATCGAAATTGAATCCTTCTTCGAGGGTGATGACTTCTCCGAGACTCTGACCCGTGCCAAGTTCGAGGAACTTAACTTGGATCTCTTCCGTTCGACACTGAAGCCAGTGCAAAAGGTTCTTGAGGATGCCGATATGAACAAGAAGGATGTGCATGAAATTGTGCTCGTTGGTGGCTCCACTCGTATCCCCAAGGTGCAACAGCTGGTCAAGGACTTCTTTGGCGGCAAGGAACCATCTCGTGGTATTAACCCCGATGAGGCTGTCGCTTATGGTGCTGCCGTCCAGGCTGGCGTTCTCTCCGGCGAACAGGATACCGATGCCATTGTTCTGCTCGATGTCAATCCATTGACCATGGGTATTGAGACCGTTGGCGGTGTCATGACCAAACTGATTCCCCGCAACACAGTCATTCCCACCAAGAAGTCACAGGTGTTCTCCACTGCCTCCGATAACCAGCACACAGTCACCATTCAAGTGTACGAGGGTGAGCGTCCCATGACCAAGGATAACCATTTGTTGGGCAAATTCGATTTGACCGGCATCCCACCCGCACCACGTGGCATTCCACAAATTGAGGTTTCGTTTGAGATCGATGCCAACGGTATTCTGCAAGTGAGCGCTGAGGATAAGGGCACTGGTAACAAGGAAAAGATTGTGATTACCAATGATCAGAATCGTTTGACACCCGAGGATATCGATCGTATGATTCACGATGCTGAGAAATTCGCCGATGAGGACAAGAAGCTGAAGGAGCGCGTCGAATCACGTAACGAGCTGGAATCGTATGCGTACAGTCTGAAGAACCAGATTGGTGATAAGGAAAAATTGGGCGCTAAACTGAGCGATGATGAGAAGACCAAACTGGAGACATCCATCGATGAGTCGATCAAATGGCTTGAACAGAATCCCGATGCCGATCCCGAGGAGTACAAGAAACAAAAGAAGGATCTGGAAGCTATCGTTCAGCCAGTTATTGCCAAGCTGTATCAAGGCACTGGCGGTGCACCACCACCAGAAGGCGGTGAAGCCGGTGATGATCTCAAGGATGAGCTGTAAGCCGGCCATGTGATGATCGAAGCGAATGTTTGATTATATAAATAGTTTTGGCAGTAGAAGTAAATCAGACTGATTAAACAATTATAAACTTAATTGCAACCAGAAGAAACAACAAATTGTCACACCCACACACAACCAACAAAAACCCTCTATAAGGAAAGAAAAGAAAAACCCCAAAGCAAAAACAGTTTTAACCAACAGCTCAAAACAGAATTCTTAATTCACGCAAAATTCCTTGTAGCACTTTTTTTGTTTATTAATTTTTTTGTTTTTTTTCGTTAATCAAATTCTATTGTTTTCCTTGAGTAGAATTGATTTCGGGCCGAGAATCGCAACGGAGCATAGAAATTTTAGGTAGATTGAGAGAAGATGATGATTGTATGATTATCAACATATATATATGAAGAAAGAGGGAGAATCAAGTGTGTTCCTCGCATTCCTTTTTGAAAAACAAATCAATGGCCAATATCCAATCCCCCAATCCATGAAAACTGTATATTTTTTGATAAACGCTAACTTCTAATGAGGAATCACAAATCAATAGGTTAGCCTACAAGTTATAAACAATCTTATTAAGAATAAAACAAAATAATAAAAAAAAATGTTATATGTATAAGAGCGCGTGACAAGAGTATAAGAGTGAAAGAGGGAGAAAGAGAGCTGCGGGGCAATAAAAAGAGAGAGAGACAAGTGTAGCAAGAAACGTAAATAATTCAATGAATATGAAAAAATAAATACAAAACACACAGACAAAAGAAAACAACATAATAATTAATAATGGATCCTTCGATTTTACGAAGAACCTAATAATTTATTTAAAAACAAAATAAACAAAAAAAATAAATTGAAAAAAAAAAAAACATTTTACTAGTTTTTACTTATTTTCAGAGTGTGGAAGTGGGAAATAGGACCAACATCAAATGCACATAGAAATATTAATTACATATTTCAATAGTTTTTAGGCTTTTATTTTGTTTTTCATCAAATATCTTTTATTTATTTGTTCTACGAATTTTTCATTTCCTTGCCATTCAGATTTATATGAAGGCTCTCGAGATTTGGGAAGCTCCTCGCTTTGCTTTGCTTTGTTTTTGTTTTTCATCGATTTTGATATTCTACGGTATTCAGTATTTCAGTTACTGCGTTTACGAGTAATCTTAATTATCTTAAATACATTAAAAAATACATAAAATATTTGTTTTTGTATGTTTTTCTTTCTTGTTTTTTTTCTTTTCTTTTATCATCATTTTAAATATGTATATAAATAAGCTAACGGTATATTTATATTGTTTATTGTGTACACATGTGTATTTCACTATATACTTATATACGAATGCACTCTCATACATATCGAAATACCGACTTGACACACTTTGTATTATCGGATCTCCTAGCTGCTGTTGTTCTGGTTGTTGTTGTTTTTGGATATAACGGATACAGGCTCTGGGCTATCGATATCGTTATCGATTCCCTTTTCTCCTTATTTTGTATTAGCTCGTTTCTTCAATGGATCGTCCTCTCTGGTATGGGGGTGGGGTGGTTCATTGTGGTGTGGAGTGGGGGGAGTTGGGAATTATGGAGGAACTTGACTAAATATTTAAAACTATGCTAAACTTTTAGCCGTTCACTTAGTAAATAAAATGCAAAGAATAAAATTGAATTGAATGCGCCCCTGCCGCAAGGACCAGGGCTGACAAAGCTGAGTTTGTTTTTGCTTTCATCTTTTTATCTGTATACGTTTGTGTGTGTGGTCGTCTGTATGTGTGTGTGTGTGTGTAAGTCAATGCACTTTTAATATTTATTCATAACACGACTTTCGCATAAGCCTCGTTGGTCCTTGTGGATTTGCTTCATATAGCTTTTGCTGTCTGTCTATATCCATTTGTCTATCTGTCAATGTGTGTGTGTGTGTGTGCATGTGTGTGTCTATAGGTATGTAAGTGTATTTTTGTAACGGCTGCTGCAGGTTTGCACTTTATTTTAGATGCGCTTTGGAATCGTATCGATGGCATTGTTCTCAGGCTCTTCGTCCTTTGGTGGCTGGCCGCGTTGCTGCTGAGACCGGATTCATATATATAGACATATTAGAGTAGAGTAGAGTACACGCCCATTTATTTGGTTGTGTGGGTGGGTGCGAGACAAGATCAAGTTCGAGATCGTGATCGTATATGTGAAGATTGCCAGAATTTGTCACCAATTTGCGCGCAACAAGAACAAAGATACAAAGAAAGGAAGACACAATGAAAGAGAGAAAAACGTAAAAAGAAACAATCAAGAAAGCAGAAGAATTATGTAGACAAAAACACATACATACATACATACATATGAACAGACAAATAAAGGTACATTTTACACACATATGTATGTACATTGTAAATGCATCAGCATGTATGGATATCTACAGTGAATCAAAATTGTATTGGCATGCCTTTCAAATAGTCTTCTTTTTGTAGTTGAACAAGAACATAAAAATTTGCAGATAATTTATTCCAATATTCAAAAGTTTCTTTGAAAAGCTTTTCGCCGGAAAAATGGGTCAATATTACTTCAGTTAAATCTTTAAATATGGTGGGAATTATTAAGATCAAACAATGTCTTATCAAGTATTAGGAGGGCATATAATCTGTTATATTAAAGGTTTTTTAAAAATGTTGCCAATACTTTGTTGAATTTGAAAATCCTACTTTTTATTTAAGCATCATATTTTTCTTCATTTACAGTATTTAATATATTTCCTGATTAAAATGGCACTGTTTCTTTTCCTCTAAATTATTCACTTTAAAGGATTTCATTAAACATACAAAAATGTTAGATATGCGCCAATACTTTTTTGATTCACCGTGTGTACTGTTTGTTCATACATATACACAAGTTGAATTACAATATTAAAATGCAAGTTGGCAGAGCCAACGAAAAAAGCTTTGGAGTGTCGGGGGGGAAAAGGGGAAAACGAAGAATGTGCATGAAGAGTGGTTGGTTTTGTTGTCTTTGTCTTGCATTCAAAAAAAATGCGCCGTTAGCCAATTCGTAAGTGGAAGGATCGTTCAAAAGGATCGGTCCTTAAATGTACAAGTAGTATGTATGTTTAAATGGTCGTCGACCTTTCGAATCCAATCCAAACTGTATAATAGCTATGTACACACATATGTATGTGCGTGTGTTTATAATCTTTGAGAAGTTCTTTTTCTTGATAGCATGATTTACAATTTGTGATAAAAAGCGAGCGTGCGTGTGGAATTGCATGTGTGTGTGTGTGAGTGGGTGTGTATGTGGGTTAAGAGTCAGTTGCAATAATGGAAAGAGTACCCGACCAATAAAATAATATATATAAGTTACAATTTAAAAAAAAAATAAAGCAAATTTGTGCTTGGTTTATTTTCTTTCACATTTGCATGTCAAAAGAGGGAGCAAAAGATACATTGCGTATGTATGTATTCATGTAAAAAGAAAGTTCATCAAATCTTATAGATAGCAGGTAGCTTTTGTCAGTAACAGCTTTGATTTTGAATTTGCCATTGCTTAATCGTGCGGGATTGTTAGAGTGAAATGGCATTGGAAGTAGCTCTGTTATCGATCGTCATCATTGCTAGAGTGGGAAGAGCACAACGATAGAACTATTCGGCTTCGGCCTCTGGATCGGGACGACTTAAGATCTCCTGACAGAGCGCAATGTAGTCCTAGATTTTAGTTGATGTTGTCGATATATTTATATATGGAAAATAAAAATGTACAGCATAGCATGGAGAGAGAAATGAAATTAAAATCAAAAGCAAATATAGTAGCCCAAAACAATGAACAGATAGATACAGATACTTAAGTATGCAGATAGCCAACACCACACATCGATCCACATGGAACACACAGTTGAGATGAGAATAGCATGAAGTACGTACAAACATGGAAAACTTATAGAGCGAGTTACGGTAAGAACATACATACATACATATTTATGCACTTGATTAGTTTAGTATGATATGTGATATATGGATGTGGATAAGAGAGTATCAGCATATCGATATCGATGTTTCTGTGTGTGTCTGTACTATTTGGCCTATATTACAAAATTACCAAAATGATAGACTGCAGATTGTATTAAATATCAGTTTTGTTTTTATTTTAATTATTGTTATTATTACTCTTATCATCTTTATATCAATTTTTTCTTTTGTTTCTTTTAAATTAATCAGTATCAGTTATATATCAATTGTAAACAGTTTTCGGTATGCACTCGTCAACTAATCAACGTTCCTTACGCACTTGGCCTTTGTATCGATTTCTATGTATATATAATATATATATATTTTTTACTGCTAATTTGCTTAAAAAATGTTCACTTTTATTGTTTTATGTACTTTTCTGTGTTGCTTTTGATTTAGTATGCACGTCTATTACATCTTTTCTTATTTGACTGCATACAAAGTTGTATTCTCAAAATCAATGGTATTTAAAAAATGAGCTAAAAAATATTTAAAAAATCATATGTAAAATTACATAAAACTGTATTGATAAAAAAAAATAATTGCGTATAGTAAATTGCAAAATAAACTTTAGTTTTCTTTTTATTTGCGCCTATAAGTGTAACAACAAAAATTATAGTTTATGTTTAAAAAAAATAATCTATGTTCAATTTGGACCCTTAATAACTAAACGTGTTCGCTGCATTGCTTAAAACAATCTTGGAAATTAACCAACACACACAATTTATTTAATATTTTATACCCTTGCCAATCATTTTCTGTATTCTTTATCTAAAAACAGTATTTTTTTAAATATTTATAGGTGGCTATATCAGGCTAAAATTAAATTAGGTTAAAAACGTTAACTGTAATAAATCGGACTACAATATGTTGATCGATAAGTCTGCAAGGGTATTCAAGATTCGGCATACCGAATTAATTGAATTGTTTCTAGTTTCTGCAGCGTGTCTTAAAATTTAAGTGTGACGATTTATTTTAGTACGCAATTTGTTTTAACATAATCGGATTTCAATGATAATTCGATAATATACAAATATAAATATACATAGTACACATATATTTATGGATGTAAGTATTAAATCATACAAATGTTGAATTACTTTACATTTCATTTTTTAAAATCAATTAAATTGTGCGGTGCTGTAACTGCTTTCGACTTGAAGTTTCGAACTCGAAAGTTTTCGTGTTATTGCTTTGCGAATAATTTTGGTAAGATAGGACAACATTGGCAAGATCAGTGTTTGCACACGTCTTGCGAATGTTGCCATCACTTTATTGTTTCTTCTTAATCTTCTTCTTCATTATTGATCTTCATGCATGATCCTTGTGTGTGTTTGTGTGTATTTCTTCATCTTGTTGCTGTTCTGTGTTCTTGCATTTGCTCTGAGTTCTGGTTGTTCTGAGTTTTTGTTGCTGCTCTCGCTTACTACTGAGGTGACTATTTGATCTTGATTTCTAGTATTATTAGGTTAGGTTCGGTGTCTTTCTGTTTTTTCTTGTCACATCCAATTACATTGAGTGATTCTTGCGGTCTAAAGTCATACTTCGAAGTTTCTGGGAGTGGAGGAGGAGGGTATATGCTTGTTAGAGAGGATTTTAATTGTTAATTATTATATTTTTTTTATTACTTTCAGACAATGCTACGATCGATTATAATACATAAGTATAATACGTAAACGCATTTTATATGGTAATTTTTTTGTAGTTCTTGTTGTTATTTATGTATAATTTGTTGGAAGTACTTTGTTGCTTAAATCGTTGTATATGGTCTAACATAAGGTTACTTTCTAACGTACTCTGTTTTTTCTTTTCTCTGTTCCTCTCTATTGCTTTCTCCCTCTCGCTCAACTTGCATTCTTCTCGCTCATTTTCATTTTTTTTGAACTGTGTTTTGGTCTTGTGTTGCCACCTACAGTGTCCTATTTGACAACATAAAATATGTCATAAGTTATATAAATAGCACAGAAAAACAAACTAAACAATATAGTAATAAAAACTAAAGGCAAAATTTATAATTTATCATTTGTAATTACTACTAATACTAAGTTTTGAATTGATTGTGAGCATGATATTTTTTCTTATGTATGTGTATGGTTGTGGATTCTATGTTTTGTATTTGTGCAAACAAGGAGGAAACGTATAAGCAGCAAAACTCAAGCGCAAAATTGATGAAGATACAAATACATTTGTTCATACAAACATATAGTAATATATGTATGTACATATGTAGTTCTATGCAATGTGCCATTAATAATGTTGTTGTTAGTTTTGCTGCATTCAGATGTTGCTTACTAATATTAAATGCTAACATAAGTATATTAACTATATATATACTATATATATGTATGTACGTTTAAGCATACGTATGTTTGTCTATATACAGTGGTCGCTCGAAAATTAGAACCTCTTAGGATCGCCTAATATATGAAGTTCCAAAATAAATTATCAGAATGCAAAATGCTTAAGCTAAACGGTTAATTCAAAATAAATTATATAACAATCAATTAAGCTTTTATTAAATACTAAAAATGAACACGTCCAGTTAGGGTCCTAGTAATCGAGGGACCACTGTACATTTGCTTGTATGTCTGTACTGTATGTAATCTATACATAATCCATACATATGTTTGTTTGATTGTTATGTAAACGACAAATTCGTTATGTTCGCATTGATGAGCTTTTGTATGAATGCGACATGTTTGATATCGATAACGATTCCGATCAATATTATGGCCATTTATGGATTGAGATGTGTGTAGGTGTTGTTGGTGTATCTGTGTGGAATTGTTTGTTTTGTGTGCGTTGCATGTTGCTTTAAGAAAACTCCACTTCCGTACTAGTTTTCCTTTTAATGTTTTTCGTGGATTTCTTGTATCTCATTTTCATTAGCTTTTTCCATGTCTTTGTCTTTTTCTTTGTTTGTTTACTTTCTTTTCATTTTTAAATACATTTTCTACTACTTGTTCACTTCACTACGAATTTATTTATATGCATTTTGTAATTTTCTTTTATTTTACTTTGTTTTTTTTTCTTTTTTAAATATAAACGCAGTTTGTTTTGTTTTGTATTTTTTTTTTAAATTTTATTTTATATAAATGATTTTTGCTTGGGGCGCTCAAAACCTCTGCACTTTTTACGGTCTGTAGCTGTCGATTCTCTTCAGTTGAAACTATGTCTCTCGTTTCTTTATAATCAATCATATATATATATATGCAATGTTATGGGTTTTGTTTTGTTGTTGTTGTTGTTTTTGTTTGTGGTTGTGTATGTGTATGCGTGTGTTTATTTGTGTGTGTGTTTTGTTTTCGTGCGTGTATGCGTGTGTTTTTGAATTAGTTTTTCTATACACAAATGTATTTGTATGGAGGAATAGTTTGGGATTGGGAATTTATCGATATATATGTGTATATATGACAAACAGTTGTAGTATGTATCGATATGCAAATCAAAAAAAAAATACAAAAAAAAATAAACAGCACAATTTTATAGATAAAATATTTAACAACACACATACACATGTGCATATGCAATATATATATGTTGGATTCGGTTTGATCAGAGTTCAGAATCAAGTTAGAATTGGTTGTCGTTCAGATAGATGACCATTAGGTGTTTTGTGTTGGTTTTGGTTGGTTGATTGGTTGGTTGGTTGGTTGTTTTGGTGGTTGTATGTGTGGGGAGAGAAACAAATAAAAAAAATATATAGATATATATATATGCTTAGTTGACGTTTTGTTGCATGTTTTTCATTAAGTGATTTTTTTTTGGTTTTGTTTTGTTGTTTTTTTCTCTTTTTTTATATGTTTTTAGTCAATAAAAAATTATTAATAAAAAATTTCATTTTAAATTTACCGCTCGTAGTGGCATTTTGAAACTGGCTGCTGCCTGCAGCTGAATTTGATAAGCTAAGCTGTGAATTTTAAAGCCGTATAAACTGTATTATTGTTGTTCGTTGTTGTTGTCGTTGTTGAGGTTGCAGGTAACATCGGAAACGGAGTGTATATGAAAAATAAAGATCAAGATTTAATTAGCTTAAATGTATAGCAATATTTATCTTAGACTATGTTATGTTTAATATGTATGACAAATTCCTTAAGATACTACTACAGCTAAAAGTTTAAATAAAAAAAAAATTCGAGACAGATACAGATAAAGAAGACATAAAGATACTTTTAAATTTTTGACCAGACAGTTGGTTGTAAAGTTAATACAGTTGGTTTTAAAGTTAATACTGATACAGAGCGTATATTGGCTCTGCCACTTTCTAATAATACTGATCTTAGTTTGATCACAAATATTTAATTCATAGATCTGATGTTTACTCCTGCCATTCTAATACTTCAAAAATTAGTCAAATTTATGGTTTTTGCAAGCTAACCAATTGTTTAAATTTTAATTTTAAAGCTAATTAAAGCAATATGCTTTGTGTTAAAATGTTGTTTAATTATTATAAAGGAACACATGATTTTTAAACTTTTTAACTGTCTTCAAATGTCTAAAAGATATATTAGATTTGTATGTATCAAAAGACTTACCGTGGAACAAATTGATTAATGGGACGCTTGGGTCGATACTCAGGATGCACCATGAAGAGCATGTGTGGAAAACCAGTGCCAAAATAGGCGCCATCAGTGTGATGATGACGCGATGATTTTGGTGTATAAACATCAATGCACTTGGGGCAATAGGTTTTCACCATTGCCTCGCCGGGTATATCCGACAGGCCTGGGGATACGATAGGATAGACATACATATATTTAATATATGATATATACGAATATTTTATATATATTTATATAACGTTATCGATACGCACCCAAAGGCAACATGGGCTGACTCTCACAGTAGACACGTGGGCAATGTCCAAAATCGCCAGTTTGATATTTCTCAATCATTTGAGCGATTCCCCGATTTGTTAAAATATATCTAGCGTGTATTAGGCCGTAAAGCATTTCAGCTGCCTGTTCGGTCATATCCGATTGCAATGGATTGTCCTCAAGTTCATCCTCTGTGAATGGAAATATGATTTATTATAAAATACATTTATAGATGGATTGTTTAATCCAATAAAAGAGTTACTCACCGGGCTCCAGATCCAATATCATGTCCAAGGCTTGGCGATAGTTGGGCACCTGTTCATTTAAACCAGTTAAATTGAACTTGTCCTGTATGTAATCCTCATCAACCTGAGAAGAAGATATAGTGAATGTGAAATATGCATCAGCGGACGTTTCTCTTTTAATTATGAGTGTGCGTTGTGTGTGTCTTTTGTGTGGCGGGTGTGTTTGTATAAGTTGCAGTGTACAGTTCGACGAGTAGTGCCCCACCTTGCATATATAGTGCATGCTCGATAGAGTGAACACTGAATCAAGTTTGTAATACAGTCTGGATATAGTGAAAGTCTAAATTTAATTTAGGGAATTCGAAAATATGCAAACATTTTATGTTTGGAGCGATTATACTAATTTGTACTGCATTGATTAATATGGATAGCTTTTCTAAACAGATATCTAAACGTATATTATCAAAATTTCAAACAAAATTAGCCAAAAGGTCAGGAAAGATAAACCTGCCTATATAAAATTAAAATCTTAAATTTATCTACCCTGCCCTTAATATATTGTCAATAATCTGTATACATATAGTGTTGACTATATGCAAATTTCACTGTAATAGTTTGGACAACTCTATACGAGTAAGAAGATCTCTTTACTGAGGACTGTACTTGCACCTAAAGTTGATAACAGTGTAACTTGATAAATCTATAATTTGTCTATTATTTTTGTTGAATCATAATACAATTATTACAACATGTGTAAACTGAATTTCAGTCATAAAGAGCCGTAGTAAATATTCAATATAATATAACAAAAAT
The DNA here is from genome assembly GCA_037043535.1 of Drosophila putrida. Classification (NCBI taxonomy): domain Eukaryota; kingdom Metazoa; phylum Arthropoda; class Insecta; order Diptera; family Drosophilidae; genus Drosophila; species Drosophila putrida. Next base: position 487,315 of record JBAMBI010000996.1, read on the forward strand.
ATACCATTTTAAATGGACCTAAATTAGGTTTCTTTGGATACAGTATTTGGCAATATGTGTTATGTTGTTGCACTTAGATAACACCATGGATGGGGCACATGGATGGGGAACAAGAAAATAGTGGATGCATGGATTATATCGATAATATTCATAATAAACCCGTGATAATCTTACCTCGCAGAAGAATTCATTGCCGCGAAGCCCGCAGAACCAGGTAACCCAAGAGACTTCCTCGGAGCTGCTCATTTTGCTGTTCCAAATAAACAAAATAGTGTAAGTCAAATAAATAAATAAAGACCAAGGGATTTTCTTTTTCATATGTGTGTGTGTGAATATACTGATGATGGACACTGTGTTGTGTTACTGTGTGCGTGTATGTGTGTGTGTGTGTTTCGTCCAACCTACATTGAAGGAATTATTTTGCGTAATTTGACGAATTTATTGTTGAAAAAACCATAGAAGGTGGCGTTAAGTTGTTGGCGCAAGAGGGGGACAGGGAGGGGAACGTTAAGAAACGTATGTATGTAACACACACAACGAAAAGTAAACGAATCGAATTTGTCCACGAGTCCGCGTCTCGATTTACGGATTACTTGTAAATTTGAATAAATATATATATTTATTGTTCGACGTTTTCTGATTTTTTTTCAATGTCGTATTGATTGTTCGGCTGCTTTTAGTATAAATTTTTCACTTGTTATTTTCAACGCACACTCGATTGAACGGAAATTTGTACGCGTATTTTGACAAGCGCTCATACAAAATGTGCCGAGCAGCAAGAAGAAGCAGCGAAGAAATTCAGAAAAAAAGAGACACCGAGCGAGCAGTGAGTGAAATTCGTTGTTGTAGGCAATACATACACCCGTGTGGAAATCGAGCACTTACTGTTTGCGTGTTTGATATGAATTGATAAAATAAATTGAAAACACTAAACCAGTTGTTTTTTTGTTATCTAATGCATTCAGTGCAATAATTGTAATCTTTAAACAAAAAAAAAAGTTGTATTATTCCCAACAAAACTTGTTAACAATCGCGTTGTGAATGTTCCAACTGGGTCTTAAGCAACAGCGCGCTTGGCGTAGCGGCACGACACACAGACACACACGCACACGTTAACACACACACACCGTATTAGATGATTTTTGCACTTGCCTTGGCAGCGCTAGCGATCAGGCTGCGTTTTTCTAATCGCTTTATTGCATTTGCCTTAGCACTTACCTTAATTTTCGCACAATTTTCAAAACACTTTTACTAATTAAAGCACTTTTTTTCAATGCGAAAATTTAACAAGCGAGTTGCGAGTTGTCGGTTTTGCAATCGGTATTAGGGATGTCACAAGCGTATCGATGTATCGGCTATATCGATAAATATTAGAGTGACCAGCTATATGAACAAGGGCATCTATATGGGATTTTTCAATACTTCAGTACCACCATATACCAGAAAAATACCAGCCTATATTTTTAAAAGGACCTGTACGACGTATCAAGAAGCATGTCCGCTTATACAAATTGTAATAAATATATGTATCTCAAATCTTGCAAGTTATTGGCAAAACAAAAGCCCAAAAGAGCATAGTAGCACCCCTGGATATCTATCGATATATCGATAATATACACACACAGTCACAGACACGCGCGCTCACACAAGTAAACAACACAACCATACTTTGCTATTTCACAAATCAAAGAATTTTGCGCGCGGCCGTGAATAAAAATTGTATGTTGGTATTTTTCCGGAAAAGCACTAAAATAACAATCCCAACATATGTAGCATGCAAATGAAAATGCATTGCAAGTAGGCTCTCCAATAATAACATAGATTTATACAAATAAATGTTATTATTTGTATACATTTATTGTTAAACTATTCTTTATCAAGTGACAGTCTACATTTCTATTTCGTCAGGACAGCAACGTGCTGAACGCGTCCGTTGCCCATTTGCCTCGACGGAATTATTTCACGCGCAAAACAGTTTTGCCCACGATTTCGGTATTTCATTTCAATCATTGTTGTTTGCAAGCATATAACTAAAGAATTGAAGAAAGCAAGAATACGGCAACTAGCAACTATTAACAGAAGAATTGAACAACAATTTGGATTAGTCAAAGACGACAACAACAACAACTGTAAGAACTGTTAAGGTGAGTTCACCACTTTTATGTGCTGCACACACATAATAAATAAATAATTCAACTGCAACAGCAAATAGCAAACGCAACTTTAGTAACAACAACAACAACAAAACAAAAACAACGAGCTGCAACTCGTGGTGACAACACACGCAAGCACACACAAACACACACCATTATGAGCGTGGACACGTATGCGCCGAGTTCGACGCTCTCGTTCCTGGACATGGATGACAATGAGCTACTCCGGGGAGCGGATACGCAACCAACGCAATATGATTATCGTGACTTTACCATGCCGTCCACTTCGCAGAGTCAAACGCAAGGCGATCAGCTTGATTTGCAGGTAAGTGTTTGGACCCTGTACTCTAAACTACAAAGGGTCTACTAACTGTGCTAGAAAAAAAAATGACAAAAAAATAAATAATCAAGACTGTTTGTTCACGATCGATTAAAGATCGATTAATCGAACATTTTTAAGGCAAAATTAAAAAGAGGGCAGAATTACAACAAATTGAACAGAAAGTATTTAATTATAAAACTTTCATATTTATTTCAAGCAAACGATCGAAATCTTCATTACTTAAAGCTGCTTTTCAAGATATATTTTTATGTTAAGGATATTAAACAGAATTTTTATTCAAGTTTCCAGCTCAGTTCAGCGATATATCGAGTTTGAAAAGTTAACAACGATAACCGCATATTCATTAAAACATCGATGATATAGAGATATTATATTTTTGCAGCCCATCAATTTTCAATATAGCAATATCTGTCTGTTTGATATCAAAGATCTTGTTATGCAGGTTCTGCTACCCCTCTTTGGATCAAGTTTTTCTTAGAATATTTTAATATACATATATTCATCATATGATCATATAGTAAATTATAGTCTGGATCTGTTCTGAAAACTTCATCTTAATTCTACTATAAATTCGAAATATATTCGACTTTTTACCACTATTTGCTATTTCCGCTAAGTACAGGGTCTCCCACAGTCGAGCTGGCTCTCTTGTAGCCCTTATGGATTTTTTATTTGTTTGTAGCCCAAGCCACGTGTGTTGTCTGATTGCCTAATGTTTTTTTTGTTGTTGGTTGTTTGTTTTGTAGCCACGCCGTCTTAGCAGTGGACATGCCAACGATATACATCCCCGTTTGGCGTCCATCACTAATGATCTGGCCGATCTGCAGTTCGAGGAGGAGGACGATGAGGGCGGCGGCGGCAGTGGCATCTCTGGGTATGCCAAGGAGCTGCCACCACATGCCTGCAAATATTGTGGCATTCATGATCCGGCCACAGTTGTCATGTGCAACAATTGCAAGAAATGGTTCTGCAATGGTCGTGGCAGCACCTCTGGCTCCCACATCATCAACCATCTGGTGCGTGCCAAGCATCGCGAGGTTACTCTCCATGGCGATGGTCCACTTGGCGAGACCATCTTGGAATGTTATTCGTGTGGTGTTCGCAATGTTTTCGTCTTGGGTTTCATACCCGCCAAGGCAGATTCGGTGGTGGTGTTGCTCTGTCGTCAACCGTGTGCCGCTCAAAACTCACTCAAGGACATGAACTGGGATCAGGAGCAGTGGAAGCCGCTAATAGCGGATCGCTGCTTTCTCCCATGGTTGGTGAAGCAACCCAGCGAGCAGGGACAGCTTCGGGCTCGTCAAATATCAGCTGCGCAAATCAACAAGCTGGAGGAACTGTGGAAGGACAATATTGAAGCGACATTTCAGGTAAATCGATCAGCCGGATGAACTTACATCTTTTTAGACTGTCACCTTCTATAACTTAAAAATGTATTTCTTTGCAGGATCTGGAGAAACCCGGCATTGACTCAGAGCCGGCTCAGGTTTTATTGCGCTACGAGGATGGTTATCAATATGAGAAAACCTTTGGTCCACTTGTGCGACTCGAGGCAGACTATGACAAGAAGCTGAAGGAGTCTGCGACCCAGGAGAACATCGAAGTGCGTTGGGATGTGGGTTTGAACAAGAAAACCATTGCCTACTTTACTTTGGCTAAAACCGATTCGGACATGAAGCTAATGCACGGCGATGAGCTGCGTCTGCGCTATGTGGGTGATTTGTATAATTCGTGGAGCGAGGTTGGACATGTGATTAAAGTGCCGGATAACTTTGGTGATGATGTGGGCTTGGAGTTGAAATGCTCCTCAAATGCACCCGTCAAATGTACGAGCAGCTTTAGTGTGGATTTCATCTGGAAATGCACTTCATTCGAACGAATGACTCGCGCTCTTCGTCACTTTGCCATGGATCGGAACTCCGTCTCCAATTTCATTTATGCCCGCCTCTTGGGTCATGGACGTGCCGATGGCAACGATGAGCTTCTATTCCGTGGTCCACAGCCCAAACTATATAGTGCACCGCATTTGCCAGACCTGAATCGATCACAGGTTTATGCTGTGAAGCATGCCTTGCAGCGTCCTCTCAGCCTCATCCAAGGACCACCGGGCACGGGTAAAACAGTCACCTCGGCGACAATTGTCTATCAGCTGGTGAAGCAGCATGGTGGCACGGTTCTTGTGTGCGCTCCCAGCAACACGGCCGTCGATCAGTTGACCGAAAAGATTCATCGTACCAATCTGAAGGTTGTGCGTGTTTGTGCCAAGAGTCGTGAGGCGATTGATAGTCCTGTTAGCTTCCTGGCTCTACACAATCAGATACGCAACATGGAAACGAACTCGGAGTTGAAAAAACTGCAGCAATTGAAGGATGAAACCGGTGAGCTAAGCTCAGCGGATGAGAAACGCTATCGCAGTCTAAAACGTAACACGGAGAATCAATTGCTCGAGGCAGCCGATGTGATTTGTTGCACCTGTGTGGGAGCTGGCGATATCCGTTTGTCACGCATCAAATTCACCTCGATTTTGATTGACGAGTCCATGCAGTCCACCGAACCCGAGTGCATGGTGCCTGTGGTGCTGGGAGCCAAGCAGTTGATCCTTGTCGGAGATCACTGCCAGTTGGGACCGGTTGTGATGTGCAAGAAAGCAGCACGTGCTGGACTCTCACAGAGTTTGTTCGAGCGTCTGGTGGTCTTGGGCATACGTCCATTCCGTTTGGAGGTCCAATATCGTATGCATCCGGAGCTGTCACAGTTTCCGTCCAACTTCTTCTACGAAGGTTCGCTGCAGAATGGCGTGTGTGCCGAGGATCGTCGCCTTAAACTGGATTTTCCCTGGCCCCAACCGGAGCGTCCAATGTTCTTTTTGGTTACCCAAGGACAGGAGGAGATTGCCGGCTCTGGTACGTCCTTTTTGAATCGCACCGAAGCGGCCAACGTGGAGAAGATCACAACGCGCTTCCTTAAGGCGGGCATCAAGCCGGAACAGATTGGCATCATTACACCCTATGAGGGTCAGCGAGCCTATTTGGTCCAGTATATGCAATACCAGGGTAGTTTGCATTCACGTCTCTATCAGGAGATTGAGATAGCCAGTGTGGATGCGTTCCAGGGTCGTGAGAAGGACATCATTATCATGTCCTGTGTACGCTCGAATGAGCGACAAGGCATCGGTTTCCTTAACGATCCTCGACGCTTGAATGTGGCTCTAACTCGGGCCAAATATGGCATCATCATTGTGGGTAATCCCAAGGTGTTGGCAAAGCAACAGCTATGGAATCATTTGCTCAATTTCTACAAGGATCGCAAGGTGCTCGTCGAGGGATCACTTAACAATTTAAAGGAATCCCTCATCCACTTCCAGAAGCCCAAGAAATTGGTGAATAGCATGAACATGGGTGCCCATTTCATGTCCACCATGATGGCCGATGCCAAGGAGGTGATGGTTCCTGGATCCATTTATGAACGAAGCAGTGGCTATGGCCATCGTCAAATGCCATCGAATCCATCCCAGCCTCTTAACGGTGGTGGAAACTATGCTGGTGGACCCTATGGTGGTGGTGGTTCCTCGTCTGGTGGCAATAATATGATGAATCCCGCTGCTACATATGGTGGCTTTGGTGGCGGATCTGGCGGTAATAACAATTATGGAATGAACTCTGGTGGTGGTGGCAATGCTGCAAGTGGTGCCAGCTGGAATACAACTCATCTGCACGACTCAATTGGATATATATCGAATGATCATGGAGCTGCGGCACTAGCCAATATGCCTGTTCCCGTCGGCATGTTCATGAATATGAGTAATCTGCCGCCAAGATTCTATAATCAACATCAGCAGACTATTATGGCAGCCAAACAGAATCGTGCCATTCAATCTAACTATGCTCCACCTTTAACTACTGGTGGTGGTGCTGGTGGTGGTGGTGCTAGTGGTGTTGGTGCTGGAGCTGGTGCTGCCAAGAAGAGCAGCAAATTGTCCAAGCCCAGAGCTGGCGGCAATGGACAATCAATGGCTGTTGGAACCACTGTGGTATCCACAACAGCCCCAATATCATCAACAATAACTACAACGAGCGGATCAAGTGGAGCAGTGGCGCCATTTAGCCAACATCCAACATCGTTGTCCCTCCAAATGACACAACCAAGCGGCTTTGCTCTGTCACAGCAGCCGGAATTGTCGCAGGACTTTGGCCAGATCTCGCAAATGGATGGACTGCTCTCGCAGGATGTCTCCTTCAATGTGGTAAGTCAACTATTGCTAACCAAAGTCAACGTTTTATTTGCAACACTTGATCTCTGTTTACACTAGAATTGACCGAGTTGACATGTTTGTCAATTAGTGTAAATCCACCATTAAGCATTTAACAATTGAAAAACAGTATAGAGTTATCAGCAGTTATTATTTAATTTAAGATTTGTTCTTTTATTGATTTACATTACAGTTTATCCTCAATTATAAATACTAATGATTTTTGTTCTCTTCTTTAGTCGGGCGAACGCAGTTTGAATCAATTCTCGCAACCTTACTGAGAACGTTGAGGAGGCGCGCACAATTGCAACAACAAATGTACAACAACAAACACAACAAACAAACAACAAACAATTTGAAAGAACTTTGAAGCCATCAGCAAAAAGCAGCAACAGCAGCTGCCGCGGTAGCAGCAACGACTCGTGGCGGCAACAGCTGTATGCAGCAAAAACAACAACAACAACAGCGACAACAACAACAGCAGCAGCGACAGCAACAGCAGCAAAAACAACGTGAAGAGCAACAAAATGTAAACGAAGACGTGGACAAGGACAAGAATATGAAGAAGATCATGGAACTGGAACACACACAGAGCAAACAGGGAACTCGGCCACACACAGAAGAGAGCAAGAAGGCAAGAGAGCAAGTGGAAGCCTTAATAGAGCGACAGAGCGGCGAGCGACACAACGAGTGTGATCGCGAGCGCAAGAAAGAGTGAACGATATGGAGGGAGCGGCATCAGTAAAGAGGGCCACGCGCACACACACATTAACACCCACACACGCAGCCATAACTTTTTTGGACAGCGAACACACGCACTCACAAAATTCTTACTCACACGATTTTTGGACAGCGAACACACGCACTCACAAAATTCATACACACACACATATACATACTGAGCGAGGCCCAGAGATATCTGGCACATTTGGAAAGCTCAGCTCAGAGAGAGAGCCACCCATATAAGCCACGGCAGCCGGCAGTGCAGTTCAGTCGGTCGGCGGTTGCGGGACGTCGCGGTTCGTGGCTGGAGCGGGCGACATTCACAAGGCGTGATTAATGAAGCTGCCGCCGTTTTGTAATAGTGGCCAGGATGATGTGCTAATTATGCGCCACATGATTTGTGATAACGAATTTATGCGTGGGAAGGTGCCGCTTCAAGATTCCCAATAACTTCCTGTTAAAACAAAAACAAAATCTAAAACAAAACTAAACCCAACAGAGAAAAAAGAAACGCAACGAAACTTAACAACATCCTGAACCCGTTCTTTTTTATTATTATTATTTTTGTTTTTCTTTTTTGTTTTAAATCTTTATTTTGTCTGGACATTTGTCTAGTTTTGAGAATTTCCATTGAATTCCACTTTTGCCACTGTTGTCATTAAAAGAAAAACAAAAAATACGTTCTTGTTAATTGTATGCGAATGCCAAATGTTTATGTTCCAAGCATGTTTCCATTTATTAGTGAAAAGTGGCGCCCCCAAGCGGCGGCGACGACAACGACAACAGCAGTCAAAATTAAAATTAATTAATTCGAACTGCTTGGAGATCGATTTCTGTCTGTTTTCTGTCCAGCAATTCGACACATTTTTTTCAACTCTAATTTTTTTTAGAATTTGTTACTTAAATAAAAAAGAAAACAAAAACAAAACTAATTATCAAATTTAAAAAAAAAAGTAATTACAAATACTAGAAAAGTGGCACACTCAAGAAGTGAATGGTGGCCAAGCAAAAAAACATATTGAATTTCAACACATTTAATTGTTTATAATTTTCTACTTAAAGAGAAAATTAAGTGAATATATTATTTTGCAAAACATTGGAAAATGTTGTGATCATCGCATCGTTAAAAATTATTTGTTTACAACATCCACAATAAGAAAATACAATAAATATTACTAAAAATAATTGACAAGAATCTGTATACATACATACAACATACATATACATATATATTTTTTCAACATACGTAAATATTGTATTTTCACTCCCCCCTTATCCCATCAGTTTAACCCTCTGAAACGTGAGTTTTGAAAAGTTCTTAATAAAGAATTTCATTTAATATGCGAACTGATGAAAAACTATAAACGAAAGGCGCATTTATTATTATTCGACAATGGTTTTAGGTTTGTTTATCTATCGATTGCAACTCTTTCGCTTAACATACTTCATATTCCATGACTGTTTTTTTGTTTGTTTTACATTTTTCTTGCTTTCTAAAATTTATTTCACACTTTGTGGATTTTTTTTTTGATTTTCGAGAACACTGCATGTCAAGGTCAAAAAAAAGTGAAATTAAAGGATTCACTTTTTCTTTCCTGACACGCTTACAAATAAATTGACGCGAAGCGATTAAACTTTACAATTACATTAAAGGAGGCGTAAGGATACGAATTTTTTTTTGACTTTTTTGAAAATTTGAATAATGCACATAGACAAAAAGAAAGCAATTAATAATAAAGATAGCATTCAAATTCAATTGGAATACATAAATAATAAGAATCGATCATTGAATTTGAATTTACAAAATATACTTTTAACTAAACATTTCAATTGTTTTACAATATTTTTCTATTCGATTATAGTATATATTTATTATATTTTTTGTATATAGTATCTTGTTTCTGTTGTGCATCGCACATGCTTTGGGAATGTGTATGTATTCTTGTTTGCGAGAAAGGCTGAAAGAGATGCATATTATGTATTTGGGCATAAAAATTTATAAATTTTGTTTCTATATAAAAGTCATTGAAATTAACTACATTAAAATTGACAAATGTTGACTTGTAAAAGTTGTCAGACCCAAAAATCACAGCAAAAAAATTTAATATCCCTTGTTTCACATTTTAGTTAACTTTTTATGTCACAAATTGTAAGTATGAGTGTAAGTAAAAATCAAATCATCTTCTATAATCATTATAGGTACAATTTTATAATATTGGTTATAAAAACTATCCTTACTAACCTACACCAGGTACAGTAAAATCTGAGGACTTTGGTTCTTGTATTTTTGGATATAAAAATAGCCCCTTTTTTCTTATAAACTCTATCAGACTTTAATTATCAACAATATTTCGTAAATACGAGGATGAACTTACAAGTCATTATCGAAATTAGCAACTAATTTGAACAGGTTACCATATCTGGCGATCCTATAAAGAACCATCAGTTGATCCTAAAAACGACTTAAAAGTCCATCCTCGCATCTGGTCTAAATCCCTATGAGCAGCAGGCATCTTGGCCTACTAAAACTAACCTGTTGAGTGTATTATATGGCTGAGATATGGCAGACATATATGGAGGAATGTGTATCTTTGGTTTTAAACAAGATTTGTGGCTGTGATCATCTTTGATGGAACAGTCGGTGCAGTATTTCGTGCAAGCATCAAATGTTGATGCTGATGTGGATGCGAATGTGATGAATGTGGATGATGGGTGTGTGAGGGATTCGAATGAAGAGGCATGGCTGGCTGATGCATGGGCATACGTTGCGTATGATGAATGGGTGTGAATATGGAGGCTAAATCCAATGTATGCTCTAGTCGACGTGCCGAATTCACAAATGTTGCCTTGACGCGCTCAAAGGTCGCGTTATCGTAGACAGAACGTGCCGTATTAGACAAATCGAAAGGCTCTAAAAATAGCAAATAGACAGGCATTAGTTTATACGAGAATAATTTGAGAAACTCTTTAACTTTACCCTCAATGCTGAGTTCCTTCCATTGGTGAATATCGTTCTTGGGACTCTTGGCCAAACGGCAAGAGTTTACTGGCAAAACGCCACCAGTGCGTATGGATATAGCATTATTACGATAACTGCAAGCAAAAAATTTTAAGTAATATATCTATAGTATATACAATTGGTAAACTCACTCGAAATTGCTGTAGTACTTAAGGAAACCCAGCAGATGTTCCCCCAAAGTTTGTGTGTTGTGCGTCTGATATGGCTCAATCGGTTCAATGAGGTCTAGATCGAGGCAATCCTGTTGCCCCAAATTAAACTTCTCCGGATAGAGAGCCTGCAAACAGGGCAGCACATGCGGCGTACAGCCGTATTGTAGATAATGTAACACCATCAGCACCAGCGAATAGCTCGAGACTGTCATTCGCTTGGCATCGTTAATGTCATGATATTGTGCCCACAGCTTCACAATGACCACAAGTGGACGCGTACGCCAATCCACTGTACGGAGAAGAAGGAAATTTCCATTAGTTTAGAGAAATTAATCCTTTTTTTTTTGGTAGTTATTGATACTTACACTGCGCATACAATTGCAGTAAATATGTGTTTTTAATGCCCACACAATTGTTATAGTTGAGATCGACCTCGATGCCGTTCATCCGATCTTTGAAGCGAAGAATCGGAACTCGCGCCTCGATCAAGTTGAAATCCTGAAATGCTTCTGTGGCAAGACGTAAATCATGAATATAAGCTGGGATAACAAAGGTTAATATACAATAGAGATATTTGATAAATGACAGATAAGATTAATTGCAGAAAGTCGTCAGATTCTATAAGGTACAAGGTTCCAAGGATTCGATTTTGATACTTCTTAAAAAATTTAAAATCTCTAGCTTTACATTTTAACCAACTTCTCCTCTCCTCAACTTCTTCTTTAATGTCATGTAGCTGATTCTCAAAAATTTAATTTATGAGGAAGGAATTATTTCAAAAATGAGAAAAATATGGCTTTTTAAAGTTGTTGAAACTTTAAAAATACTTAATCCATTTCCAACTGGGATTTCTCTTTCTTTTAACATGATTTTCCCTCTAAATTCCAAATAAATTTACAACCCTTCTATTTAAAATCTAAATCTAAATCGAATCGAATATAAAAGTTGAAAATCAAATGTGATTGTCCAAGAAGTCAACTCTTTACTTGCCCATTTCTTTAAGCACAGTATGGAATAGATTCAATGTCATCAGTGCCTCTGTGCGCAGCTCGTTGTGATAATGATGCTGCTGTTGATGATGCGATGGTTGCTCCGACAACAGGCACATATCAATATCCGAGGAGTCTGTGCCAAAGCCAGTAATGGTCGATCCCACCAGGCAGATGCGATAACGTGAAAGCATGGGCTGCTGTAAGGAAAACTTTTTAAGATTTTTTGTGTCCCGTTCTTTTAAGTCAACACTCACATTTATCCAGATGAATAGATAGCGCCACAGTCGCATCTTTAGCTTGAATTTGGCATGTGTCTGTTGTGCTCCACGGAAGCGTTTCCATATGTCCAACGATAAATTGTCGTACTTGCAGTGGCACAATAATTGCTCTGGTTGCACGTTCAATTCAACGTTGCGGGCATGGTCCAAATAACGATCTGGTGGCAAGACCAGCTCATACCAGGATGGTGGCCATGTGGTGCTGCCATTGCAGCCACAATTCGGTCCACAATAATGTGGATAAGGCATATTGTGTGTGTGCGTGTGGGTGTGTGTGGGTGGCGGTGGCACACTAAATGGTAACATTGCATGCAACCCATTAATATTACCCCCCACAAGCGGGGATCCAGTCAAAGGATGCGGCGACAACTGTTGTCCTGTTCCTGTCACTATGGGCGTGGCCGCAGCCGTCGGAGTGGGCGTGGGCGACACGGACAACACCTCGGTGGGCGTCAACCTGCAGTATAGTATGGTACGTAAATGAATAATTATGAAATAAATTATACTTTGAATAATTTAGACACTTGGTAACTGTAAGAAATTGGGCTCAAATTTCACTCTATGGTTGTAGCCACTGAACTAAACTTTCTCCTAAGAATTTGTAGGCGTAAACTGTCCCTATCTACTTATATCTTATATCTACTTATCTAATACTCTTTGGACATTTTCCTTTCTTTTTTTTCTATCCGCTTTCACATACCGACTTCCACTGCTCCATTGTGACTCACTGGCCAGCGAGCAAGTGGACAATGCTGGTGACACGGCACCAGGACGATGCACCTGAAGGCGGCTGTGGGCGGATCCGCTTGACATGCTGCTGGGACTTGGAGCATAGACAGTTGGATAACATGGTGAATTGGGATGATTCCAAGCAGTTGAAGTGTTTGTATAACCATCGCCAAATCCAAAGAATACTTGTGGTTGTTGTGGTGTCTGTGTCTTGTTGTTGTTTTGAAACAACAGTTGTTGTTGTTGTTGCTGCTGCTGATGTTGTTGTTGTGTCTGTTGTTGCATCATAAATGGTAGTGCCGCATAAGTGGGACTAGGAACAGCTGTAACGGTTGCAGGTTCCACGTTCTTGCCACAACAATTATTGTTAGTGTTGGCAGGATTGTTGTTGGCAGCTGCCGCTGTGATTGCCTTGTCCAATTGCGCACAGCTTATCATATTTGTGGGTGTGGTGGCGACAGCATCTGGCGATAGTGCTATTGGTGATAGCATACCAGGACCAAGCAGTTGCAAAGTTGGCGGTGGCTGTAGGAACATATTCTTTCCCGTTGCAGCAACAGCAACTGTTGCTCTAGTTGCCGTTGTTGCTGTCGCTGCTGCTGTTGCACCGTCTGAGGATGTCGACGACGACGGCGGCGGTGGAGAGACATTAGCTCCATTGACTGCTACTGGCGTTGGTAGCAATGGTGGCCTCCGCTTGAAGCCAGCTGTTGCAACAGTTGCTGCTGATGTTGCTGCAATTGTTGGCGGTGGCACATCGACATCTACATTCACATACGTTAGATTATAATAATTTTGATGGTCTTTGCCCTGCATCAAATGATATGAATGCTGTTGCATCTGAAAGAATTCATTCTTGCCAGCAACACTGCAACTATTGCCAAGAGAATTGCCACCAACAGCAGCAACATTCGGCATGCGTCTATGCGATGCATTAAAGTTGCTCGCATTTAATATTTCAATTGATTTTTGTGCTGTTGTTGTTGTTGTTGCAGGCGAGCTAATGTTGTTGCTGTTGCTATTGAAATGCATCTTTTTATTGTGCCGAAAATGTGAATTGTGCCTGTGATTATTGTTATGATTATAATGTTGCTGATGTTGTTGTTGTTGCTGCTGCTGTTGACCGTGAGTGTGTGTTGCATGGTGTGTGTGTGATTGTGGCTGACCATGCGAATGTTGCTGATAGCCATTATAGTTGTAGTTAGTGTTACGATATCGCTGCTGATAACCGCCCGATGATTGCTGGTGCTGCTGCTGTTGTTGCTGAGATTGCTGGTGTTGCTTATGCTGTTGATTGTTGACCTTGTCGCCATCGGGCAGCAACTCCTTTTGCAGAAACGATGCAATCGTCAATTGCTTCGGCTGGGAATAATAATACTGATAATAATGCGGTTGCTGTTGATCCGATGTTGCTGTTGCCGTTGGTGCTGTTGCTGTTGCAGCTGCCATTGCCAGTTCCGTTTCCTTTTGTGTGGCCAACGCCGCCTCCAATTGCTGCTGTAACAAGTGAAAATACTTGAGTGAATCTTATCAAAATATAACAGAAATCCTTGCAGGAATTGTTTATCAGGTGAGGTTTACAAATCTCTAAAGATTTTAATGATAATCGTTTTGATTAAGATCGAACTTTTATTTAATATAGCTAACAAGGGAATGGCCTTTCAAGAAGATATATATTGATATAATCTTTTCTTCTAAAAAATGAAACCTCTTTTCTTACTATAAGTCCTGCAAGGATCTTAAAATTTAAAGAAGAAAGTTTTTGAAAGTTTAAACATTAACTTGACAATTCTGCTCACTTCTTTTTGTTGCAACGTCGGCTGCTGTGGATAACTTGTCTTCCAGAAGCACAATGGTTGCTGTCGTGTCCTTAGACCCTTGTTACTGTTGCTGCTGTCCTGTTGCTGCTTAGACGCGACCGCAGCTTCTATTGCTGCTGGCGGTGTGTTGCTTTGTTGCTGTTGTTGCTGATTCTCAGTGTGACTATTGTTGTTGCTGCTGCTGGTGCTGCAGTTAGTTTGAATTGTTGATGACTCGGAACAGCTATGATAATACGAAGATGAGCTTGAAGATTCTGTTGTAGATGAAAGCGAGTTGCGTTTCTTATTGCCGTTGCTGCAGTTGTTGTTGGTGTTGCAACTAGTTTTCAATTGCGATTTGCTGTTGTTGTTGTTGTTGCTCTCGTTGCTACTATTGTTGTTGTTGTTGCTTTCAATGCTCAGCTTGCAATTGATGTCTTCAACAATGTTTTGATTTTTTATCAGTATGTTGTTGTTATTATTGTTGCTGCTGCTGCTATTGTTGTTGTTGGTCAGCTTTGCTGTTGTTGCTACGTGTTGCAGCTGTTGCTGCTGGTAATAGGCAGCCTGTTGCTGCTGCTGCTGCTGTTGGTTGCAGTTGTAACTGTTGCTGTTGTTGTTGTTACTATTAGAGCTATTGCCAAAATATTTCTTTCGCGTGAAATTATGCACGTTGCTGTTGTTGTTGTAGTGCATATGTTGCTGTTGTTGTTGCTGCTGCTGTTGCTGGCGCTTTGTATTCTTATTATCGTTATTGTTGTTGCTGCTGTTATTGTTACTGTTGCTGCTGGTGTTGTTACTATTGTTGTTATACTTTGCCTGTCGCAACATACTTGTATTTTTGTTATTGTTGTTGTTGTATTTATTATGCTTCATTTGGGAGCCACAGCGAAAGTCACGTTGCTGCTGCTGCTGCAGTTGTTGTTGCTGAGCTGTTGTTGTTGCAGCAGCAACACCATCCACTGCAACATTCGTGGGAAAGATTTTCATTTCAGACCTGGTCGTGAACATATCCCAGGAAAATCCGTATAAAAAATTGCTTAAAGCAATTTATGTGTTTAATAAAGACTAAATTAATTTTAAAACGTATATATATTTTATTTTTTTTTATAATTTTATTTTTTCTCTTTTAATTTGTTTTTTTGTTATTTTTTAAATTTTTATTTATTTATTTTTTTGCTTTATTTGTTTTTTTTATGCACTTAGCTTGTGGCATTATTTCATTTACTTTTCAGTTTATTCTACGATGTTTTTCTTTTCTTATTTGTTATTACGATGATTTTAACATTATTTTTGACCTTTCACTTTATTCTTCTTATTGGAATTGGCATTTTTGTAGCGCCACTACTGTAGAAAAATAACCGTACTTTTTCTTGGTGCATGTATATATGTTTATCCTTGTTGTTCTACCAACGATCAGCTATAGCGCTGTAAATGCAGTGTGTGTGCGATAGGGAGAGCACATAAATTCCGTTATTCCTGAAGAACCAACGCAACATAGAGAAGACAAAATTAATAATTCATTTTGGAGGTGCAGAAGAAAATGGCGCAAATTTATCACTCAGACCTAAACAAAAACAAAAGCACTACAAGTGTATACGTACACTTATGTATATGTATTTATTATTGTTAAACACTTACCATAAAATGCTGAATATTATTACATTTAAACGGTGCTTAATCTCGAAGTGCGCTTAGCGCACGGCTCCGTTTGCAACTAATATATTGCTATAACACAAAATGGGCACATTAATACTAATAGGAACATTTATTTAAAAATTGTGGCACATCTTATATGTTTTATTCTGATTTAACACTAAAAACTAAAAAAAAATAGGCAAAGCGCTACTTTTAAGCAAGAGCAGCAACTACAAAAGTATCGATACATAAATCTGACAGTCGCAACAGTGCTACCATCCTTTTTGAAGGAAAAGGAAAAAATGTCGCAGTGCTGCCAACTTTATTAAAAGGATATGAAAAAATGACGGTAAATTTAAGTAGATTTCAGAATGACCGAAAAATATTTTCAAAAAAGGCAGAATTCCTCAGATCTCTTATCTTAACTTTCACGCGATTGGACTTTGAAAAAGTCAGAAGATGAATTAGTAACACTGCTCAGCTGTAAGGACACCTTTGCGTTGCATACTTTTTTAACGATCCTTTAATAACAGTTTGAACGACAGTATATTATGATATGCTAACGATGTGTTACTGCTCTTAATAAATATCAAATTTAACCAATTCATTAACTAAATTATATTAAAGCCTCAGTATTTATTAAACAGTGTCTTCCAAAACAGACGCGCCGGCAAAATAGTGTCCCGTTTTACGCAACTTGGATCTTTCAACCTAAAATATAAGAGTTTTTAAGAACTTTTCATATTAGTTAGTTTCGTAACTTACTGAAAGTGTGAACGCCGTAAGCGCTCCAAGTAACCTTCCGTTGCAACGGCGGGTAGAAAAATCTTTCGCACTAATCGCGGTACTTGTGGCATCATTTGCCGCGCCAACTTTAGATGTGAGTTGGCCACACCAGCCACTTCAAATATGCATTCCTCGACACCCTTATCATTGCGTTCACTTCGCAGTATACGCTCCTGGCTAACGCCGTGCTTTATCAAGACTTCGAGGGGCACACAAACCGTTTGTTGGCGTCCAGTGTGTGGAATGGCACGCAACAACATGGAGATACCTTGTGCTTTGCCAAGATGTGAGGCGGCATGATCCACCTGCAGATTCTTCACATCGCTCAGCTCCACCAACAAATGTAGCAGTGATGAACAAGTCTGGTCGGCATAATCCTCCAATTCACGAAGCGTTTCAAACGCTTTATTAGGAGCTCGTTCACGTGCAGTAACCAGCCGACGTAGATACATCTTATTTAGCTTGCGTGCGCCTATAGTCCGCCTCAATTCTCTCAGTACCGGCTGATCTTTTACATAGGATTGACTGCCTTCTGGCTCGAAGCACTTGTCTATGGAATCGTACCAAAATTTTAGACGCAGCTTGGCTATTTGAGGCTCGCTAATCTGAAATATTACAATTTGTTTATTCTCCTTCAGCTGTCATCATATCTCTCTTATACTGAACCCAGCACAACTTACCTGGGCACCAACAGATCGCGAGACTTCCACATTGAAAGCTCGCAGAGCAAATGCTGCTGGTCGCAGGTTCTTTGGCAGTAACAGAGTGCTTAGATAGTTTTCATAGTCATATTTCCTGTGGATTTATAAACATTTATTATACAAGAATTATACTGTTTTAAGGTACTTACTGCACCAGGCCCATGCAATATTTGGAACAATATTCATCTTCTCTGGTGGCTGCTGTTCTTTTATCTATTGTTTTCGACTGCTGTTTTTTTCGATCACTTTTTAGGTCGTGAATGGCGGAGCAAGCGCCACTTGAACTCACATGTCGCGTAACAAGTTTGGACAAATACAATTGTCCAAAGCAATTTTGTAACAGGCGCCGCATTAGTTATTTTATTTTGTTACTAAACAGAGCTGCGACGATTTCTTATCGTTATCGATAAGCCTAGGTGGCGCTAACAGGCAAAGTATTTGTAGTACAGTGTTACCAGAAACAAATTAGACCGATAACTGCCAATAACGACTTTACATAAATTTGATCAAATTTCTGCCTTGTTTTATATAAAAAATAACTTGGTAATTTTAGATTGTTCAGCTTTGAAATTAAGACAGATTTTGCAGATTTACTATCCAAATATGCAACCCTTCAAGAGCCAATCATCGCAGCAGTATTTTTTGCGATTAGTAATCCATTACCAATATACATAGCTTTTATATTAATATTACAATTAGCACTAATTTTGATAAATGTGTAGCTATATATTTATCATATGCAATTAATACATAAGTTAATTGAAAAGATTTTAAATTTGTAATATAAACTGCTGTCAGAATTTTCGATAAATCGATGCACATTCTATGAGCAACTCTACAACACAACACTCATCACTGGTTTTTCTTTTCTAGCCGCCATTCAAAAGTGTGTTTCTAGAGCATTTTGTCGTAAATTCAAAAGAAAGTGCAAAAAACGTGAAAATCTAATAACACAATATTTGTTTAATCGGTGAGTACATTATTCTGTACATAATAAGCAAACAGTTTGTGAATTAAACGCTGGTACAGACACGAAAGCAACAGCAACAGCTCGCTTCCTTCATTGTTAGACTAGCGTGTGTTTATTTATTTACATATGAGTGTGCGAATTTTAGAATACGTTTTATTTTAATACAGTTTATCAGACAACAACATAAGCTTGCATTAGTATAAGCTTTCGATGAATATGCTTAAAATGTACAATTTGTTGTACAAACGCATGTATAGTTGGCTCCGTTGTCCGTTGGGCAACAGATAACAACATTGCGCTGTTTACATATGTATAAAGTGCAATGGAGGTGGCAGGAATGTGCGAAATTAGTATAAAATGTATTCAGAACAATGAACATATCAAATATGTGCATCAAAATGACATTAGGTTAATAAATTCGCTGACATTTAAGTAAAATATCAAAATTTCAGTGCAGGGATGTCACCCAGTTATAAATTGTCAGAATGTATCGGTTTTATTTGATGACGCGACAACTCTAACAAAAATTAATCGACAACTTTTACCCCACGGTCGATATCTTCAATGCTTTTTTCTCTGCTCAGCAGATTTTCGTGTGCACTAAAAATAAAAAAAAAATTAGAAAAACAAATAGATTATACAAAGTAAAAATAAATTACTTGTTAAAGTGAACCGTGTACATGATAATATTAAATGTAGTACAATCAATAATTGTACAGAAGTGTTAATATATCTGCAAAATCCCAATGAGCTAAATAGTATAAATATACATATGAAAAAATCGCTAACTGCGATAGCAATAACAAAAAAGAGGAACAACAATAACAGCAACGTACGTGTGTGTGTGTGTCTGTCTGTGTGTTGTAATTGAACGGATAGCGACAGCAACACACGGTACCCAGAAAGAGAGAAAAACAGAAAAAACAGAGTATATTCAAATTAGAATCGTGAGACGACGACATTCCATAACTGAGCTGCGTAACCAACACTAATTTACAACACTGACAATGCAGCAGCAAACGGATCAGGATAAATCCAGCTAAATAACCAATAGGCAATAACAACGAAACGAAAGCAGCAGCAACAACAGCAAGCGGAAGAGGGAGCGAGAGGAGGAATCACGCGCCACCAATACGGGAAACAACAACAAAAAAAATGTTAGCTAAATGCTAAGTTATCTACAATTATTATTTATTGGCGGGTCTACATTTTGTTGTACGTGTGTGTGTGTGTGTGTGTGTGTGTGCACCCCAATTGGGAAGCTATCCCAGTGTTTTTTTTTGTTTTTTTTTTTTTGGAATTTTCAAGCCCAAAATGCATACGCACGCGTTGTCAGCCTATTAATTTAGCATATTATTAATTGATGGCTGCTCTATGTTAGCTTTTGCCATATTGTCTCAGTTGCTGCAGCTAATTGTGCACATTTGAGTGCGCAAAACATGCGCGCGCCTCCTGACGTACCTATATTTATATACATATATATAACAATTATATATCTACAAATATGTTTGTCTGTCCGTTGTCCGCTCCTCCGTCCATCTGTTTATCCGGCAGAGCAATTGACACATTTGCAATTTACTAAATATTTGCTTACCACATACCTAAAGTACTTTACTCTGGAAGTTAACTTGTTTGCATATAGTTTAGTTTAGTTTGGATCCATCCTGGTTATTAGGTATCTGCGTATTTGTTATTTATTTGTCCGGCCTTTTGCAAAGTACAATTGCACAGAAAATCGAAAACATTTCATACAACCGTAGCATGGTCTATTGGGCATTTTATAAGAACTTCCCAACTTTGGTTTGACTTCAGATTTTTATAACAAACCTTAAATAGATATTAGATACAAATGAAAGTGAGAAAATTTTGAGTTATGAACTAGTTGAATTTCTTTTGATTTTTAGTAATGAAAAATGTATCTTTTATGACCTTTAACCCATCAAAAGCAGCTTTTATTGCTTCTTAAATGTTGGCAGCACTTGCTGGGTGGGGGTGAACTTTTTTACCCTCAAGGTTGTCTCCAGCGCCTCAATTGTATAACACAGTTCTGTTATGTTATGCGACGCTGTGTTTATCTTTTGATATTCAATACGCTGACTTTGTAGTCTCTCTCTGTCTGAAGTGTATGTACAGTAAACTCTTTGGTGAACATACGCCAATATCTTGGCTTAGAATAGGGGCATTTACCGATTAGTCAGCCTCATAAAAGAATATATATATTTATATGTTCCTTTGTCTGACTCTTTGTCTCAAGGATAAAACCACATCAGGTTGAGAATGCCAAAGACATTTTGTTTTTATTGATTGTAGTAAACTGTGAAATACATTTGGCTTAAATCAGATGGCTAACGTGACTAACATACTACGTACTTAGTCTGTGCTCTCACTCTCTTTTCTCCTTTGTTTTGCATTCGTAAACATTCCCTTCTGACAATGTGTAATTTTTCTTTACACTTTATTTCTTATACAATTGGCATTTTTACGATCACAGATCGATCGCCCCTTGATTATATTGAGGTAGTAGCTTTGAATTATCGATAGTGAAAAGACCATGAAGTTGATATTACGTATGTTATTATCAGGGTAAATTCCATTTAGGTCTCAAGTATCAAGGAAATGGCTTTAGTTTTGCAAAATCAAAAGAGTGGCAAGAATAATTGTAGCTTTATCTAAGTATGTTTAAATAATCAGACATGTTCTTCAAATCTCTAAAAAAGAAACTAATCAATATAATTCAATATCTATAAATGTATTTCATCAAGTTAAATTCATTTCTAAATCGAATAAAATGGCATTAAATCGAGTTAACTTGAATTTATTATTGTATTAAACTCCCAAATAATGATCAGCTTAGTTAGAACTTTGAAGACTTCAAAAATATGTTCAAAAAGTAAATCTTTGGCATTTTAGTAGCAGCAATATTTCGTTGGGTTGTTGGGTTAGCTAAAAAGCCAAAATCCTTGTTATCAGAGACTATCACCTCTGGGAGCTGGTATACCAAGCTCCCAATTTGTCTTTTGAATTATAATCTAAATGAATTTCATTTCATTTTCATATTAATTTTATTTAATTCAGTAAATTTTAAATTTGTTATCAATCTCTCATATTTTGTTGGCATTTGAAAACAGAGGTTGTTTGGTTTGAGAACCTTACATTAAGGCTTTAAGAGCTTTGCAGAACTTACCTCCATAGTTAGTTGTTTCAACATATTGAATGTATACTGTGGGTATGTTTACACCGCACACACACACACGCACACACACTTGAGTGTAGATCCGCCATGATGTTACGATATGTGGCCCAATGTTTACTAATAAATTCTTACAGAAAACAACAACGCGATACAACGATAACAATATATAAATAATACACGCATAGAGAGTCTCTGAGAAAGAGATCAGAGGAGAGAGAGAGGAGAACGAGGAGGAGGAGGCAGAGACAGAGAAGGTGCCGAAGTGAAAGGTACTGGTACTGGTACTTGGGCTGGTTATCGTTAAGTTCTAGCCATGGTGAGTACCAATCTGGTGGTGCCAGTGGTGCTGTGGGGTCCCACAGCTCCCACACACTGCATCTCGAGCGTCTTTCTATCGGATGATCAATGCACACTCGTCACCGGCTGCTACGATGGACAAATCTGCCTGTGGCAAGTGGAGCCAACCACATTAAAGATGTCACCACGTTGCCTACTCGTGGGACACTCGGCTCCAGTGCTGTGCCTGGTCCGTGCCTCGTTGCTGCCAGAGAATAACTTTCTGGTCAGCTCATCGGAGAACGGGGAAATGTGCACCTGGGATCTGATTGATGGCAAATGCACCGAGGCGGTTAAATTGCCACAGGTGCATACACAAATCCAAAGCTATCACACGGCAAACAGTGAGGATGTGCGTCTCTTTTGCATCGGCTACTATGCAGAGATTATGGTCATGGATCCATTTAGTCTGGAGGTCATCTATGTACTCAGCTCGAAGGTGAAACCCGACTGGATATCGGCCATACATGTGTTGCGTCCCATGCGACGTAAGGATGATGTTGTCCTGGCCATCACCACCACAGGCACTGTCAAAGTGTGGACCCTTACGGGCAATGAGAACAAGCATGCGGAACCGATCTATGAGAATGAATCAAAGGAGATTCGTTGCCTGAACGCCATCACAATGAATTGCTGTGCCCAGAATCAACGTACAGTATTGCTGGTCTGCACCAAATATTGGCAAATCTATGATGCCGGTGACTTCACGGTCCTCTGTTCAGTGATTGCTCCGGCCCGGGAGCGCTGGCAGGGCGGAGATTTCATAACCTCAGATCGGGTTATGCTCTGGACGGACGAGGGCAAAGGGTATCTATATAAATTGCCAGCAAACTGTATACCGGACAACAAGGAGTTCCATTCAAAGAGCGTTGTACGCGATGCACCGTATCTTTATTTTGTCCTACAGCATGCCGGGGACAAGGTTCTATCGTGTCCACCAGCCATGAAGCTGCTAACTGGCAATCAGACACATTTCCTGCTACGCGGTGATTCCGAGGGTTATATTTCGGTGTGGAATGTTCCGGAGGTGCCATTGGACAATATAAGTATATTGCAGGCCAAACAAATGCCACCACGTATACAGAAGCCTCACGTGTGCACCTCGTTGGTGGAGGCATGGTCTATAATGGATCCACCGCCTGTTGGCATTCTCGATCAGCTGTCGAGGATAACCGAGTCACCAGTGAAGCTAACATCCAGCATTTATTTGCCACAACAGAGTCGTTTGGTAATTGGACGCGAGGATGGCAGCATTGTCATTGTGCCGGCAACACAAACGGTCATGATGCAGCTGCTCGTGGGGATTAAGCAGAACTTTAGTGATTGGCCATCGCATCAGATACTTTATGGTCATCGGGGTCGTGTCAATTGTTTGCTTTGTCCATCCATGGTGCATCCACGCTATGAGAAATCACATCTACTCTCGGGTGGCATTGATTTTGCCGTCTGCTTATGGGATCTGTACAGTGGAAGTTTGTTGCATCGTTTCTGTGTTCATGCCGGTGAGATCACCAGCTGCTGGTTCCTCCCGATAGCTGTAGTCCACGCATACTCAAGTGTATTTGCTCGGTGGCCTCGGATCATTCGGTGACGCTTGTTAGCCTCCAGGAGCGTAAATGTGTAACGCTCGCCAGTCGACATCTTTTCCCAGTTGTCACCATCAAATGGCGACCTCTTGACGATTTCCTCATTGTTGGTTGCTCCGATGGCAGTGTTTATGTGTGGCAAATGGAAACTGGTCATCTGGATCGTGTCCTACACGGCATGCTTGCCGAGGAGGTTCTCTCCGCTTGTGATGAGCAGGCATTGGAGGAGGGCGGTGGTTCATCCGCAAGTGCGGCCAATTCGGCCAGTGAGATGGGCATGGCCAATCCAGCGGTGCACTTCTTCCGCGGCCTGAAGTCACGCAATATGAATGCCATACGACATGCCACACAACGGGGCATACATCAGTTGCAACAACTTCAGGGACACAATCAGGGCAACTTTGATTTCCTCATGAAGCATCGCAGCAATCCGTTAGTTATTCAGGGCTTACGTACCAATCCCAAGGATGCCGAGAGCCATATACTCTTCTTCGATATCGAGGGTTTAATATTTGAGCTGCACAGCGAGGAATATGCCCAGATGACGCCGGCCACGTTGGAGGCATTGGGTGTACATCTGCAACATCCCAAGGATGGCAAATCAATGCACATTGATGCAAGCAAAAAGATTGGTGACTTCTTCATCAAGGTGAAGAACAAGGCTGTCGACGTTGAGAAGATCCTTAAGGATAAGGACAAGCATGGACTGGTCCAAAAGTTCAAGAAGACCGAAATTGTTGAGAAGAAGGTGCAAGCGAAGGTGGAAAGCCTCCAGAAGGCAGTCGAAATGCATGACGATCAGCAACAGGATTTGAAGAGTAAGATTGCATCCAAAATGGAAGTAACCCATGTCATGGAGGTGGCACAATTGTTGCTCTCACTGTTACACTCCTGGGGTCTCGATCCCCATTTGGATAAGGTGTGTGAATCGCAGCTGGGATTGCTACGTCCCATAGTCCCCATCTCTTATGGTGTACTCTCCAAGGCTGGCTACATGTCCCTGTTGTTGCCTACGTGGCAAAATAATTATG
This sequence comes from Drosophila putrida, assembly GCA_037043535.1. Lineage (NCBI taxonomy): Eukaryota > Metazoa > Arthropoda > Insecta > Diptera > Drosophilidae > Drosophila > Drosophila putrida. Next base: position 511,993 of record JBAMBI010000996.1, read on the forward strand.
CTATACCACCGGGTCTGTTGCAGTTGCCCTCCAGCTCCAAGAAACGTCCTATTCCCGAGGAGCTACGTCGCTTGGAGCATCTAACAGCCATCTTCACGTCACGTCTGCATTGGGAATTGAGCACCACTTTGACATCCAATCATATACTGGCCTTGGTGGCCATGTCAAATACATTGATGTCCATGAGCGCCGCATCATTTCTACCCGATAGCGAGAAGCACAAGAAGCTACAGCGTCTGGCCCAACGTTCGGAGTCCACGCTGAGCAATGAAGAGGAACGCGAGGAGCTGCTAGCCCATCACACGTCACAGATCAAACAGGGCTGGAGTTTGTTGTCCACACATCATTGTTTCCTTCTGCCCGATAAGATTGAGGCATTGGAGCCAAAGAAATTCAAGCGTCCCCAAGTGGAGATGATGGTGAAGCGTTGGCAGCATCATTGCATCGAGATACGAGAAGCAGCCCAACAGATTCTACTCGGTGAACTCACACGGATGGGCAAGAAGGGACGCAAACAGCTTGTGGAAAGCTGGGCACAGTATTTACCCCTCTATACGCACACGGAACCGATTGTGGGTGCCCAACAGGTGGCGGCATTGATTAATAGCCAAGCGGGTGGGGCTGGTGGTGGATCTGGAGGTGGTGGTGGCTCTGGTGGTGGCAATTCCATGATGGGCAATGGCAGCAATTCAATGGCGGGTGGACAATCGATGGCTGGCGGTGGTGTTGGTGGCACTGGAGTTGGCGGTGGTGTTGGGGATCAACATCAGGATGAGGATTATGAGGAGGAAGAGGAGGAGATAATACGAAAGCCGTCCAGTCTGTCGGAACTTAAACGTAAACAGACAACTGCTGTCATTTTGCTGGGCGTAATTGGCGCTGAATTTGGTCAGGATATATCACAGGAGTCACCAAATCATCGTGGTAGCATCAGCATGGGTCCGGCGGCCACCGAACGACGCAAATCTTCGGTCGTTGAGGGTTTCGGCATTGCCAACAATTTGGCACGTCTAACATCGATGGCATTGGCTCATCTGTTGTATGCTCCGCCCTCACCAAAGTTGCCACAATATACACCATTGCGACGGGCTGCAATTGATTTATTGGGTCGTGGCTTTACCGTATGGGAACCGTATCTGGATGTATCCAAGGTGCTGCTGGGTCTGCTGGAGATCTCGTGTGAGGGCAAAGCGGTGCCCAATTTGAACTACAAGCTACCGTTAACACCACAAGCGGATGCGTGTCGTACCGCTCGTCATGCATTGCGTTTGATAGCGACAGCTCGACCGGCGGCCTTCATCACGACCATGGCCAGGGAAGTGGCACGTTATAATACAATGCAACAGAATGCACAATCGATCAATACACCGCTGACACAATCGGTGCTGTACAAGGCCAAGAGCGAGATACTTCAGTGTGTGGAGATGTTGATCGATAAGATGCAATCGGAGATTGCCGGTCTACTCGTTGAGGTCATGGACATTGCCCTCCATTGTGTGGATAGCAATGAGCTGAAGAGTCGAGGCCTTGCCGAACTTTGCCCGGCCATTTGTAAATTCAATCAAATCTCGCATTGCGCCCAGACGCGTCGCATTGCGGTTGGCGCCAATAGCGGAAATCTGGCTATATACGAACTGAGGCAAAACAAATGCCAGATGATACCCGCCCACACGCATCCGATTACCTCGTTGGCCTTCTCGCCGGATGGCAAATATCTAGTTTCCTATTCATGTACCGAGAATCGTTTATCCTTCTGGCAGACAAGCACTGGCATGTTTGGTTTGGGACAATCACAGACCCGGTGTACCAAGGGCTATTCAACGGCACCCATACCGGATGTATCACGCCTGAATCCCATGAGATTGGCCAAACTTGTTTGGATCAATAACCGTACGGTAACCCTAATGCTGGCTGATGGTTCCGAGACGCGATTCAATGTCTAAAAGCAATCGCAAGTCGATCGATATTCGAAATTGGAATTTCAAATCGGATTCAGATTCCGATTTAGATTCAAATTCAGATGCAGATTCAGATTCGGATTCGGAGTCAACGTCGTTAGGCCACAAACTGAGCAGCAGAGCTGCATACTATTTAGGCAATCAATAACGCGGACTTGAAAAGCGAGCGACCAGAAGATATAGATCATCAACTAAACAATAAATAAATGCAATGTTAAACAAATGTTAAACAAAGAAAAAAAAACAAGAAACGAACGCAGCGCAAAAAACGATAGAAACCCTTAAAAAAAACCTAAAAAAAAACAAAAAGAATTATTAAACAAAAACCCAAAAAAAGAGCTAGAAAGCGAAAAAAATATATCTGTTATTTATTATGTATAATATCTATTTGTATTTGTATAATGTATTTTAATTGTATTTGTGCGATTTTAAAACGTTTTCTTCTTCTTGTGGCGAAACTTATTCACCCCCCCCCCCCCCCTCCCGCAATTTGTTCCGAATTCCGTATCCGAAATAGTTTTACAATTTACACTACGGAGATGGGACTCCAAATCTCCTCCTTAAGCACAATAAAACTAACCTTGGAGCTCTTTCTTTTTTTTTGATGTCTTGTGTATTTTTTTTAAATAATGTTTTACCTCGTTTTTTGTTTCTCTTTTTAAACTGTGAACTACTTTCGGTTAGGGAATTCAGAACGTCGCTGTTTATTACTTATTACTTATGTAATGTGTACTATTTTGTATTCTTTAGCTTAAGGTTTAGCTTCTATATGAATATGAATGCTTTTTGGTTTGTTGTTATTGAAATACGAGTAAATAAACAAAACTAAACTATTTAAAATTAAAAACAACAATTAAATCGATTTATCGAATTCAAGCACATTTGTTTATACGAAATTGAATTGAATTGAAACGAGACGAAAGATCGAAATGGAAAAACAAAAACAAAGAATTAATGCTGTTATTACTACATATGCTATTATTATTATTATTATTACTACTGTAACTATTATTATTATTATTATTGATATTGATATTTGTTATGCCTAATGTATTGTTATCTATCTACAACTACTAAAAGAGAAAAGAAAAGTTAAACAAATATATGTATTGCGCAAAGTTGCTACTACAAGAAAACAAAAAAGAAACTATGAAAAAGTTAAAAAAATATCATTTTTTATTTTCGTTTTCATAAAATGCATACACTTAGGAAATATTAATAATATTATTTTTTGTTTTCTTCTTAATTTGCAAATTACGAACTAAAGTTAAACAGTAACTAAAACGTATTAAAAACGTCAACTACTTAAATACAAAAAACGAAAAAATTATATAAAAAAACGTTTAGCAAGATTATTATACACACACACACACACATAGTAAACACAGCCACAGTCATATATGTATGTGGAGTGTGTAGTTTACCTGTATTTATATATGTATGTATGTATAGGTATTAAATTATGCGCGGAGATAAACTAAATACACACCTACACACACATACACACAAGTATATATGTATGTATATATACATATATACATATGTTCTATTATATAACAAGTTAAATGAATTGTATTTGTGCTTAATTTGAATAACGAATATGTACGAATGAATATGTATATGTATGTATGTATATTCGAGGTCCTTCAATCAAAGTATTACACAACAAAATAACGAGAAAAACCACATATAAATATATATATATATACATACAACAAATAAAGTCAACCAAACATGAACCAATTGTTGTTGTTTTCTTGTTAGTTAATATATTTACTTATTTTTTGGATAATTATTTTCATATAAGTTTGTTTTCCTGGTGCACTTTTTTTGGGCTTGCGTTTGATTCAGCTCAACATCTTTTAAGCTGTATTGTGGTGAGTTTTAGTAGGTGAGATTCTGAAACTCCTAGAATAATGGATTGATATCTATAGGATTTTTAGAATTAGGATACCAAAATCTGGACCTAGCAGACTTCTGGAGTCATACATTATATGAAAATGAACATATGAAGATCTAAAGACTTAAATTATGCAAGACATTTCTTCGACTTATTTTCTACCTATATATATCTATATAAATATCAATATATTGCTTAAAGTGAGGCAAGTTAAAAACTACGTGCAATAATAACTAATAATCATTAATATCTCGACAATTTATTGACAAAAATTGAGTCATTGACACACCATTAGTAAGGCTGTAATGCCAAGTCCATTTCAAAGTTATATCCCCATCAAAAAATATTATAGTCTAACCATTATTGGAAGAATTAACACGAGCTAAATGAATGAGAGGGAAAGTACAGCGCTTATATACAAACAGATATATATTTTTTGAAAACTGTCTGATTTACTAAAAGTGATCTCTATAATTGAAAGCAGGAAAACGTTGACGAAGATGCCCGAGACGGAAACCAGACCCCCTGGCCAGCGGGGTAGGCCCAGGAAGGCGGTAGCTGCTGCTCGTAAACTGCAAAGAGTCTCACCCGATGAGGATGAGGTGATGCCGACCAGCACCAAGCGACAGGCGATGGAACACAGAAAATATCATAAGCAAAGCGACAATGATGAAAAGAACGAGCAGGAGCCTGATGAGGATCCGGATGCAGAGGCCGATGAGAATTTGATGGACCACGACGATGACATTGAGGATGACGAGGAGCCAGATAGTAACGATGCAAGCGAACCCGAGGAACAAGTTGAGCCGCCTGCCTTCAGTCTAGCTACACTTGGATTGCAGCGTGTGGGCAGCGCCCCGCCCCCAAGCCGAAGACCCAAAAGGCCCCAATTCTGACCCTAAATGCACGTGGCATGCCGGCACGTATCCGTAAGCGTAATCCATTGTTCTACGATGAGAATATCATCAATGATGACAAACCGCTGCGTGTAAGTCTTGCACCAAAGAAGATGTCGGGTCGTGGAGCTGGTGATAGTCCTGGCAAATTACAAACGACTCCATCGAAGGTCCTGAAGAAGCGCAAGGGTGTCGTATCACGTTACATGCGGTCCAATGATAATGGTGCCTCTGCCACCAACTCGAATTCGGCCAGTATGGATGCCGAGTCGGGAAGTGGGAAGTATAGGAAGACGCCTGGAAAGTCCCTGTCGCTACCATCGACATCAGCCGGTGGTTCCAAGGCCCAACAACAGATGGGAGGGATTCGAGGAGGTCGTGGTGCTGGAGGTGGTGCAAAGAGTGCAGCTGCTGTGGCAGCAATGGCCGCTGCTGAGGATGCGGCCAAAAAGGCCGAGGCGCAGGCATCGGCAAATAAGCGTTTGGGTCAATCAATTGGGCTGCGTCTACGTAATCTTTTAAAGTTGCCCAAGGCCCACAAATGGGCCATAGCCGAGTGGTTCTATTCGTACATTGACAAACCGCTCTTTGACTGCAAATACGATTTCATGAATCATGTGAATGAGTTGGCGCCACGCTTGGGCACCCGTAAACTCAATCGTCACGAGTGGGTGAACATCAGGCGTCGCATGGGACGACCACGTCGCTGTTCGGCGGCATTCTTCAATGAGGAGCGACGTGAACTGGAGCGTAAACGTCAGTTGATGCGTACACTGCAGTCGCGGAAACCGGGGGAGCTTAAGGACTCGGTGCTGTTGGCCGATATGCCCGAGAAGATACCGATGCCATTGCCGTTGGGCACCAAGGTGACGGCACGATTGCGTACGCCGCAGGACGGCATCTTTGCGGGCACAGTGGCTGCCTATGATTCGTTGAATGCCATGTATCGGGTGACATTCGAGCGGATGGGATTGGGCACACAATCGATACCGGATTTCGAGATTGTGTCGGAGAATTTCCATGAGATGTTGCCGCTGCACAGTTTCACCAAAGATTTTCGTCCCAATCTGATGAGCATCTATCAGACAAATAATCTGGGCTTTACTACCAATTTGGGATTCACCACCAATTTGGCCAGCAGCATTCAAAGCAAACGTTTTCCACTTGCCACCGCTGGGAATCTCAACAGCAATCAAATGTCGGCTCCACAAAAGCTTTTGGTCAACAACAATGCGGCAGCACGAAATGCACTCAGCATGAAGTTGAACAAAAGTGATCCACTGCTTGGACAGGACTCCATCGGCGAGAGTCCGATGAGACATCAGCTGGCGCGGCATCATGGCTATCCCATGAAGCTGTTGGAGCATTTGGTACTCTTGCAGAACTTTATTGCCCTCAAGGAGGCAAAAATACAGCGACTCAGTGAAATGAATGCCACCGCAGAGTTGGCAATGGGTGAACTATTGGGTAAGGAGGAGGATCGCATCCGTCGGCAAATGCGTGATGATTTTCAGCGTCGTTATGCCTCGAATATATTGTCTATAGAACAGATCAATGGTGATCTAATGTATGAGCTAACCAAGGTGCAACAGCTCTCCAGTAGCCTGACACGCAATCCCAATATACAGGCCATGATATCGCCCACATTATTGCGTGAGGAATGCCGTGCCAAGGCCAGTCAAGCGGTTGATGACATGAACAAGGGTATGGTGAAGAGTGAACGCTTGGTCACTCTACTGAAGAATCTGACCACACTCCTAATTGTTACCCAGAACTTGGACAGCGATTGGGAGGCGGCGGAAGTTAACAAAGTCTTGGAAGGTTGTATCGAGGAAGTGCGCAGCAATCTTGTCTGCAGCTCAAACAACGAGGTGTTCCAGAAGAATGTACAATTGCGTCTCGAGTATATTGCATCGGATATCAATCGAAACATTGAGGAGCGTAGCTTTAGCCAGGCATCTGCCAAGTCACCACCAAAGTCACCCAAATCCGAAGTACCCGACACGGCTGGAGAGGATGTCGACATGACAGCGACAGAAGTGAACGAGGACAAGGATAAGGACAAGAACGATAATGATAATGATACAGAGTCAGATAATCAGAAAGACAAGTCGCAAAAGAGCAAACAAGACAAATCAAAGCAACGTTACAAGTCGGAGGCCATGGAGGTGGATAGTGAGCACGATGAGCGTGAACCTGAATCCGAAACTGCAGAGGAAAAGAAACATATGGAAGACGATGTTGAAGACGATGCTGATGCGGATGGTGATGCCGATGACTCTGATTCCGCAGAGAAGCCAACGAATTCGACACCAACAGTGAAAGATGCCACAAATACGGATCCTTGTGGCGAGGATTCTCAAATCACAATTGAGTCCATGAAGGAGTCGGATGAGGAAAGCCAAACGCATGACGATAAAGATAATGCTAAGGAAGAACGCACCGAGCTGAAGCTAGTCGCCGAGACAGAAGATTCAGATTCTCAACAAGAGTTCATATATGAAAAGTGACGAGTAGCGAGTTAATGAGTAGCGAGTAACGAGTAAAGAATGAAAGTCTATCCCCAGTTGTCGTTGTGCTTCAGTTAAGCAATTGAGTTTACTTACGATCTAAAAGCTTTTCACACTTTACTCCTTACTTATATTGGATTATATTTACCTACATTTATTGTCTGTTCTCCTCTCAATGTTTATTTAGGACCGATCAGATAGATTTCACTCGATTGTTAATAACACCTTTACAATATAAATATGGGAATGCAAATTGTAAATCGATTGTTAACAATACCTTTACAATTTTCAAAAATATATATACTTACATCTGTTGTCAGTTCTCCTCTCAATAGTTTTTGGGGAGTCAAATTGTTTAATCAGATGATTTCACTCGATTGTTAATAAAAACGGACCTTTACAATATAAATTATGGGAATGCAAATTGTATATTAAGGACCGATCATATATATTTAAATCGATTGTTAATAAACGGATCTTGTAATCTATCTGAGCTACATCTTTTTTTTTTTATTAATAGTTTTTTATGTAGTTCACATTTTACATTTAAAATGCAAATTCTCGATTGTGTCGCAATAAAAAGTTTCTATACATAAAACTCAGATTGTTTTTTTATTATGATTTCATTAACGTTCAGTGATCAGGTGAGTGAGTTTTCTATTCATCATCGCCATCGTCATCATCCTCTTCGCTTGACTGATTCAGCCAGTCGACCAGCTTGGCAAGACTTTGCCGCAACGTTGCATGCTCATTAATGTCCAACTGCTCGTACCAGGCGTGGATAGCATCCTCGGAGACGAAATCCTTATCGTACAAATAATGTACTACTTGCGAGATCTTTTCGCGCACCAGCTCATTCTCCTCACAAATGTCCTGCAGGTGAACAAAATATATATAAGTGATAAGTGTATAAGAATATAGAATATTTCATATTGCGTACCTCCAATGCTTTGAGGCAATCAAACATGGCATCCTCGCTCTTGATGTAGTTGGAAACGACGGGTCCAAGTTGCTTAAATGCGGCATTAATGGCCAACATTACATTGTTATTAGCCGGCTCGATAATGCTCTCCATGCCAAACACTGCCTTGACCACATTAAAGTTCACCTCCTTAAGGGACATATTGTAGGCATAGCGTGACGAGTTTATCTCGAGTATAAGAAAGTCCGGATTGGATTTCTCACGAAAGCCGCGTGTTAGTGAATCAATTACCTCCGATAAGAATACTGCAAATGGTAAATTATTAATTATATATGTAATATGTGCATATTTAATAAGAGATTATTACTGTTCGTGTCGTCGGGCAGTGGAGTTGCTATGCGAGATTCATCCTCATCATCATCATCGCTGGAGTAGCTGTAGTCACTGGCGTCGTTCGATTGCGTTGGAATCTCAAACATTTTGGGTATGCACAGAGTTGTCACACTTGGTATTAACTCCTCGTCGGCATCGGAATCATCAGGATCGCCAGTTGTCAAGTCGCTGATGATAAAGGCTTTCGGTCCTATCGATTCCAGTTCAACTGTAAGCAGGGAATCGCAAATAAGAGTTATCAGTTTAATAGCTTTTATATTTTTATTTTAGTACACACATATTTCTTTTACTAGTTTTCTTTTTTCTTTGCTTTGTTGGCTTCTTTTGGTTAATGTTTAATAATATAATTAATGTTTTATTCCAAAAATTATGTACTTACCCACTTCATTCTCTTCGGTGCGCTGCGTGTTTGGTGAATGGGTTACTAGTGTACTGGCCAAGTTAGTGTTTGCGGGTAGCACACATTTGGGGCCAAGTACACAGCCAGCGGTAATTACACACTTCTCATTAATGATAGTGTCGGAGCCAATGACGCAGTGCTTCAGCTGACAATTGTCGTGTATGGTTACATTGGCCATGAGGAAGACATTATTGAGCTGGCAATTTTTGCCAATGCGACAATTGGCGCCAATTACACTAGAACTAATGACGGTACCGGAGTCCACATGACTTCCAGCCTGAACCACAACATTCTCCTGCAGCGCCACCTTGGAAACGTTAGCATCATGACTTTTGTAAATGTTTCCCTTAGAGAAGACATATTCTTGCTGCAGTTTATAGACGCCCATGTCGGGCACTAAAGGATATGCCCAGCGACTAATGATGTCCCGACTGACCAGTTGATAGGAGAGCCAATTGTTAACCTTGTGGGCATACTGTGCGGGTGGCAGCAGTGACACATAGATTCGGCTATCCAATAATTCCTCATTGATGAGCAGGCCTCGTACAAAATCATCGCGTGTCTGGAAATCAAAGTTATCGCTGAACAGAGACAACATTGAGGGTGATCCAATGGCAATCTGGGGATCCAACAAATTATGATGCAGCGTCACACAAGAATTGTTTAGGAATACATCAAGCGGTATTTGATATCGTGCCTCCTTGTGATTCATACGCAGTCTTTGATGATAATGAAGTCGTGTGTTTTGTTTATCCACGGCAATCAGCAACTCATTCCCTGTACGTCCAATGCTGCTGGTTGACTCCTTGAACACCAGCGTGGCAGCAGCACCCTTATCAAATTTCGCTGTACGCTTGTGCTGCTCCAGCACTGGTCGCAGATCCGCATTTGTCACTGTATCCGCTCCAAGTAATATAAAGTTGCCACGTATGAGGGCTTTAGCATCCAAGTCACGCATTGCATCCCCAAAGCAACGGCATCCTTCGCCGCCAATCACATGGACGGTCATTTTAAAGGACCAGGATGCATATGTGGCGATACCCTGTCTGAGAATAGATTCATATTAATACACTATTTGAAATGAAGGGTTTTCTTTGACACTTCAAAGGTCTGATGGTGAAATACATTTCAAGAATAATGAAACCACAAGTAACTGCATTTTAAAGTTACAGAAATTAGCATATGACTACATACATCGAAATATTTACATATCTATTTCAAACGTAAGATCCTAAAGGTTTGGCATATCCAAATACTTTTAGTACTCACTTAATATGATCCCGTATGTCCTGCAGATAGAGGCTGGCATAGACGAAAACTTCCTCGACACCACTACGATTTAAGGCAATCAGAGCATAGTCCAGCATGCTCACATTGACCAATGGCACCAGTGCCTGTGGGTGTAAACAAATTTAAATTGTTGTAAACATGCATGCAATAAATTCAACAATAGTGCAACGTGCGTGGCTGAAACACACGACAGGTTGTTACCCACCGTGGAGCCTTCGTCAGATAGCGGCTTAAAATTCCACACATTGTTGTCGGCGATGAGAACAGCCTGAACGATTTCTTTTTGAAATTGTGACATTATTTTATTAAAAACACCCAACGCAAAACAATTTGCGTGCAAATGTAACGAAATTATTAAAGCCGCTGGCTGTTACTTCGTTGACAGCCACTGTCAGCTGACAGTGTTGGCTAATTACCGATTGCTCCACACAGTGTTGCAACCCTGTTTTGTGCTATGCTAAATTTCAGCTGTTGACGTTGGTTTTTATTGCTATTCGGGTGGAATGTTTGTTGTACATGTCAGTTCATTATTATTAAAATCTTGTTTTAATGTTTGTTATGTGCGTAAACATAATTGAAATTCAATGATATAGAAATTGATAAAATGTGAGTAGTGTGATTTATATAGATATCAAGGGTGTAGCTGTTATATTCAAATGCAACTGATAAATCGAAAGCTGAATACAATTATCGTCATCGCCAATAGGCGTTCTATGACTGTGAATAAGTGACGGCGACGGCGACAGCGACTGTGTTTTTGTACAGCACAAAAAAAAAAACAACTATAACCGCCCACACCCATTAAATCTAACGAAATGTAAGCCAACAACTCAAAGCAAAAAGAAAGTATTCAAAACCAAATGAAGTGCAGTTCAATATATTGGGACTGTCCATGAAAGATTTCTTGACCTCGGTTTCGGTATCAGTTAAACAGCACAAACAAAAAAACAAGTGGTGTCGTCACTTATTAGTGGCATGCGAGGGGTCGTATTAACTAAAAATAGCAATTATAAAACAACGACAACAACAGCAACGAAAAGAACAAGACAAATTCCAGCCAAAGCCATAACATATAACGTCGTAACTACATCCAAGTATTATTCTGCATTCCTCTTCTGTGTACCTGTCCTTCAGCACGCCATAACAAAAACAGAAACAAGCTAAAAAGTCGCTGAAAGCTAGCTAAAAGCCAAGCCGCTAAGCGATGGAACGCGGGAACGCTTTTCCCAATGGTGCGGATGCCGCCCCAGCGGCTATCCCAGAGAAAACAACAATGGAACTCGTGCAGCAGCGATTTAAAGCGGATGAAACAGTTCACCTGGTAAGTGAGAACCCACTGATTAATCGATTCATTGATTTGCCTGCTCCCCAATCCCATTTAACTTGCACCCATGTACACATGACTTACTATGTAAACACACACATATGTACACCACAGTATGTGCCCTCGAGATAGCATTGTATCAAATTCATAATATTTCACCGAGTAGTGATAATTTGGCTCAGCAGACATTGAAAATTGGAGACACTGCCATGAGCGATCGTCGCTCGGCAAGCCGGACATTCAGCTTCAAACTTGTCACGAGCAATATGCCAATAACAATCTAAAAATATAGTGAACTTTCGAAGCAGCAAAAACCTAAATTAGGACACTAAATTAAGTATTTAGCAACTTTAAACCGAGAACAACTAAATAAACATAAACAAAGACATAAAATGTCAACCTAGATAAAGTGAAAAAGTCTTGTATAAGTTTATTTATTATATACTGACTCGACTCTAGTGATTATTAGAAGATATTATTGGAAACCAATTCCCGATCTTAGCCGGATCATTTTTCTTTAGTATTAATACCTGTTTATATTAAATTTTAAAAATTCTGTATATTAATACTCTTTTGGTTTCCTAAACCTTTACAGATCTTCGAGGCATATCAAATTAAGGGTCAGGAACATGTCGAGGGCCTCTTGACGCTGGTGTCATCATCAACAGGCGGTACATATGCGCTCATTTCATTTAACCTCCTTCGCACGCCTCTGAGCGCAAGCAATGAGCTAAAAATAAATAAAGTATTTCCGATTAACAAAAGTTTCCAACTGACAAAGGGTAAGTGTGTGTTATAAACATCTGTGTGTGCACAGTAACTTTGAACAGTAACATTAATTGAAAGTCTTACAGATACCAAGGGATCCATAACGGAGCAACAGTTCGATTTGTCAACTGACGATGACAGACCAAGCAAATACTATTATCATCCCATTAAGACGGATATGGGAACTGTGGATTATGAGGAATTTGTCGCAAAGGTCTATTCCTGTAAAAGTTCTATGTGGATTGCTGAAATGCCCCAGGAAAGAATGCTTAACTTCAGATGGCTTGATGATTATCGTGAGATTGGTGAAGTCAAGCAGGAGCTGAAGAAGCGTGAGAGCGAATACATTGTATATAAAGATATAATGTATGTGAGCAGTTAAAAACATATATCATATCCCATTCGATCTCACCTAACAGTTTATTATTTTATTTACAGCATTTATTGTGCCACTTGGAACGTTAATAACAGACCCTGCTGGGATAACAATAGCTCATTGCGTCCTTGGCTGGCTCGTGGTGAGAAAGCTCCTCACATATATGCTATTGGAATCCAAGAGCTCGATACAACGGCTAAGATAATGCTCAACGGTAATCAGATGCAAATGTATGCTGCACAGTGGATGTAAGTGTAAACAAAGACCGAATGTAATTTCCCCTATATATTATATAGGTGTCAAGTCCGTGTCTGTCAATATTTAAGTAAAAATAACCTTAGATTTGAAAACTTTATCGTGCAATACAATTTACATTCATTTGTGTTTAAGCAAGATAAGATACATTATCTTATCGTGAAGATATTGCAACAGCTTCCATAGAAACGAGCAATTTGGAAATGTGAACTACTCAAAAATGATTTTTAGTGACGTATTCGCTATCTTAATTTAATTAATTTCTACTATTTGTAATACTATTTTATTTTTTCAAGTGTGTTACAATTTTTTCTGGTATTGTCTAATTGAAATCTCTTTAATCTTTCTAGACGCAAGATGCTGGAAAACTTACATGAAGGCGATGGCATCGAGTATGAGGAGTTACAGTCAGTTCGATTATCTGGCATCATGTTAACAATCATTGTGCGCAAGCAACTGCGTCAACATATTCTCCGTTGCCGCATCAATTCTGTGGCACGCGGTGTATTCAATGCACTCGGCAACAAGGGCGGTGTCGCCGTCAGTTTGCAGTTGAATGAGGCGAATCTATGTTTCGTCAACTCGCATCTGGCCGCGCACATGGGAAACGTTGCGGAGCGGAATGATGACTACAAAGCAATTGAAGACGGTATGCGGTTTGAAGAGGATGCCAGACCTTTTCGCACTATCAACGATCATGAGTAAGTTCGATAAAACGTAAACAATAACAATATGAGTAATTAATTCAGTTAATTTCAGTCAAATTTTCTGGCTGGGAGATCTTAACTATCGCGTTAACGAGCCAACTGGACAGCGACAAGAACAGATGAGCGATGATCAGATCTTTCATCTGCGATTGCAACGAGATCAACTACGCTTAGAGATGAGAAGCGAACGGTGTTTCAAGGGCTATACGGAGGGGGAGATCACGTTTGAACCTACGTACAACTATGATGTTGGCACCGATATCTATGATTCGAGCGAAAAGCAAAGAGCGCCCGCATATTGTGATCGTGTGCTGTGGAAGGGCGAACTAATCAAGCAGATGACTTATAATAGCGTTATGGAGATACGACAAAGCGATCACAAGCCTGTATATGCCATATTCAATGTTAAGATCAAGACCCGCGATGAGGCCAAGTATAAGCGTGTACAGGAGGAGGTGCTCAAGGCTGTGGATAAGCGTGAGAATGATAATCAGCCTCAGATTGTCGCAGAGAAACCGTAATTGACTTTGGTCCAGTGCGGTTTAACGAGCCCGCCATACGCGACTTTAACGTATACAACAATTGTTCGCAGCAGGTGGACTTTAGGTTCAAAGTTAAAGACTCGCCATTAAACGACATCTGCGAGAAGTGGCTACAAGTGGATCCGCGTTCCGACAGCCTAATGATCGACACTCCACGAAGCATTCGTGTAAGGATGATGGCAGATGCCAACTCCATAACGGGGCTGCTTAAAAAGATTTGCCAAACCAGAGGAAGATGTGATTTCGATATACTCATACTGCATGTGAAGTCCGGTCGAGATATATTCATAACTGTGACGGGAGAATATCAACCCAGTTGCTTTGGGCTATCCATGGAGACAATGTGTCGCACCGATCGGCCGATCAGTGAGTACAACCAGGAGGAAATCAAGAATCTGGTAATTTGATAGAATATTTTCTTAAAAATATTATGTAGCATACGAGATAAAATTATAATTTTAATGTGAGAACTGAAAAAACGTAGTAATATCTTTTCTTTTGTTTTAGATGATTGATGTCTCGCCCGAGTACCGTGTGACGATGCCACGCGAATTCTTTCTACTCATCGACTATCTGCATAAGCAAGGTGATCAGTTGAAGGGCATATTCCAAAGCTACGATCGGGGGCAATTACTCAGCACACAATTTAATGCTGTACGTGACTGGCTTGACAGTTGGTCGGAAGAAGAATTTCGTAGGTTCACCTTACTTGGCTTTATTATATCAAATTCAAGAATTATTCATCATGATATTATGATATTATATTATTACAGCGGGCACACCACAAACTGCAGCTGAGGCATTGTTACTGCTACTTGATTTGCCCGATCAGGCGCTATTGGAGCCGTTTGTGGAAGATCTATTGATCAGTAAAAGTGAATCAGATGCCATGGAGCTGATATCGCTGCTTAGTCCGCCCAAACGGAATGTCTTTATGCATCTGCGAATGTTCCTTCGAGCGGGTATTGAACGGCATTACTATGATTTATCTAATGTCGGTGAGTAACCAATTCTTATTACATGTCAGGGATTAATACCGACAATTAGACGGTATGTTCCGAAACGAAGTTTTCGATTGAGGATTATATTTCTAGAGAAACAAAGATACATTTAAAGATAATTAAAAACCAAATATATGAATTTTATCGAAATAAATCTTTCTTAAATTTCTTAACTTATAAAAAATTGTATTCTCTTTATCCTCAGCTTCGATCTTTGGCCGTATTCTGTTGCGTAGTAGCAAGAGCAAAGTTACTACAGATTATCACAATCGTTGCAGCGAGTTTATGCGACGCTTCATATACATCGAAACGGCCGATTCAATTGCGGGTGGCAATGAGGGACATGGAGGAGCGACCGGAGCCAGTTTGCAGACATAGTCGATGGATGACTCGACTTCGGGGTTAATAAAATAATATCGCTTGTGAAATGTACATGTATGCATACATATGCGTAATCTACATGTACATATATGGATGTAAATTAGTTACTTATTTATTTTAACTGTAATTTGAATGTATGTGCTTAGTTTGTTGGTACGCTTATGAGTAGTTCCTCTATGGCTTAGCATTTACGTACATATCCGTTCTCTGTTTTACCTGTTAATTGTTTATGCACATAATTATCTACTACATTCAATCATCGATGCATATATTATTATAATATTGCTTGTAGCCTATTTGATTGGGCTAAAAAACAGCCAATCGTGTATGATGTATAATTATTAGAATGTTATCTGGCATACTTAAAGTGCACATATATACAATGATTTTTCCGTTGACTCCATTCAAACGACAAAAACATTTGGCTTCAACTTAAGGTATTTACGTACATATATGTATATTTACTTATATGCATTTTGTTGTTTTCGATTATTTAATAAATAAGTACATAATAATTTAGAAGTGAATTAAAAACATTTATGGCAGTTAAACTACCAGCCAATCAATATGAATTATCCTTGTCAGCAGGGCTATCAACTGGATTTCATATTATGGGACTACACACACTAATTGTCTCTCCCTCATCACATTTAAAGAAAACACAAAAATAAATACAATGTTTTTTGAATTTCCAAAATGTAACGGATGCTTTATTTATTTACCTACTGGCTAAATAAGCTGAAAATGGTGGTCTTACGTGTGAAATTTAGATACAATTTTACACATTTTGTGTAAATATACTCGTATTAATCTGATAGCGCCAAAATTAAACCCAATTTTGGATTATTTTAAACTAGCAAAAATTGAGCACAAATTGGAAAGAGAAAGATTCTAGAAAAAATATTGATAAGTATCGATAGATATTTATTTGCGATGATATATTTTTATCCGATAGCGCGCATTGTAAATGGGTGCATGTGTA
Source organism: Drosophila putrida (assembly GCA_037043535.1). NCBI lineage: Eukaryota > Metazoa > Arthropoda > Insecta > Diptera > Drosophilidae > Drosophila > Drosophila putrida. The sequence continues at coordinate 528,598 of JBAMBI010000996.1, forward strand.
CAAGAGCAAATGTTGCCCGTGTTTTGCGCCAAAAATGTGTGTTACGTTTTACAACACTATTGTGGGTCTTGTTGAAAATGAAAATGCGTTTTATTCTTTATACTACTTTATGCAAGCTTGATAGCATTAATGCAAATTGAAAATAAACTATAATTTTATTGCATAAAATAACAATTTAATTCGTTTGTACAGTTGATTCAATTAAAAATCGTAAGTATGTTATCGGTTTTTGCGATAAGTCGATGTATTTGCACACTATAAGAATCATCCCTATCCAATAAGTTCTAAGTTGTTTTATTTAGCGAAAAACAAATGGAAAATGGAAAAATCGCAAGAGTTTATGAAATATCTGCGTTTCAAAAGCAAAGATGTGACTGCATTACCGGATGAACGAAACTGCGATGACGCACAAAGCAGCAAGCGTCCGCACACGCCGCCGGTTGACGATACTGATGCGGATGCGGCGGCAAGGGAGCTCAGTACTAGTCTTGACATCAATACATCAACGGAAACAGAAGGAGATGGAGATGGAACCGAAGCTGATATGTCGAATGAGGCAAATGATGAGCCGGAAAACATTGATACAACCATTGAATCGGAAACAAGCGCTAATCAAAGGCAACCCCAGATGGGTGATAATCACAGTCCCGTATCTGTGGACATGACGGAGGAGGACAGTAGCAGCAGTACCTCTACAAGTAGTGGGGAAAACAGTGATTCGGGAACTTCACACTCTGAGGGAAGCGATGGTGATGACGATGCCACTGAGGATGAGCCCTCACCAAATACTGTTGTCTGTGTCGGCGACATTGCCGGCAGTGATGACTTTAATACTGATAGTGTTAAGAATGCTGATGAATCTATGGCCGCTAATGAAGATGTTGTCGATGTTGTTGTGCATTCAGCACCCAACGATGTTGTTGAAGAAGAGGAGGCCCAAGTGGAGGAGACCCAAGTTGAGGAATCCCAAGAGGTTGAGGTCCAAGTGGAAGCAGAAGTGGAAGCTGAAGCGGAAGCGGAAGTTGAAGATGTGCCGGAAACACCCGCTTCCCCGACCGATGATGGTGAGGATCCCATCGATATATTGCCACCTTATAAGCGTCCACGTTACGTGTCTGAGCGAGTGGAAGAGGAACAACAAGAGATACAGAGACATATGCAGATGCATCCGCCAGAACCAGGACCTTATCGACTGCCACAACAAACAACACATCATCTGTTGCCATATGCTCAAATGGCACGCTTGATACCCAGGGATCCACGTCAAAGAGTTAAGCAACAAACTCCTTCAAAACCTGTACGTAATTTGCTTAACGAAGACATCGAAAGTATCTCGGGCAGCAGTGAAGAAGAGAACACCAGCAGCGATGATGACGAAGAAGAGGAGGATGATCCGATTCTAATCGAGCATGAGAGCACATCGAGGGATACGATAACTGCTCCGGAGACAACAGACGCCGAGGGTGAGCTGCCACTGCAAAAGATTGAGATCAATGAGAATTCGGAGAAGATCTACTACATACGTCGTGACGATGGCACTGTCCATGCTGGTCAGGTTCTTCAATCTCGCAGCACTGACGGCTCACCAATACCCAATGAATATTATGTACATTATGTGGGTCTCAATCGTCGCTTGGACGCATGGGTTGGCCGTCATCGTATCTCCGATAATGCTGAAGATCTCGGAGGCGTTACGGTGCCGACGCCGGCTCAGACCAGCGCTCTGGCGGACCAGCCAAGCACCAGCAGCAGCAGTGGCAGTAGCCAACCCAGTGTGGTGCGTCCTAGGCGACAGGGTCCCAAGGATTACTATCTGTCAGCATGTGAGAATAATCGCTACGATTATAGCGATAGGAAGATGACGCGTTACCAGAAGCGTCGCTACGATGAAATTAATCATGTGCAGAAGAGCCATGCGGAACTGACCGCTTCACAGGCGGCCCTCGAGAAGGAGCACGAGAATATAACAAAAATCAAATATATTGACAAACTGCAGTTTGGTAACTATGAGATAGATACCTGGTATTTTAGTCCCTTTCCCGGCGAGTATGGAAAAGCACGAACGCTCTACGTCTGCGAGTATTGCCTTAAATATATGCTTCTGGAGAAGAGCTATAGATACCATTTGTATACGTGTAAGAAGCGAAAACCTCCTGGACGGGAAATTTATCGCAAGGGCACAATATCCATATTCGAGGTGAACGGCAAAGAGGAGCCACTTTATTGCCAGCTCCTGTGTCTGATGGCCAAACTCTTTCTTGACCACAAGGTCCTGTACTTCGATATGGATCCGTTCTTTTTCTATGTGCTCTGTGAAATTGACATGGAAGGCAGTCACATCGTTGGCTATTTCTCAAAGGAGAAGAAGTCGCAGGATAACAATAATGTGGCCTGTATCTTGGTGTTGCCTCCGCACCAGCGTAAAGGTTACGGAAAACTCTTAATTGCCTTCAGCTATGAGTTGTCCCGGAAAGAGCGTCATTGGAAGTCCAGAGAAGCCGCTTTCTGATATGGGTAGACTCAGCTATCGCAGCTACTGGGCATACACGTTGCTGGAGCTTATGAAGGGTCGCTGTTCCGCCGAACAGACCAGCATTAAGGAGCTAAGCGAAGCGAGTGGCATTACGCATGATGACATCATATATACCCTGCAGTCTATGAAGATGATCAAATACTGGAAGGGTCAAAATGTAATCTGTGTGACGGCCAAAACTATTAACGATCATCTACAGTTGCCACAGTTCAAGCGACCCAAACTGACCATCGATTTGGACTATCTAAACTGGAGACCACGTACAGTACCCAATCTCGTGACCGCGGTAAGAACCATTGTTCCCGCACCTACGACATCATCAGCGCCAGCTATCCTAGCAGCACCTGCGGCTCCAGCTTCACCAGCAGCACCATCGAGACCTCAATAGTTATTTGCAGATATAAAGGTTAAATTTATATAAAATATTTTTTTTTTGTGCAGTAAGCAGTTGCTTCAGGAAATATGTATATCAAGAGTTGTTTCATAAGTTAATATACGAAAGATAATTTTATATAATTTTGACAATTTACCGCTTAAGAAAGCCCAATTTTTTTTCAACATTTTTTTTTGTTAGTTTAAGGCATAATCTGGAATAAAATATGAAATAAAACAGATAAACAAAAAAAAATGTGAGTGCAATTTTTAAACCCTTAAAAAATATAGAAAAACTACCTATGCTTAAGTGAAGAAAATATGGAAAGCATATATAAAGTATACTCCGTTTAAAAATCTCTAGTTGACCTCTCCTATAAAGCTAACATTCATTAATTAGCCCAATAATAAGGGCGTACTCTATTTTAATTAAAAGGGTGACGAAATTGACCCACAAGCTTCGCGCAATAAGCAGAATAGTGTGCATACATTTTCAAAGACATAAGAAATGTGTTTCATTTGGAAGTTAAATTTGAATGAAGAAATGCAGTTATTTTTTGGGCGTTATTACGAAATGTATTCAAGTGCATATCGATAAATCTGTAAAGTCTTGTTTATAAATAATTTTTGAGTGTGCTACAATTTTACTACCACCAATTGCTTATGTGCATATAAAACTAGTAAATTACAAATGAAAATTGTTCAATTAAAATTTGTAATCAAGTTTGTTATCAGCAGGGACGTATAAAAATACCACAGAATATTATCGATAACATATACTAAAGTATTGTAGCCCTAGTGTGCCGGCATAATTTTGTTATTCTATTGTTTTATGGAAGCGAGAGCCTGCAATAATGGGTCTTCTATCCGATCCATCTCTGTCCACGCATAATAAGCTGGTGGATAATCTAGCCAAGCATGTTCGCAAGGTCTGCTTTGCATTGTATGTAGCGGGCGTGGTCTGGTTTTTCTGTCTGGCTCTGCCGGAATTCAACCATGGAACATATTTATCTGAGAATGCACTATCTCCAGGTGAGTAATGTGGTCGTCTTTTATAAGTGGCATCTTGCCAAACATATATATTTAATTATTGCAGGTCTAGTTTATCCGGAGATACGCATAGATGCAAATCGTCTGGCTGCACAGCTGCTGGAGGAATTGCAACGTGAACGCAGAGGATCATCAGTCCACAACGCCATGCATGGATTGCTGCCAAGTTTAATGAATTTGGCCTGGAGACGCACACATAACTATACACTGCGTTATCCCTTTGGCGGTGGCAAGGAGTTTCATGGAAGAATATATATGGTATATGCGTGCACCTCGCATTGGATCCACCGAGGGAATCGTATTCTCGGCTCCCTATCGTGTTCCCAGCTCAGTGCACGTAGATATTACTCCAGTGTGCCGCTGCTCTTGGCATTCGCTGATTTTGCAAGACGTAAGTTAAATTCTCAACACTTTTACGTTGTTTAATTATCATTATTTGGCATTGTGCAGGCAAAAACTATTGGGCAAAGGATTTGATTTTCTTGGTGACTGAGCAAGAGCAACTAGGCATGCAGGCTTGGCTAGAAGCATATCATGATGGTGACAAAGAGTCCGACAACTCTGATGCGTATCTACGTGCAGGAAATCTTCCAGCACGCGCCGGTTCATTGCAAGCGGCATTGAATATCGAAGTGCAGGACTTGGAAGTCGGTAAGCAAATGTTAAGTAATTTACATAGCTATAAAAATTAACAAGAAAATATCTTACAGATTACATTGATGTAAAGATTGAGGGCTTAAACGGCAAACTGCCCAATCTGGATATGTTCAATTTGGTGCAGCGTATAATGGCACGTGAAGGCGTCACATCGGGTTACAAGCAGTCGCCACGGAAAAAGCGTCGTTCCAATCTCTCAAACTTTGAGCGGAATCTACGTCAAATGCTGTCCATGCTTTCGTCACAATCATCCGGCGTACCAAATGGTAATCATGGACTCTTCCATCGCTATCGCATCGATGCACTGACCATAACTGCTTCGAAACGTCAGACCAATTCCAACGCAAAGGCCAATCCTAATTCAGCGGCAGTGCCATTGTGAAGGCAATCGAAGGCATTGCCCGCAGTCTCAACAATTTGCTGGAACGGTTTCATCAGAGTTTTTTCTTCTACGTAATTGTGAACAACGATCGTTACATTTCCATTGGCGATTATATGCCAGCTCTGATTGCACTTGTTGCCTGCACTTCATCCAAGGCATATCTGACGTGGTCTACCACTGGATCCGAGTGTCACAGCTTCTGGCAAGCCCAAATCTGCTGCAGAATCAGTGACTGCTTACCATATGGTTCGGTATTAATCTTTCTCACAGTAGCCCTCTTAATCGGCTACGGCGGCAATGTTTTGCCTCTTCAGCAATTCTTTTGGAACTACCTTTGACTGCAGCCCCACTAACGGCTTCCATACTTATCGGACTGACTCTGATGGGTCTCCTGCTGCCTTTTGTTGTGATTCTGCCGCCTGGTGGCCTTGAGCTGCTCCATATCGGATTGCTGCTTATCTACGGTTGTGCACTAATCGTCATTGGACTACTTAACTTTTCACTTGGCTTCTTTGTAGCCGTCATATCGGTGCCATTAATGATTGCCTTGAATACAAACACTAGTAACAACTCGATGCGCAATCTGACGCGTGTCTGGACACTGCTATTAAATCCATTGGTTGTCATCTATGTTATTGTGCTGATCATGAGTTTCTATCAGTTTCCGGAGTTGACACTACAACAATTGCTGTTGCGTGCCGTAACCGCTTCCATGGATGCGGCCACATTTGCTCTCATTGACTCAGTGGTAAGTCAAACTAAAACTTAAAACATTCCCCAAGCATTGATAATTACTCTGTCCTTGTCTTTTTTATTTTTCCTAAATAGATCTATGGCAATTGGCTTTATTTTGTCATTTCCACCATATTCCTGCCCTTATGGATAATTTGCTGGACATTGGCACTGGGCAAGCGTAGGGACAATGAGGTTCCTCAGGCTAAGCTGAAAACAAATTAGTCGCTGTATTAATTCCATTTATGTTTTACTATAATAAATGAAATAAGTTTTATGTGTGAACGTGTTATTCCTGATCAGGAAAACTGGAGGTGTCTTTATAGCCATGTTCGTGTGTATCATTGCCAATAAGTTTTTTAGTTTTAAAATTCTATTTGTAGAAGTTGTCAGACCCTTATCAATGTGTTCGAAGAGTTTTTATCGATTCAATCATTTTTACTAGACTTTGATTGAAATATTAAATTTATGTTAATCACATCAACTTGAAAGCCCAAGTGCTGACTAATTTTACTTCTTCCTTGTAATTAAAGAATTTGAATTGAATCAAGATGTGTTCCTTTCATAGAAGTTGAACTGTGTGTAGGAAGAATGATTCAACACACGTTACGCTTGACGGGAATTCAATGAATCGAGTTATTTCACTTCAAATGGTTCAGGAGCGAGTAACTCCTCCGGCCAAGTTGTCAGAGAAAAAAAGTTGAGATTCATTATTCTCTGTCTATATGTGGGGGGATTATGTGAATAACATATATGTAACATTGTGTATATGTACATACATATATGCATGTGTTTGCGTACATAATTTGACAAAGTTGATTTATTGTGGCAGCTAGCGATAGCACGTTCCCATTTTGAAGAGGAGCACGAATCTGCTAGGTGGGTAAACTTTTCGACTATGACACGCAACTCAATTTAAAGTTTTTGAAGCGTCGCGATGAAGGACGCATTGGAGGGTACTGGGGTGGTAATTAGTTATGAGCCAGAGCCAGCCAGCCAGAGCTGAGCTCAATCCTCTACTGAGTGCTAGGAGGTAAATTTTTGGGTGGTAGACACACTGCACTTGCCAGCAATATGACTTTCCGTCGAGGAGCTTAACAAGAAAGTTAGTCTTTCCCTCATATGAGGCTGGCCATTCAGACCGGGGATTTACTGTCACTTTTCACGCTTCTTTCAAACCCCCAAAAGAAGCTTGGAAAATGACAGTGAATCAAGATCTTTATTGATTTTTAGCGACAATTGCAATCTGGAAAATAACTATTTATTGGTTTGCTCAGCTATAGCCATGGCTTGAAATTCCCCCTCTAGAGTCATTATGTCCAATTTGGTTGGGAATACGTTTTCATTGTTCGACGCCTGCTCCAATGTTGAATTATCAGTCGGCTTCTCAGAATTCGGGGACATCAGCTTATCAGCGTTGTCATCTTTAATGCTAGGAAGTATCGGCATTCCTTCAAAAGGTGTGTCGGGAGTGTCTTCTATGAACTCGGATGGATCAGAGCAAATATGCCCCTTGGAGCGTTCCAGAGCGCTGCTGCAACGATGCATTATTTCCTTTAGATCCTTGCCATCGCATTCAGCGCTTAGTTCCTCAAAAAGGGTGCTAACGGAACGGTTTAGGGTCTCCATTTCGAGATCTTGGACAAAGGCGAGATTACGCTGAACTTGCGAGCAATAAATCGTATCCTGGCTTAAAGCTGTGGCATCTAAAAGCAATTTATCAAGTAGCTGATCGGTCTGATTATATTCATCTTTCAGCTCAGCGATCATGCAGAGATCCCGTGGAGATGGCGGTGGTGGTGTCGCCTCCAAACCCATTTTACGTGGCTTCCTCACAGTGGCGGCAGTACGTCGAGGCATACTGGGAGAAGCCACATTGGTGGACGTGGACTTGGCCTTTTTTACATTAGAAACTGGTATATTGGAAGTAGGTTCTATGGTTGATACGCTGCTAAAACGAAGACGTTTGGCATGCTCCACGAGATTGGCAAGAGCTTGTTCAGCCACCATCTTGATTTGATGCTGGCTATCGCTCATATTGAAGAATGTATCTATGGAATTGAAAATGATATTTGCAATTACAATAGCGAATACAATTTTAATGTGTTTTTTTTTACTTGTTGTAGATTTGTTTAGATTTTGAACGACTGAACTGTTGAGCAATATTAATAGAACTGAGAACTGCTCAAGTCACTTGCCTTCTGACATTTAAATCATAGTGAATTATCTTTATTGAAAAGCCTACATAACTATAGAACAAGGTGTATTTCATAGTATTTGAAAAAGAACAATCTCTGAAACCAATTATAATGGGAATACGGAAATATCTTTACATAAAAACTTAAGAAGATTAATAATTAAAGTAAATAATAAGATCTATAAATCAATGTTGTCTTAAGATGATTAACAATAATAGTAAATAATAATTATATAAAAAAAGGTTATCTTCGGCATCCTGCAAGTTTGATTCCCTTAAATAACTACTTCCAAAAAATCTATTTTTATTTCTGCTTCACTTATCACTTATATCTTAATGTTTTAAATAAAATTAAGTGCAATCACTTTAAGTACACTAAAAATATCACAGCAATAAAAAAATTCTAAAATAGCAAAGCGTAAGAAATAAAACTAAAATTAAGGCAGATGGCGAAAAGGAGTAACAAAAACTTAGATACTTACTTGAAACATACATACTTACTTGTAGTTAAGAATCAACTTTACAAACATTTTACAGAGCTCCCTCTCCACTCTAAGTCCTTGGCACACCTGCAACAAATCTAATGAAAATCTATTGTATCCTCCTAGATATTATTATATCCTCCTCAAATTGCGTTGTTGCTTCAAATTTGAATTTATGACACTGCGATAATGGGCTTGCAAGACGATTTATACCCTGTAACCATTAGGAATTGCTGCAGCAGCATAGTTCTATGTGATGAGTGTTTATTTGTTACTTAGAATCTAATTTTGGTATATGAAAGAAGAAAAAATGCATTAAGCTACGGTGGAGCAAGCTCGACAGTAGGAGACCCAGTACTTTTTGAGTGCAAAGCAATCACTACAGATTGTTTCAGTTTCAAAAAATTTCCATAGATGGCGCCACTACGAAGATATCAGTTAATTTTGCCCGTAACATTGTGAGTTGAATAACTTCCGCGTTCAACATCCGATTTGGACGAAATTTGCAGGATAGGTTCAGACCATAGTCTGTATTATACATACTCAAAGTCAAGGCGCCAGCATTAAAGGTGCTCTTGTAATTCAACTTGGAAATTTTGTATTTCAATTTGTGGGGGCGGAGGTGGGGGTGGCAAAAATCGAAAACAAACTCGTTCAATGCAAGATTTAGATGTACCTACATGCCAAATATGGTGCCTCTAGCTCTTATGCGGAATGTCATTTTAGTCATGATTTGATCTGTAAATTTGTTCTACTTTTAAAGATAGTTATTTTTCAGAAATCGATTTTTTCGATTTTGTTGGAATTTTAGATAAGGGTACCCCCTTTACTTTTTCAGAAAAAAAAAATTTTCAAAATTTTAAATCTTGATTTTGTACTTTTAATCAACTCCTGGTGCCAAAATTAGTATAAAAGAACACTTTAAAGTTGATTCTGAGGAGTTTCATTTTTTTTGTAAAAAATCATGCCAAAAGTGACAAAAAATTTGACTTGTAAAGTTTCCAGTCCCCAGGGTCACCAGATTTCAAACTCTCGTAACTTTGCCAAATCTTACCCGATTTTTTATGTGGAATGTCATTTTAGTCATAATTTGATCTATAAATTTGTTCTACATTTAAAGATAGTTCTTTTTCAGAAATCGATTTTTTCGATTTTGTTGGAATTTTAGATAAGGGTACCCCCTTTACTTTTTCAGGAAAAAAAAATTTTCAAAATTTTAAATCTTGATTTTGTACTTTTAATCAACTCCTGGTGCCAAAATTAGTATAAAAGAACACTTTAAAGTTGATTCTGAGGAGTTTCATTTTTTTTGTAAAAAATCATGCCAAAAGTGACAAAAAATTTGACTTGTAAAGTTTCCAGTCCCCAGGGTCACCAGATTTCAAACACGCGTAACTTTGGCAAATCTTACACGATTTTTATGCGGAATGTCATTTTAGTCATGATTTGATCTGTAAATTTGTTCTACTTTTAAAGATAGTTATTTTTCAGAAATCGATTTTTTCGATTTTGTTGGAATTTTAGATAAGGGTACCCCCTTTACTTTTTCAGAAAAAAAAATTTTCAAAATTTTAAATCTTGATTTTGTACTTTTAATCAAATCCTGGTGCCAAAATTAGTATAAAAGAACACTTTAAAGTTGATTCTGAGGAGTTTCATTTTTTTGTAAAAAATCATGCCAAAAGTGACAAAAAATTTGACTTGTAAAGTTTCCAGTCCCCAGGGTCACCAGATTTCAAACACGCGTAACTTTGGCAAATCTTACACGATTTTTATGCGGAATGTCATTTAAGTCATGATTTGATCTGTAAATTTGTTCTACTTTTAAAGATAGTTATTTTTCAGAAATCGATTTTTTCGATTTTGTTGGAATTTTAGGTAAAAGTTTACCCCCTTTACTTTTTCAGAAAAAAAAATTTTCAAAATTTTAAATCTTGATTTTGTACTTTTAATCAACTCCTGGTGCCAAAATTAGTATAAAAGAACACTTTAAAGTTGATTCTGAGGAGTTTCATTTTTTTTGTAAAAAATCATGCCAAAAGTGACAAAAAATTTGACTTGTAAAGTTTCCAGTCCCCAGGGTCACCAGATTTCAAACACGCGTAACTTTGGCAAATCTTACACGATTTTTATGCGGAATGTCATTTTAGTCATGATTTGATCTGTAAATTTGTTCTACTTTTAAAGATAGTTATTTTTCAGAAATCGATTTTTTCGATTTTGTTGGAATTTTAGGTAAGGGTACCCCTTTACTTTTTCAGAAAAAAAAATTTTTCAAAATTTTAAATCTTGATTTTGAACTTTTAATCAAATCCTGGTGCCAAAATTAGTATAAAAGAACACTTTAAAGTTGATTCTGAGGAGTTTCATTTTTTTTGTAAAAAATCATGCCAAAAGTGACAAAAAATTTGACTTGTAAAGTTTCCAGTCCCCAGGGTCACCAGATTTCAAACACGCGTAACTTTGGCAAATCTTACCCGATTTTTATGTGGAATGTCATTTTAGTCATGATTTGATCTATAAATTTGTTCTACATTTAAAGAAAGTTATTTTTCAGAAATCGATTTTTTCGATTTTGTTGGAATTTTAGGTAAGGGTACCCCCTTTACTTTTTCAGGAAAAAAAATTTTCAAAATTTTAAATCTTGATTTTGTACTTTTAATCAACTCCTGGTGCCAAAATTAGTATAAAAGAACACTTTAAAGTTGATTCTGAGGAGTTTCATTTTTTTTGTAAAAAATCATGCCAAAAGTGACAAAAAATTTGACTTGTAAAGTTTCCAGTCCCCAGGGTCACCAGATTTCAAACTCGCGTAACTTTGGCAAATCTTACACGATTTTTATGCGGAATGTCATTTTAGTCATGATTTGATCTATAAATTTGTTCTACATTTAAAGATAGTTATTTTTCAGAAATCGATTTTTTCGATTTTGTTGGAATTTTAGGTAAGGGTACCCCCTTTACTTTTTCAGGAAAAAAAAATTTTCAAAATTTTAAATCTTGATTTTGTACTTTTAATCAACTCCTGGTGCCAAAATTAGTATAAAAGAACACTTTAAAGTTGATTCTGAGGAGTTTCATTTTTTTTGTAAAAAATCATGCCAAAAGTGACAAAAAATTTGACTTGTAAAGTTTCCAGTCCCCAGGGTCACCAGATTTCAAACTCGCGTAACTTTGGCAAATCTTACCCGATTTTTATGCGGAATGTCATTTTAGTCATGATTTGATCTATAAATTTGTTCTACATTTAAAGATAGTTATTTTTCAGAAATCGATTTTTTCGATTTTGTTGGAATTTTAGGTAAGGGTACCCCCTTTACTTTTTCAGAAAAAAAAATTTTCAAAATTTTAAATCTTGATTTTGTACTTTTAATCAACTCCTGGTGCCAAAATTAGTATAAAAGAACACTTTAAAGTTGATTCTGAGGAGTTTCATTTTTTTGTAAAAAATCATGCCAAAAGTGACAAAAAATTTGACTTGTAAAGTTTCCAGTCCCCAGGGTCACCAGATTTCAAACTCGCGTAACTTTGGCAAATCTTACCCGATTTTTATGCGGAATGTCATTTTAGTCATGATTTGATCTATAAATTTGTTCTACATTTAAAGATAGTTATTTTTCAGAAATCGATTTTTTCGATTTTGTTGGAATTTTAGGTAAGGGTACCCCCTTTACTTTTTCAGAAAAAAAATGCATTAAGCTACGGTGGAGCAAGCTCGACAGTAGAAGACCCTGTACTTTTTGAGTGCAAAGCGATCACTACAGTTTGTTTCAGTTTCAAAAAATTTCCATAGATGGCGCCACTACGAAGATATCAGTTGATTTTGTCCGTAACATTGTTAGTTGAATAACTTCGACGTTTATCATCCGATTTGGATAAAATTTGCAGGATAAGTTTAGATCATAGTCTGTATTATACGTACTGAAAATTAAGGGGCTAGCATCAAAGGTGCTCTTGTAATTGGACTTGGAAATTTTGTATTTTTAATTTGCGAGGGCGGAGGGGGGCGTGGCAAAAATCTAAAACAAACTCGTTCAATGCAAGATATAGATGTACCTACATGCCAAATTTGGTGTCTCTAGCTCTTATAGTCTCTGAGATCTAGGAACTCAAAAAACGGACAGACAGACAGACGGACATGGCTATATCGACTCGGCTGTTGATGCTGATCAAGAATATATATACTTTATGGGGTCTGCCACGCCTCCTTCTGCCTGTTACGCACATTTTTTTTTGCACAAACGTAATAGACCCATTTGTACTTTTTAAAGTACTGGGTCTAAAAATATCAGAGGTGCTAGATTTGAAAGTATGTACATAACAATTTTTTTCATTTCGCTGGGAGCAAATATTTTAATTATAATTAATAACCGATAATTATTGTACTTCTTATAATTATTTTGTAGCACACATTAAGGCTAAACTATTGAGAATAAATAGTTTAAACTTTAACAATTAAATTCTGCATGCTTGTCTAAAATAATTCAGTTAAATTCAGGAATTTTAAAGTCGAACTTTTGAAAGTTAAATAAGTAGATTTTTACTTGATATTACTTCAATAATATTTCTACTTGAAGGAAGATAAAGTACATATAATTTTATTTGATTAGCTATTATAAAATTGCTGCAAAGTAAATCATATCTGTGGTTGTGTTTCTACCCTTAAATCTATACTGATAATATATTGTAGATTTTATTTCATTAATATGATTATTCAGCTTAACTCGGTACACACCTTTCCCAGTCTTTACTATACCCGATTTACAACATTCCTAATGGGTATAGGGTATAACAAATTTAAGTGAGACACAAGGCAAACAAGCTAGATAAATAATTCGAATAGAAAATAAAAGGAGTTGGCTTATGTAACTAAGGATAGGCTGGATAAGGTATGGATAAGGTGCCCCGCATAGACAAATAAAACAATGGGTTGACTGGGCAGCAGGTTGATTCCTGCTGACGATGCTGCTCCCTGCAACAATGGATGGGAGTGCTTAAATTTTCTTAAGTTCAATTCCTTTGTCCTTTAGCTACGCAGTTGTTTAGCACATTAAGCCACTGAAACAACTACCATACGCATACTATACACACACACACACATATACACATGGGGATATGGCAGATGGGAGTTGGGGATGAGGGTGGGATGATGGCATCTTTATATCCTTGCGTTGGAGTTGTCAGCTGTTTTATGGCAAAGTTATGACGTGCCTCATTCAGAGGCTTACAGCCGCCCAAAAAATATCTACGACAACGTTACCAAGGTAAAGAGCATAGCAGAGTAGCAAGAACCAGGAACCATGAACCAGGAACCAAGCCGGCGAGATGGTGAGAGATGGTGAGAGGCGCCATCTGAAGAAAAGAAAACTTTTATGCGACTCTCTCCTGGCGAACAGGCAACTTTTGCCTTTTATGTCCTTGTCGTTGTCGGCAGCTATCAGTTAGTGTACTACCATGTGTGTGTGTGTTAGTGTGTGTGTGTGTGCGGGCGCGCTTATGGCGTTTTGTGTGACATTTATTGTTATTTAACTGTGACAAACTTTAAGGATAAGCATGCATAGACTTGTGTAGTCGTGTCTGCCTCGACAGGCGCCAGACTTCACAATTTCCATGTAAGTCGCCTCGTTGGCGAGGTTCTGTCTCTTCGCTCTTGGCTCAAGGCTCTAGGCATGTCCTACTCCCAGGACCTCCCCTCTAACTACTACCTCTCCTTGGCATCCTGACAGCTGAATTCGAAAGTCAACATAAAATACATGTATTGCGTCGTCTTTATTGTCCCACAAAAAAAGAAAAAAAAAAGAAAAAAAAATGTATGATGCGAAATTGAAATCAAAACTGAATATGAACTGATGTAATGGTCGCAATGAAATATTTATAACAGGTTCAATATATTTATAGCAGGATAGGGAGGATGAGGGAGCTGAAGGTTGTACAGGAAGCAGTTTATTTTTTGATGCAATACAAATGAAGAAATTAATTTTTTTAACTCTTACTCTTTTCCCAATTCTTACTTAATTTTAATGATTATTTTCAAGTTGTTCAAGTAGTTCAATTTTCACTTTTATTTTAATGTTATAATAAGAAAATTAATTAATTAAAAATAAACAATTAATAATTTGTGCAATATTTAAAAAAATATTGGTAATAATGCTCATACAATAATTTCGTAATTTTTAAAATAAAAATATAAAATAATTATAAGAAAGGATTTCATCGCAGTTTTCGGATATTATCATTTTAGTCGAGCTTTATTTGTAAAACGATAATTAGTGTTTGCATTCTCTGGTTATATTCTGTTATATTTTACGTTGAATAATGAACAAATAAACACAGATAGTTATATTTGATTAGCTGGGCATGGGGGCGTGGGGGCGTGGCACTAATGATTTCCGCTATTCGCACCTTGTTGTGGAAACGTGGACAACATGGCGGTAAATCAAAGCCAGGATGCCAAATGAAAAACAGCCATAACAGTCATAACCTACGTTTACCTATCCACCGAGTGGCATTGCTTGTCTCACATCCCAGGGGGACAAAGATGATGACAGAGAGAGAGAGGCGAGGTGAAATCTGTGATGAAATGGAAAAGGGGGAAAGCAGTGGCAGTGGATGTGGAAGTGGCAGTGGCAGTGGCAGCGGATGCGCAGCATTTGAGCATTTGCACATTTCCGGCATTGTTCACTCAGCCCATGCATAATCGATTAACTGGTGCCCATAAACATGACCGTAAAATGTGCAAATGCGCGGTTGCATCACACTTCACTACGGGTTCTGACTTCGGAGCTATATGGTATAGATATCGGTTGATGGGGCCTATACGGGGCGGGGGGTCGGGTTGGCTACATGCATAAATGCAAATGCTATGGCAATACATATGCAAATTTCACTTCACCCACTGCTAAGGCGCAACACGACAACAACAACAACAACAACAACAACAATGGATAAAAAACAACATGAGAATTCCCACAAGGCGACGGAACCGTTCTGAGACAATGTCTGGCATATGTGTGTATATGTATGTATGAGAGTGTGTGGATAAATGCTACACTGGACTAGTCATAACTAATCCATGCACTAATTACAGAAATGTTGCACTGTTAAACTCTGGAGCAAAAATATGAACGCAGACCTAATCAATTCGAAAATTCTATTTGGAATACTATAAACCTTACTTTATCAGTTTTGGGGAAAGTTCTTCCCCGGACTTAATTACTGTCAGTTTAAGGTCCTAAATACTGTCGTACTTGGTGTTTTTGTCCTAAATCCGAATGCGAATTCTTTCTAGTTTCACCCTTTATATCCGAAGGCGTGCGTTCATATATTTGCTCCAGAGTTTAGTTTTTAAAATACTAGAGAATTAACCGAAATTAACCGTTTCAGGACGTAAACCGAAAGAAGAAATAAACATTTCTGGAACAATAAATTCAAGTTTCGGCCTCGAGATCGAATCAGATAGTTGAAATTGTGAAAACTTTTGTCCTGACTTTTGGTTCAAATTAATTTAACAATAAGCTAAATTTCAACACTTTCCCCTTCTTTCTATATCCCACAATACGCCCTGGTATATTTCTGAATTCAAGAGAGATGGACAAGAGAATATTTTTCAACCAAAGATTTTATATTTGAAATATTTATTCATTTTATAAATTTTACTAATGTGTGTAAAGTAGTTAGGTGAGAAAATTAAAGATTGTTAATAAGGAAAGTTCTAGATAGCATCGTTTTATTTTACACTTATATGTTAAGTTACACATATGTTAAGTCGTGCTGAATTCCTATCTATTGGTAATTGCTTTCCCAGACTGTTGTACGATTGATTAAGCAGACATTCTGTTATTTCTTAAGATAATTCTTTATTAGTATAAAAGTTTTATATTCAATTTCAATGAACGATTAACGATTAAAGTCTGTTTAATCTTGATAAATCGTGACACAAACACGCCCATCTCTAAGTAAGTATGTTGTTTGAACTTATGTATTCATCTTTCCTGGTTGACTGGTGTTCGTGGTGCGTAAATGGGTGGTTGACAGTTGCTAACCAGCAGCATAGCAGCAGCAATCCTTAAAAGGGTCGGGACGGTCGGACCGTGCCGGAATTGTAAAGTAAAGTTGGTGCCGAAAATGTTGAGGCGCATAACTTTTGGCCATATTTACGCCGGCGAAAATTGAAAAGCGACGCATCTGCAGCAACTGAAACCCAAAATCTGAAATCAGAAATCAGAAATCTGAGATAAAAGTGTTGTACATAAGGTAAATACGACGAGTACGAGTACAGCACGATGGAGGCAGCCAACAACAGTTGTGGACAAGGATGAGCGGAGGGGAATTTGGAGCTGGCTGTAAAACTTTTTGAATGGAATATAATGGTTACGCTCTGCCTGTTAACCAGCAACTCCTTACTCCTCACTCCTTACTCCTTACTCCTTAGCCAACTGACGACCGTCTGAGCCCCCCGCCAAGCCATTATTTGATTTTCATGAAATGTATTGAAATTATTTCATAAGCACACGGGCGTTGGATGACAACAGCAGGCAATGCCGGGTTCCAAAGTTGATCCTGCAAACTTCAGCCTTAACTTATGGCAGCCTTTTAGCTTTTTGTTCCAGCCTCTTTCTGCTGTTGGCTAAATGGGTTTCATTTCAGATTCTGAATACCGTGTGGGCTGTAAATGATTTGTGCTGTGGGTTCACAAAATCAGTTTTCCGATCTACGACATTGATTATATATATATATATTTATTATTTTATTTATTTACAAAATTAGACAAAATATAAAATATTAAATCTAATGACATTAGGGGCGTGTTAAGAGTACTAGTGACGGGACCATCGGCTTAATATATGTATATATTTATATTTATTTAATTTATTTGATTTAGGATCCTTTTGGAACTATTGTCATATGTGTACCTATGGATACATACACTTACATATAGTATATTTTATTTCATGCACAATCAGCTTGTGGCTTTCACAATAAAACCACAACTATGTACGAGGGGCATTATAATAAGCAACAGTACAGACGATGTCAACAGCAATAGCTGTAACAACATCAGCAACAACGTCAGTAACAACATCAACAGCAGCAGCATCAGCAGCAGCAACAATAACAAATCACAATGTAGGCAATGACAATGTGGTAAAAGTTTGTATTAGTATTTTACTTACATGTGTTCGTCCCTTTCAGACATACTACATATAAGTCCAGATGGTTAAGAGTTTGGAAGATTTGTGACTGTTAGACTTGCAACTCCTCCCTCCACGAGAGACCGTTAAACCATCTGCGTTTTGGCCAACTGAGAAGTGCCCTTCTATCTGCAGCAGGCAGCAAAATGTTTGTCAAAGTGCCAAAATGTCTGCCGCCTGACTGACAGACGATGGAGCATCGGACATTGGACGGATTGGACGGAAAACGGGATGTCGGATGTCGGGTGTCGGGATGTCGGTCGCTTCACTGGCCGAGCGTCAAAGGGATTTGCAATTCACGTACATAAACAATGACATCCAACAACGGCAGCAGTAGCAGCAGCATCAGGCAACAGGCATGGGGCATGGGGCATGCGGCATGGGGCAAGAGGCATCATTCAGTGTGCAGCAAACAGCAGGCGGCAATGCAGATGCCAAAGCCATCGGCCAACTTGCAATGCAAATGGACTTTATTTATGGCTATGCGCAATATGTATGTGTGCGTGGTGTGTGTGCGAGTGTGTGTGCGTAGTGTGTGTGTGCTCAATTTGTGGGTGTACTCTGTGTACCTTCATGGGCTTAACATACTCCAAGAAAAATACAATCTACATGATGCCGAAGAATTAATATCCTTGCAGCTTGCTAATTTGCGTTGCTCCATAATTAACACAATTAAGTATAGTCCAATGATAATATGATAGGATTATTTTTTGTACCAGAATAATATTTAAATATAACTAACTGGTTTAGATAAGTACAAAAAACTATATAATATATACACTATGAATATATCCAAGGTGGTTTGAAAGTAAATCTACTTTCTTAAAACTTAATGGATCTCGGCAGAATTAGTCAAGAGAGTTTTTACTAAAGAGTTGTGGCTCATAAATATAGGCCATAAAGGTTATTCTTTGTTTAAAACCCTGTTAGCTGTATAGAAATAGAAAGTTATAAAATATGAATACTGATCGTTTTCAAATTGAAGTTTAAAATGCTTGATTTAAACTTTAATTTTCAAGTATATGTGTAGTCAGAATATAGTTGTTGAACAAAGATATTTGTGGGGCTAATGGCAATGACTCAGATCAAAAATATTCAACCAATGCTTACTTATATGATTCATAGTGCATATTACATTTGTTTCGAAAATATCTTAGTGAATATTCCACTATAAGATTATTCTTTAAACCTTTAACTCTTTAACGACTTGACTGGGCTCTTCTAATAAAAATTCAAATAGAAATAGTAAAATATTTATAACCTTTTGTTTTCGGTATTTCATCTATATAAGTAATTTCTGGTTTGACCAGTCGAAGCTACTCTTTTCTCTATAGAGTATATATGGAACTAAAAAGAGCGCATTGAAGCGCCTGATGCTTTGTACTCTTAGAAGTGCAAATTAGGAGAAATCTCTCTGTGTCGGAATGTAAATGGTATGTAGAATGTAGAATGGAGCAGCGGCAACTAAACAGGACTCATAACGTCACTTTGTGGTCCTACTTACTATAAGCTTCCCTGCATAGGGCCTTTGTTATTTAATACTGCAAAATTTTCGAACCAGCGAAAGACTTGTCGACAAATATGTATATGAATAAAGTACTTTGTGCATGTATGAGGACCAATGTACATATGTCTGTATGTATGTAGGTATGTATGTGCATTTATACGTTCCTCTTTGACAGTTACAGGCTGCGGTTGAAGTTGGTTTGTTAGCAAAAAGTTTAGTTTGAACCACAGACCTGTTAAATCACAAAGTGACATGAGAAAGACCGAATGAATTCAAAAAAATAGATACTATATACTATAAATTTTTTTTAATGGTGTATTTCATTGTGCAACTGTGCGTTATTATATTACACAACTATTTGTATCTCTCACTCTTTTGGATCCTTTCTGAGCATGACCTGGTTAGTTATGTTACTTGATTACATTCGCGAGTCGCATAACATGGAATTGTTTCGTTTCCTGCCGTGGAATTGGAAATGAAACCACGCATTGTGCTTCAATCATCTGCCTGATGCAAGTCTTTGCCATTTGTAATGTTGTAACGATGCGTCCACGTATTCACGTCCCGTCCACATACATGACGATGGCATTGTTGCCAACATTCGGAGCAAAGTCCTGGACTGGAGTGCACGGGAAAGTAGAAAGTAGAGAAAGTCCCATTGGCAATGTGCATGCAAACACGTTTCTGATTAGAAATCAACCAAAATGACAGCATGCAAAGTCAACTGTATGAAAGGGATGCTGTAGTCGACAACAAGATACCCTGTAAGTCCATATTTCCAAGGTAGTCTTTCTTTAGTAGTCTTATATTATCACTATCATTTATCGATACCCTGTAATTCAATTTGATTATATTTTAGAAAGGATTTAAGGAACCACAAACTGCTATTTTGGTTTGTCAAGGATATACTATATGTAGCTGAAATATCCCTTAAAGCAGGGAACTTCCCCTTTCTTTAATAAACACATATTAGCGTATGTACTGTATATATATAAAGCTTGAAGTAAATTATTTGGGCATTTTGTGCGTCCCGATTTCCTCCCATTGCCCCTATAGACTGTTTGGGTCGAGTACACAAGTATTTATGTGCCTTATTAGTGTCGAAAGTTGTTTGGCCGATGCTTCTAATGATAATCATTGACATAACAGCTTGGCTCTTGTTGTGTTGGGGAAGGGGGTATTTGTTAAAAATGCGGAGAAAATTTATGCAACAGCTTTTGCAGCTGGCATCAAAAAGCTTAATCAACTTGTCCTAAATTGTGCAAAAATTAAATTTTTCCTGGCAAATCGCATAATAAATGCGAGAGAGCAGAAGATATAAAAATTTCAATTTTTGAAATGCAAATGGAATACAAATATTTGCATAAACACGAGCAGCTCGCAAAGAGAATGGAAAGCACTGAGCGAGCGGCCATCTGCCAGTTCCCTTAGCTTCGGAATTTGTAGCAAGGATGAGTTGAACGTATTTCCACAAAGACGATACGACTTTGCCATACCCTGTACTACATTTAAGACAACAACTTCAATTGCTTTTTAAATGCACCGAAAGAAGATTTAAAATGTTTGGAAAGCCGGAAAAACAATTTCACTTCAATAAAAACTGAAACTAAATTTCCATAAATTGAAAATATCTTCTATTTGAAGTGAAAAAAAAACTCTTGAATCAATCTATAGAGTCATTCATGTCTAAGAGGTATATTGAATGGAAATCGGTGTGAACAAGTGTAATAAAAGATGAAAGATAAGCTATGGCTCACATTATATTATTAACTTTTGAATATAAATTTGAATCTATGAGCTTTTATATTTATCACTTCTAGTTAAGGTAAAACGACAAACTCTTGTATTGTTTTTCTACTCACTTGATTGCCTTAAGAAGCCAATTAGATCCGACTTTGGCTTGGATTATCCAGTGGTATATATTGTAATTAAAAAATGTTTGACCCAACTCTCATGCATCACTTGACCTGTATTCCATCCCTGTATTTCACCCCCCCTCGCGCCCCATCATAACCATTAGAAATCCTTCAAAACGCTTGCAAGCGTCGCTAATCAATGTCGAAATATGCGGGCAAAGCGGTTGGAGTTGATTGAAGACTGGTGATGGGGTCACAATGGATGAAAACTGGAAACTGGTGACTGCTGGCTGGTTTCTGGGGGCTGCTGACTGGTGACTGGTCGCCTCGACTTCAATCAATATGGAAAATAAGAGCGTGATTCATATTCAGTGCGCGCAACGTTGTCGCCGAACCATTAAAAGGTAAGAATGAAATGAAATGAATTGAAATGAGCAGCAGCTATTCAAGAGTAGAAGATGGAAATCGGAGTATGAAGAAGGAAATTAGGTACACGCGTTGTTTATGGGGTGTTGATGGATTTTGTGGAATGGCATTCGATTAAGGAAATTATGCCTGACTGCCGTTGAGAAGGAATAGACAAAAGTCCGACCAGGATCAGCCTATGCCATCTACTCTTGTTAATTTCTAAGATTTTACGACTATTTGTGGAGTAAATAACATTTATTTCTCTCTCTCTCTCTCTCTCTCTCTCTCTCTGTGAATAAATTAACAATAAATTGTAGGTCTTTAGGCGCAAATAATGACACAACACCCACTGTTTGTGCAAAAGTTTCAATGATTTGTTGCGGCACTTTAAAATAAACGCTTTTTAAATATCTGATGATTACCCTAAAGCTGCTCTGACACATTTGTCATTGCAGAATAATACCTCGGAAAATATAAGACCAGGACTTTTTCATTATTTTAATACTGTTTTTTAAGCTTAATTGAATGGTTCTTATACCCTTCATTTCATTTAAAAGATATGAAGTAGACCTTTCAAATTAACTGCATGTATTTCAAATTCTATTATTATGTTATATTTCTATTTTTGTATTTCTTAAAAGAAACTTGAATATATAAATTTACTTAAATATTTTAAAAGGTCACTTTGTCAATATTCTTTCCTATTGAATTGAATTCTTATTTTGAATTACATTATTTAAGCTGAAAATGTACTTATACTTTCTTATCCATTTGATTTTGCAATTTTGAATATACTCTCATACTTATCGTTAAAATTTAAATTGGGAAACGTGTAGAACAGCGGATGAAAAGGTCTTTATTGTAATTTTTAGCCCTTGGGCCAGTGATGCCAATTCCCTTTAAGAACACCAACAACAACAACAACAACAAATAGCTGGTTCCCGAAACTCATTGTATAAATTTAAAATATATATTCTGAGCAGCTATGACAAAGTACAGGATATTATTTGAGATGGCTGAAGAATTCAAGTTGAATGTAGCATAATAAGTGAATATTTCAATTTCATTTGGGATTGTATTTAGTTGGAAAACTCGTGTATTGGGCGTTTCGGGACTTGAGGCTAATTTTGAACACAGAGCTCAGTGTTAGTTTGGTTAATGCGCCATGTCAATCTCAATCTCAATCTTCATCACCAACTCAACTCAAGTCAACTCAAAGTCATGGTAAAACTGAGCGAGTATCCGTATCCATATCCGTGTACGCTGTGGATGCCTGACAGTATCCTTGGACGTCTTCAGTGACAGTCTCACAGGATTTACCATTTGTATCCTACGCACGTCTCGCTGCCAACAAATCACGCACGTTAACACCTCCAAGGCACAAGGCGAAAGTCAGAGACATAGAGACATGGAGAAAGAGAAATGGGGAGAGAGATGGAGAGAGAGAGAGATGGCTCTGGGACTAGCCAATGGGTCTGGGTCTGGGTCTGGTTAGTAGGAGGGACCATGCCCACAATTGACAGACGGGTCTGGGTGTCTATGTCAGCAGCGTCGTCATCAGCGTCAACAACAACAACAACAGCAACAACAGCAACAGCAGCAACAACAACAACAATTGGCGTCTGTCCCTCGACGAGTCGCGACGTTGAAAGTTTTTCGCTGTTGTGTGCTGTTTTCAGCAACCGCACGTAGCATGCAACGCTTAATTAAGCCACCATTAAACTGTGTCGCATCCGCCCCACCAATGCTGCAATAGCACCAACACAGACAACATTACATGCGTGTGCAGCAGTGTTGCCAAGCTAACTATAAGAGCTACTTCTGGTGGCTTGAATTGCGGAAATAGCTCAAATATCAATCATAATAATCCGGATAAAGTCCAGTTGCATTTTGCATTTGTTAATTCAAACTTAAAAACCAAAAAATACTATCTTTGAAAGGTTGAATGTCGGAAAAAAGATACATTTATATATCAAGAAAATCAGGAAATTAAACTGAGTTTTTTTCATGCCTATTTCAATTTGTTTTTTATAATTTTTCATCAATATCCAATGATGAATGATGTTTTTTTACATTTCGTTTTAGTAGAATGTCCTTGAGGAGCTTCCAGATTCTATAGATCCTTCTTCAGCCATGCAAATCAAACTTACAGTAAATTAAATATTTAATTACCAATTACTTTCCAGAGTTGAAAAGGACGAAAAAGGCCAATCACATTTTGGAAAAAAACCCGAATTGAAGCCGTCAGCTGTTTTCGATATTTCCCTGCAATTATAGTTTCGAAAAAAAGCTAGATCTAACGGAAAAGGAGCTGTTTTGGCAACACTGGTGTGCAGCTATGTGGCAACAACAAGAATTCGTAATTGCAACGGCAACTGATTGATAATGTTGGGTTGGCCGCAAATGTGCATATCTGTGGACAGTTACGTCTCGTCGGCGGCTGAATGTGATTTGTGGCAAGTTGGTTTCTCCGTTGATCTCCCTGGTGCTCCCTGGTGCTCCCTGGTTCTCTGCCAGCATCGAGTCAGTTTGTGGTGCAAGCGGGCCCAATGCTTAGCAGGCAGTTCATTTATATGGTAAACATTTGCAATGAAAATACAATTATATTGTTGCCACCTTGTCCTTTAGTAATGCAAGCTTGTTGTTTCAGTCAGTCTGTCCACTTTTAAGTTGTAGCTTCAATTTTGAAATCAGTGCTTGTTCAACTTTATGGTAATAAGGACAAAATGCAAAAGAATAATAAGTGAACAGGGCAGAGAGGTAAAATAGAGTGTGCTCGACTGTGTGATACCAAGTATCAAACTTACATTACAAATTATAAGAAGACTACAAAATACTTTACTTTACTTTACTTTTAAAAGTATTTTAACTCTGTTCTCTTAGTTCCTAACTTTTCCTAAAACCAAAACACTTACTTCCGAAGCACATGTGCAATTGGTCTCGAGAATTTGCAGTTTCCATCACCATCATCAATTTAAAGTCATGACCAACATATGTATGTACATATATCAGCATATATTGTTTATAAGATTTCGAATATTCTGTCAAAGAAAAAAAGGTTAAATGGATGGCTTAAGCATTGCCCAATATGTTCTTGTAAATGTTTTACAAACATATGGAACTACATGATCTGAGCTGTTTAGAACACGATTCCGGGATAAATGTGGCCACAGGCAAAGCCCCTTCCCCCTTCTCCCCCTTCCCTCATTCAGCCTCACTTCCACTTCCACTTCCACTTTTACATCCACATCCACTTCCATTCTCACTCCCACTTTCTGTAAGTTGCCTTGAAAAGGAACGCCTAACAGCTTGTAAATGCTGAGAAGGAGCATTTGAGTGAGAGCTTCCGGTTCGCTTTTGAGCAGCTTTTAACGAGCTTACGTTTTGTGTACGGGAATAATGATGGGCGAGTGACGTTGCATATTTTAGCTATAAGCAAAGCGAAGCGAGACAAGGCCAAGGAGGAGATGAAAAAAATGGGGACTCGTAATCTACCAGAGGCGACTTCTAGGGAGTGGGTGAGCAGCAAAATATGCTGCTGCTTTTTATACCCTGTGTAAAGTGCGACCGATAAGATAGTGCTACAAGGACAAGATTATCATCAAGTTAATAAATATCACTGTAAAAAAGCTATACAAGGAATACAATTCTATCCCAGGGTATTTGCTAGTCGAGATCAGGCGTCTATAGCTTCATTACTTGACTATAAATTACCTGCCAACATCAAGATATTGTGAATCCGTTAAGTTAAGGGAAATAGCAGCTGTTGTAGAGTGCAGGATATGTGCAAGTCCAGTGTTGGTGTCTGCAGCATCCTTAGACCTTGTCTTTCATGGCAACTAGCCTGTCAACTTCAAGTTTACTGACTGATATTCAAAGGGTCGGATTCACATCTTGCTGATAGTCTTTAAGTCTAGATAAATTTGACATTTTGCTTTCTTACAAACAAGTTTCTCTATACTATAAGGTGAGAAACGGGACTACGAATAGTTCCATCATTTGGACTTGGGCTCAGTACAGGGTATATGCTGGTCGACTACTGTCAATGCACAGCATCGTTACATGTTGGTACACATTGTGTTCGTTGGCAACACATTGTCTGCCAACTTCAAAAGTAAAACATGAAAAGTATTTTGTTTTCTTTCAGCCTTAACCGTTGCCGTTGACGTTGACGTAACTGTTACCGTTACTGTTACCGTTACCGTAAGCGTTAGCGTTAGCATTACCGAAACCGAAACCGTTACCAACCAAGGCTGGCGAGTTACCAAAATAAGCAACAACCGCCGTTGGCATTTCATAATTTCTGCACTCGGCACTCGGCACAAAGCATTCCTGCAGTCGCTAAAGCCGTGCTGCGGTTTGTGGTCGCTCTTCTCTGCTCTGCTAACTGGGTGAAGATGGATATGGAGATATGGAGAGGGGTAGTTGGTTTTGGAGCGAGCGGATGCAAGAAGTTTGGATTTAAAACATACTAATAAAATGGCCAATTTACCAGCTGCAGCTGCGCCGCGCCGCTGTGTAAGCCAAATTGAAAAGTTTCGTGGCCGCAATTCAGGGCACAAGCTTAGTCAAGCGCTCAGTTCTACTAAAACATAACTCCTGCCTACTAAATGTGTTGATATCAAATATTTTATATACCCTACAACAATACATATTATTTATTTCTGCACTAGGTACAAATTCAAGCAAAATGTGCTAGTCCCATTTAAGCTATTAACATTTTAATAAAAGTAAATTTATTGTATTAAATAACTTTATATTATTAATTGATTTAAAATTGTTTGTTTCAAATATTTATTTTTTAATATACATATATAAAATTCTGTTTTGTATCTTTGATTTTTTAGCTTTTTATTGGTTTTCATGAAAGCTATTAAATGAAATATTATTTTCATAACATAATATAATAATAGTAAGGGCAAAATATATGGCTTAAAAGAGAGTGATAGACATATCGGTCATTTACTAGAATAGTGGGACATCTTCCATATGATTTACTTAGAATATAAAAATTGTCATATTTTATTGCCTACTTTTGAGCGCAAAGTTTTTAATAGCGAATTTACACTAGTTTTAATTTTTCGGTTGCTTTCTTTAATGGAATTATGTCGTCACTTAATAGATTTTTGTGCACCTGGAATTTCTGCGTTCTAATCCGAACTTAATATATATAAAATTCTGTTTTGAATCTTTGATTTTTTTGCTTTTTTGGTTTTCATGAAAGCTATTAAATTAAATATTATATGGTATAATTTAATAGCTTTCATAATATAATATAACAATAGTGAGGGCAAAATATATGGCTTAAAAGGGAGTGATAGACATATCGGTCATTTACTAGAATAGTGACACATCTTCCGTATGATTTACTTAGGATCTAAAAATTGTCATATTTTATTGCCTACTTTTGAGCGCAAAGTTTTTAATAGCGAATTTACACTAGTTTTAAGTTTTCGGTTGCTTTTTTTAATGGAATTATGTCGTCACTTAATAGATTTTTGTGCACCTGGTATTTCTGCGTTCTAATCCGAACTTTCTATAGGGTATCTGTATGTAGGCTTTAACTTATTGTTTAGGTTATTTTTCAGGCTATTTTTTTTTTGGCCACTGGCATTCAATTAAACGGCGCACTTCTCCGGCTATTAGTACGTAAATACGTAAATACTCCGTGCATAACAAATGCTGGCAGCCATTTGAAGTTGGAGCCGAGCCGAGCCGGCTGCTGTAGCTAATTAAATGCCGTGCCTCAAGTGCAGCGAACAAACTTTTTAATTGTTTTGCACGCAAGATGGCGCCACGAGCGCCATTCAACGCCATTCAACGTTTAACAAAAATTGACTATGATGCGATGTTCTAAGTATATAACTATGGAACACAAAAGTAACATCCAAGGCAACAGCATGAGGATTATAGTACAAAGCCAGCGCTGCGTTTATTGTTATTTCTGCAGTCGCCGTCGTCTTCAAATCCAAGTAAAAGTATATGAAAATAGCAAAGAAAATCTAACTTTGGATTATCGAAATTGAAATACTCTTCCAGATGTTTATCAACAGTAGATATAATTATGGTAATAGGATCTATATAATGCCAAGTAGAATGGAAGCTATATAATAAGTGGACCTATGAGGTCAAGATACAATATTGGATACAAATTTTATAGTTTGGAAGAGTACTATTTAATGACCTTTAATCTAAATGATTTTAATTTGGCAATGCTTTTAATAATTAATAAATATTTTTAAGAATCTGCCAAAGTTTCTTAAGTCTAGACTTAATCGTGATTTACATCTAAGTTTGATTTCGCTTGTAAGTTTTACAAAAAGAAAAGCAAATGTTGGGTTTAAATTATAGAGAAAGGATTTCTTATACATAGTTTATAGAGTTATATCTACTCGATTTGGTAACTTGGTTGCATTTTAATTTAAACTGACTTAAAGTCTCCATAATTTTTATAATTTTACAGTCGGTAGATCGATTTGTTTCTAAGATCTGGCTACTTAATATTATTTCATTAGGGCATTAAGTTGGCTGGGCGTTGGGAGTTTGGTAAATTAAATGGGAATTCACAGCATGATTCACAAAAATGGATACAGCATAAAAGTAGTAAATAAAATCGACAACGATTTGGGCCAAGTTGATTGCAACTATAAATTTAAGCGTGTGTAAGTGTGGGATACACACACACACACAGATACACACACTACTTACTAGTGGCAAGAGTACGAGTAGATACATAAGATACATAATACATTGGCAAAGGGACAGAAAGTCGGGAGTTGAAGTGGGAGGACGAGGAGAACAGAATACACGAATAGGAATAGAAATGGGAATAGGAAAAGAGCGTTGCGATTGTTGTCTCTCGGCTGGCCACAATACCATACATACTTGCCTCTTGCCCCTTGCCTCTTGCCACTTGCCTCTTGCCTCAACCGTAACATGTGGCATTTACTGGCGTTACATCGCGATATCTTTAAGCGCCCCGGCTCAGTTGAGTTTAGCTCTGAACATTCGTTGCGGCTTTCGAGTTGGTTTATTGTCATGTCCTTTGTGGGGCCACAAAGGACAACAGCGGCAGACATTGTTAATATCGCTGGCTTAACTAAGTGCCAATGCCTTTTATGTGATTTTCGGTGTATATTCCGAACACACACACACACACACACCCATCATTTTGGGTCCCTTAAGTTTCCCGGGCTGTGTGTGTGTGAGTGTTTTTTTTCTTTTTTTTGGTAAGGCGCTCAAATTACATATGTATTGTAATAGTACTAAAGAGTATTTACTGTCCTTTGTGTGGTGTAGCTTACACAGGTGTGGCAATATGAGCATTCGGACCTTGTTTAAGTATGACCGTATATGTATGTATGTAGAGAGGTCAGGGACCAACCGTCACACATAATAGATCTCTCTACGCATTTCTAACCGTATCTATATTGTGTTTTGTACTCTTAGCTGGCTTTAGCTTGTTTCAACATTGTATCTTATTTCAAATTCAATAAAAACACAAAACTCACACAGACACACACACATCTACTCACACATGCACACACACTCATACACACACAGAACCGAATTGGCGTCCACGTGCTGCCACGCCCATTTCAGCGCCCTCAACAGCATACATAGTAAATTGCTTGTCTGGCATTTAATTTGATCTGTTGTTTGATTGTGTGCGTTTCGCTTTAATTGAATTTTATGATGATAAACACACACACACACGTAGGACAGGGAAAGATAATGGCCAGAGAGAGACCGAAAGAGAGAGAGATACACAGAGCGAGAGAGAGGGAGAGAGTGGAGGCTGTTTGGAATGCTTCAGAATCGTTGCCCCTAACAACAGAACACAACAATGAACTAGAAAAGGCATTTCGGACACATGTAAGCACTTAAGACACATATGTATATGTAAAACAAAATTAAGAACCTTGTTTATAACTTACAAATACTTCAAAGCACACGCACGCACACACACACACATTCTTTCCTTTCCTACACTCTATGTGCCTTTTGATGTTTTCCTTTGTCCAATGTTGAGGCAATCGAATCTTAAGTGTTGCCAGGTCACTTCAAATTGGCAATCTAGTTGATTAGGCTACAATTTATTAATCTCCATTACTATTAAGTTATTTTTAGCCATTTTTTATTTAAGCACAACAGAAGTGGTAGATTTTTTTAAACATTTAAATGGAGATACATATATGTACATCTAATGTTGTGGGTCCAACAAACTGAGTGCAGCCACAAAATCATAACCGCAACTAAATGTACATGCAACATTTACCACATACTACCAAATACATGGGACAACAAAACGGTAGAAAACACATCCGACGACAGTGTCAATGACATTGTTCAACATTGTGAAATTTCAACACGACTGCATTATTTATATAACAATGTAATAAATAATAAATATGTAGCAAAGCGACACAAGACCAACGAGATTAGTAAAATCGCCAAAATACGAGCAAAAAAACAGTTACACAAATAAATTATTTCAGAATGAGCAACTAGAAGATACCCCTCAAAACATATCGGAAGAACTTATTGTTCCAGAAGAATTCAAATTGAATAAGTCTTGAAATGATGTCTTAAAAAGTTATTCAGTTAGAAGTATATAATAGACCCTTTTCTTAATAAAAAGATATACCTCTTTTTTAGCCGATTACTTGACATCAACAAATATACAAACCAACTGTGAATCCCCTTGGAAGGATAACAAGTAGTGCACGTTCAGTTATATGGTCAAAGGCTAATTTTATCGCTTGATCCTTTAAGCCGCACATACAAAGTAAATTGATATTTTCTTTATGGAAATATTTATTTAAAAAC
The DNA here is from genome assembly GCA_037043535.1 of Drosophila putrida. Lineage (NCBI taxonomy): Eukaryota > Metazoa > Arthropoda > Insecta > Diptera > Drosophilidae > Drosophila > Drosophila putrida. The sequence continues at coordinate 558,794 of JBAMBI010000996.1, forward strand.
AATTAAATATCTATTCATATTATTTTAAATGTTTAATAATCCCTGTATTGCGTTAGAGTGTTTAATTTGTTGTTTGTGCGTTATTATATTTAATAAAAAATACTCGTCATATTATCAATTTGTTCTGTAATTTTCCATTGTCAGTTGATTTTGTTTTGCTAATTTTTTCCATAAAATTGTCGTTTTTTTTGTAGGTTCTGTGGTTATATTTACTAACTTTGTACTGAAAGTAGAACTGTACAATGTCAGGATTTACACTTTTTATATGCACTCTTTTTATATGTTTATCTGTGTTACAGGATTTGTCACATGGACAGCATGTTAAAGTATTTTTTACATTGAAACATCGTGATTCTGGTTAACGACAAATTTGCGGTTTAATGCGTTTGACCTAAATAAGTAAGTATTACTTAAAAATTCAATTAATTTGTAATTTTAGGACATAATAGAATAGCTGGCAGGAACTTTCTTTGACTAAGACTAAGCTTCAAGTCTTTCTCAAGATTTTAAGTTTACACTATTTAGGTTCAATGGAAACTTTTCGATGCACAATCATTGGTATTATTGGATTGAATATTTGTACATAATCTGAAAAAGTTTGTCAAAGATCCGAAAACCAATTACAATGTGTAATTAAAATGCAGTTGACTTATAACTGATTTTCAAGAATTTACACACACAAAATAGAAGCAAAATTCTTCTCAAAATAATAATTTTTTGGGGATGGTTTCTAGTTAGATATTAAACTTCATTCATTCAAAATTCTGGCCAAATTTCAACGCTCAACTCCGGGCTACAACCAGCTAATGATTATACGCAGCCAAAATACATTTAATGGGGACAATTTGGCTGAAGACCATTTGGCCTCCAGGCTTGTCTAGGAGTTGTGGATGGAAGCTTCAGGTCAGATGCTACTCGTCTAATGGCTTGGACACTTTAACGAACTAACAAATTAAGTACTTAAGGATGTTGTTGTAGTATTTATTTATTATTATTATTATTATTTGTATTATTATTATAAAAAGTTGTAAGTGTCTTACTCGTATCTTAAAAGTTGATCTACTTATTTCTGCTTCTCTGTGAGCCAATTTAACTAAAAGGCAAATGGAGCTGAATTGGCCGCATTTTTGTCCTTGTAAATGTATTTATCCTTCAGTACTTGACTGTAAGTAAATAGACGCTCAGTCTTCCTTCTCTGTGTGAGTGTGTGCCAGTGTGTGTGTGTGTGTGTGTGTGTGTGTGTGTGTGTGTGTGTGACAATAACAATGCCATTATTCTTCGGGGCTTTTGCCGCAATTTGAAATGGCTTTGCCGGCGGTTTGCTTGTGGTACTGCGGCTCTGTCTCTGTCTCTGTTTCTGAGAGTCTGTGACTATCCGTTACTTACATTTAAGCGATTGCGGCAACTATACACTGCCAATGTGAGCTAATCAGCTATTTAGAGCCAAGATGCACCGTTAAAAAAATATTTATTAATAAGGTGATTCACTGATCTGATCGAGAAATATTAAGAAAATCTCCTGAAACTAACAAAAGTAAGACTTTCAAACTGTAAACCTTAAGATAATAAACTGATGTGAAACTTTAATTATAGTAACAGTTGCCAAAGAGATAAAGCCTTTTTCATACCAGACGTGGAAATTGCTAAGAAACACCTGCTAATTGGGGTGGAAGTTTCAATTTGTACAGCTAACTACAGCAATTATACGAGGGAATTGTGTTCTAAATAGTATTAATGGCATTTGTATTGGTCTACGTATACGTAATCAACAATTGTATACCCACTAATACATTTATCTTTCCACATCTCCAGAATAGTATAAGGAGCTTCAATTTAAATGATAAGACGCACTCACAGATGCCATTTGGTAAAATGTATCAATTAATTGCTGAAATTATTACGTATACGTAATATTGTTATGTCTTCAAATGAGTTGCTAAATCCAATTAAAATATTTTTTCAGTAGAGTTACCAATTTGTAATTGAAATGTAGAAAACAGATGCATAATGTGGCCATAATTTTCAGAAAATGTATATATTAATACCTGAATTTATTACGTATACGCAATGTGATTTTCCTTCTATGCGAATTTTAAGTTACTAAATAAAATTTTCTATAGAAACAAGTTCTTTAAGCTCAAAAAAGAGCTTAGTTTTAGTGTGTAGAGCTATCGCTTTAGATATTTAATAATGAAAAGAAAACACATACATACATATGTCACCGTTTTTGCAATCTGTATTGTCTTATCTGAAAATGTGACATATTTTCCACTCAGGTAACTCTTATAAATAACAATTGCTTACACCCCGAAGTTGCATGTTGTTGTCTTAATAAAACATTTTATTTCATGCCAAATGATTCTCATTTGTTGGACTCTTTTGTGTCTTTCTCGCTCTTTATCTCCATTTCTGTCCGTCCATCGGTCCGTCCATCGGTCCGTCCGTCCGTCCGGCCGTATATACGCCGTGCGTCCGTCTTTCGGTTTGTTTGTCAGTTGCATTTAATTTGCTGCCCAAGTTGACTGTAAAAACGCGTCGTTGACGAGGCAAATAAAAGTGGAATAAAAACAAGTCATATTGAATAATTCGCGGGTGCTCGACTAGAAGATACTCTCTAGTAGAACACAACGTTCATTATCTATTTAACGATCGAATAGTGTTATTTTTTCTAATAATTTGTATTAGAATATTGCAAGAGACATACGTTTAAAGAAAACCCAATTAAATAGTAATTAGGCTTCGTACATCGCGTTCGTTGCATTTAGTAACCCTTTAGATATTTTATAGTCACAGGGTATGAAACAAAAATAAAAACAAAAATAAAAATGCTCACAGCATTCGCACTTGGAATAAATTTGCTGCGTGCTCGTCTGTCAAATGTAAGTTAACACCCACACTCACACACACTCACACACACTCACACACACACACACCCACGCACACACTTCTTTCCATAAATACACATACAGACAGTCAGCTTGAGGTTGTGCAACCAAAGTTAACAGTAAACAGAGAAATTACAATATTAAGCATACGAATTATTGCATCCAACATGTGTGGATGAGTAAGGACACACACACAGAAAATGAAAATGAAAATGAGAATGAAAATGAGGAAATTCATCATATTTTTAAAGTCAAGGCTCTTTAAAAATCAATGTGGTTAGTGGTTGTGGTTGTGGCTGTGGTTGTGTGTCTTTTATTGGTGGTATATTTGCCCTGATGTAAGCCCCCACTGTGCAGCAGTGCTGTGAATGGCAAGAGCTTCCGTTTGCTATCCAGAAAAACCGTTCGCCGATGACAGCAATTGCCCCGGCCAGAAGCAAAGCGTCAACGCTTCATTGGATTTTAGGCAATCATAAGTAGGACGTCGCCTCCCTCTTCCGGCTCCTGCTCCTGCCTCTGCCTCTGCCTCTGCCACTGCCACTGCCTCTGAATCTGCTCTTTTCTGTCGCCATATCTGTCGACAGTGGCTGCCACTGCCACTGCCACTGCCACTGTGACTCTGGCTGAGACCGTAGACTGGCCTCGTAGCTGTCCATCTGCGATGCCCTTTTCGCTAAAAGGAAATGCTTCACAAAAAAAAGAAAAAAAAAAATAGCGTGAGTTCCTGCGGCCACGGCGGGATGATGGGATGATGGGTAAGGCAGGCCAACGGCTACCACAAACGAAGCCGGAGCCGGAAAGCAGTGTCGACGTTGCCAGAGCTTTCACTTGCAGAATTTCTACCATCCCTCTCTGTGTTTTGCGCGTGTGTGTGTGTGTGTGTGTGTTTGAGGGAGGCGACTTTCGTGGGCGGTTGTCAGTGGAACCCAAACAGACGGCGTTCACTTTGTTGCATGCTAAGCACTTTAAGAGAAATTTCAGATATGTACCGGAGCATCCATAGAATATTCATGAGTACTCGCATTCAGTTGTACGAGTTCGAGTACGAATACGAGTACGAGTACGAGTACTTGTAGTTCAAGAACAAGAGTGCTCGATTTCCATCCCACTCTACTGGACAATACTCCTTCCTATATCGTATATACTTACCTTGTCAGTAGAACTTGTATGGTTTTATGATTTCAACAAGTTTGCGTTAAAACCACTTGAGAATTTTTAACGAAATTAACATAAAGTTATGTCTACATAACGATGCCCCTCAATTTCAATTGAAATGAAACTTTTAACACTAATATACCATTTAGAATGGAATCATTTTACATATTGCTTTAATTGTTTTTGGTAAATAAGGTTTCGTTCATTTTCATTTATTTATAATATTCTTTCCAGTCTTATGGATAGTAGTCCTATACTTACTTTGTCAGTAGAACCAGTTGAGCATTCTTATCGATATTAATATAATATCCTGCTGCCCCTTCATTTCAATTGAAACACAATTCCGAATAGAGTTTTTAATACTTTTTTTTTTGGATGGGGTTTTATTCATATTTATTTATTTATTCCGTTTATATTTATACTATTTACGCATAGACTATTTCGCTCTGCCCTTTTAGATAGACTCGACTCGATTTTTGTATAAATTCATAACTGAATTCTCGAAACACTTGCAAACTGATTATTTGCTGTATCTTTCTTACTTTCATTGTATCATTCATTCATTCCTTTTTTTTCTTCATCGTCATTTTTCAATTGTGAGTACAATAATTCTCTAGATCAAGTGTTGTTTTAATTACTGGGGAATTTCATGCGAGATTTTTGGGTTTTATTTTTCGTTTTTTTCACGTTTTTATTTGTTTATCTTAATCTTAAGTAAGTACGTTACGATCGCTTGGCCAAAATCAAACTGTTCGGCATGTTTTCATAAACAATGCTCACCTTCAAAACTGTCTGTTTTCGAGTGTCTTACATGCGAATACATACATATACATATATCGATTTATATAATATATTCACTATATTTGGACAAAAAAAAAAAATGAGAACTATTTCATAATTGCATACATCAATTTATCATTATTTGTATTAAGTTTATCGAGGCCTGTTTCGAATTCCGCTGAACTTCAAAGTTTAAGTTGAAAGTCGAGTAATAATACTTATGTTTAATACTGTACTCGTAATCCTGTTGTAATCATAAATATGAAAATGAAAAATTGACTACTTGAGTGCAGAATTTGAATTGTGGCCAACTAAGTGCTTATAGCCAAACTGACAAACTGACAAACTGACAAACTGACAACTAACAACTGACGACTGCCAACTGTTGCGGTATTGGTAAAGGTAAAAGGTAAACGAAATTTGAAACAGACTCTTTACTTATGTATGTTTGTATGGATGTGTAGTATACTACCTACTACCTCTGTAAACACAATTTTTGTATTTATCATACTTAAGATTTGGCCTCTGCAATTCTCTGCTCTTTCCCCCCCTCTCTCTCTCTCCCTCTCTCTCTCTCTCTGTCTCTGTTGCCTCTTTTCTCCTGTTTTTATGGTTACTTTGACAGACTTCTGACTACATTTTTCATTTCTTTCTCTACAAATACGTGTGTGTGTGTGTGTGTGTGGGTGTCTTTGTGGTACTTTGTGGGTTGTGCTGAAAAATTGACATATTTGGTGCTCCCTGGAACTGGAACCTCCTGCTGATGCCACTCGGAGAGAGCTTGAGTTTTCTTTGGCTGCTTTGCGTTTCCGCTTGGCGTTGACTAACAGCTTGAGTTTCCGGTCGAAAGGGGGAGGTAAGCAGCCAAGTTTTACAAACTTTGGCCAGAATGTGGATATGTAGGATGACAACGATGATGATACAGATGATGATGATGATGATGAGGTTGATGTTGGGAATGTGAATCTGATTGTGAATGGATGTCGAATCAGGCAACGACATCAACAGATTCAATTTACTGGCAATGCAGCTTTGATTTTTGCAGACCAATTACATTGCACAGAGACCAGAGAGAGAGAGAGAGAGAGAGAGGGAAAGAGAGAGGGAGAAGAGCGAGAGAAAGTGTGGGAATGGGAAGGGAAGAGAAGAGAAGGGTGTTTACTGCTATCGGAAATGTGTGTTAACTGTAAAAGTCGCTTCAGTTACAGTTTAGCCCAAGATCTTCTTGAAATAGCTAACAGTTTCCGGTTTTGTTAGCGAACGTCGTCGATTTGGCTTAAATGGCGCCTCAGTTTCCTCCTGTAGGAAGTTGTGTCGTGTTGTTGTTGCGCCCGTTGCATCAATTTCATCATCATCCTCATCCACTTCGGTATCCACACCACCATGCCCATGTCCATGTCCATGTCCATGCCCGCCACTCACACTTTGGAGTCGCATCTTGGTATCAGTTTTCATTTGAGCTGTTGCTACTGTTGCTGCTGTTGCTGCTGCTGTTGCTGATGTGGCTGATGTGGCTGATGTTGCTGATGTTGCAGCTGTTGCGGCTGTTGCTGTGGTTGCATTTGAACTGTTTTCATTAGATGTTGTTGGCTGTTTTGTTGTGGTCGTTGCCAGCAGTTGTTGAGGTGCCTCAGTGGTCAACATTTTTGCTGTTTCCCCTGCTGTTGCTGCTGCAATTGTTGTTGTTGCTGCTGTTGTTGTTATTGTTATTGTTGATGAGTCTGCCATCTTGGTTGTTACTAATGCTGCTGCTGCTGTTGTTGCTGAAGTTTGTGTTGCTGCTTCGTTTGCTTTTTTTGCAGTTACGCTTGTGCTTGGCACTGTTGCTGTTGTCACGCCAACGGCAACAGATGCAGCTGCAGCTGCAACACTGGACGTTTTCTCATTCAATTGCTCACTCGTTGCTGTTGTTGTTGGAGTTGCTGCTGCTGTTGTTGTTATTATCTTTGCTGGCAATGGACTAGACGTAATGTGCTCGACGTGCTCCAACTTATGCTCGCCATGTTCCAAATGTTCACCGTGCTCCAAATGTTCACCATGCTCACCGTGTTTTGCCGGAGGCACATAGTGTGATTTAACTAGAAGCATTGGAGGTATAAAATGCGAATTGTCCGCCGTTTCCTTAATGTGTGGATGGGGCATATCGTCACGCGATTGCTGTGCCGGATGTATAGGATGTGCGATACTGACCGTAGATGTTGCCATGGGCATTGCTGCTGTGGTTGGTGCTGGAGTATTGCTGTTGCTGCTGTGAGGTGCTGTGTTGCTGGTGTAGGTGTAGGAGTTGGAGTTGGAGTTGGGCTTGTTGGTTGTTGTATCTGCAACCATTTCCACTTCCGTTGCTGTTGCTGCTGTTGTTGTTGCTCTCATTATGTTGATTTCAGTTGTTGCTCTTGTTGTTGCTGTCGTTAATGGCGCAGTTGCTTTTGTCGTTGATGTTGCAGGTGCTTTCGAGCTGCTGGCAACTGTTGTGGTTGTTGTTGTTGTTGTTGGCGCTTCTGTAGTTGTTGGCGGTAGTGTTGTTGCTGGCGCTGCGGTTGTGGTGGTTGTTGTTGGTGCTGTTGTTGTGGTTGTTGGTGCTGCAGTTGTTGTTGTTGGTGCTGCAGTTGTTGTTGTTGTTGCTGCTGCTGTTGCTGCTGCAGTTGTTGCTGGCGCTGCAGTTGTTGTTGTTGATGGTGTTGCTGGCGCTGCTGTGGTTGTTGTCAGAGTTGCTGCAGTTGTCGTTGTTGTTGATGCTGCTGCTGCTGTTGTTGTTGTCATTGCAGCAACTACTGTTGTTGGTGCTGCTTCCTCAGGTATTGGCGACATGGTCCTCAGATCCTGTGGCAAAATCTTCTTTTTGTGAGGCAACGGCTCAAAGATTTCATTGGAAACATCACCATCGCTGACATCCTCCGGCAATTGCTCATCACTCAATGCTGGTTGATCTCCCATCATCATATCTAGATGGGAAATTGGCTTTGCCGTCTCCTTACGCTCCTGTTGTTGCTGCTGCTGCTGTTGTTGTTGTTGTTGTTGTTGTTGGGTCTTGTGCTGTGCCAGCAATTTCTTGGCATACTCATCATGAACATTCACTTTCTTGGCTGATTTCTTGACCGGCATTGGCACCTCATCTGGTATTTGATAATGGGCGAATGGCAACGGGGCATCTGCCATCATTAATTTATCCAGATCGTAGCGTTCAATGGGAGCTGGAGCGGATGTTGCTACCTCGATCTTAAGGGCACTTCCACCATAGTTCGGCACCAACGGCAACAACTCAATGTCGTTGTTCTCATTGTTGTCGGTGCGTATGTTGTTGATGATCTGCAGCGACTTGAAGTGTGAGTTTGTAATGTCATTTATACGCTGGGCCTCCAAACGCTCCTTGGGACAGATAAGCTCACGTATGGCACGTTCACGGTCCTTTAAAGATAGTAAAGATCAAGGGGAAGCAAGGGAATATATGCTGAGCTTAAAAATATACTAAGTACATAAGTATAATCAAATATATTTATCGCTCGCGGTTTAAGAATTTCCGAGATCATTTATCTTTAGACACAGTTTAAATTGATTTTATTTTGGAAATCGTGCATTTTATTTTTTATTTATTTGTGAAAATTAAAAAGTTTTTTTATTTGAAAATCACACTGCGTATGCTTAACACGTCACTTACCTCCTTGCCCCTGCAGGTGTGTCGCAGTAAACCTTCCTCCTGACAGTTCCTGATTAACTCAATGCTCGCTGTATCAGCCATATACTGCATGGTCAGATTAGGCATCTCCTTCAAAATGCAAGCATCTGCCCAACTTGGAACTATGCAACGTAAGTATCCAAATTACAATTCAAATTGTAGATCCAATATCCTTTTTCCTTTACTTACCAGGCATTTCGCAAAGGAACGAGGCCGTCTCTGGACCACCGCAGCGCAGAGCATGCCATCGATAATCGCGGATGGGATCGATAACAGCACAGAGAGGAGCATCCATTAGAGGGAGAGATTCAGCCCAGTAACCGGTATCCACTACCAAGGGACGTGAGTTGCTGTGTAATAATATTTAATTGTAGTATAATCTATGCTCTAGGATCATTTAAATAGTAATCGATTGAGGAAAGAAAAACTTCTCTACGTATTGAATAATTACTAGTTTTCTTTAAAAAGGAATCGATGGAGAAATATCTTTCAAATTTATGTAATAGCTAATTATTACTCTTATTACTTTGCTTAAGTAACATTCGATCGAATTTAAATTTACTTATGTTAAGAAATAAGTCTAAGAAAAAAACCCATTCCCATAGGAAATTGATATTCTTTTATAGTTTTGTTGCTGAAAGGCTTGAAAAGTTAAAATTTCCCTTAAATGTCTAAGATAAACTTTTTCTTACACAGACACTTTCAAGTAAATTAATTAAATATAATGCAACATCATAACAATAAGAAATAATTATTATGCTAATGTCAAGTTAACAGCTCATGTTATTGTCACACTTTTAACATCACATTATATTGCAAATAAAAAGTTTATGTGCTTTTCGTGTTCTATATTACTTTGTTTTTGAAATAAGTACACATTTGAGGAGACTTTGTGGACAGATTCAAGTTGTATCGGAATTAATTTGATAGGAATAGGAGTCGTTAATGTCTCCGCATTTGACTATAATTCCTGACCATAAATACACATATGAAAACGAACAAAACAATTACAATACAATATCTGGTGTTATTTAGTGTGTGTGTGTGTGTGTGGGGTTGAGTTGGGTGTCATTTAGGGTGTTTCTACTGTACTTACGACCACATAAAACGATCCGAGTTCTGCGGTCGCATGAGTCCAATCCAAACGATGTCGTTCACATCCAATTCCCTCAGCAGGTCGCGCGTTGCATCAAATTGAAAACTGTTGTCGACTGGCAAAAACAACACAACATAAACAACAACAACAACAACAGCAAAAGCAACAATAATAATAAAAAGGGGTACAAAAAGAAAACAGCAAATGAATACAACAAAAACGACAACGACAAAAAAGAGAAAAAAAAGAGAATGAGAATGAGAATGAGAACGAGACAAATGGTTTTTATTTGTACGATACGAATATTTCTATTAAATTTGCCAAGCGCATTGTTTTTCGTGTTGTTCAGTATTCGGGACAGTGACCAGAAAAACACTCACAATCCCCCACAATCCCCCCCTAAAGCACCTATAACATTCAATACACCCAAAAGCATCCAGAAGACCCAACATGGCAGCTGCCAGTTCAACCCGATCGTTTGGTCCCTGTTCCCATCGTGTATCAACACAAATTGTTAAAACACATAAAAAACGAGAGGGAAAACTAAGCTGATGAAGGATTCGACTGGAAGATACTCAGTATGTAATCAGTATATATTTAATAAACCTCTTTAAGAAAATGTATATATTTAACTTATTACATCATTTTAAATTTAATGATATAGTACATCATGTAAATATTGAAATAATTTTCAAAAAAAAACTACGTTCAATCTTCTTAACATCTTACAATCTGAATAAAATGTGCAGTATATTGACGTTTATTTATAAATTTATTATAAGTGCGCCTAATTTTTTATCTCAAATAATTTTATTATCATTCTGCACACAAATTTTCGAAACTATAGAAAATGTTTTCCGAAAAATCTGATACATTTCCTTAATGGAGAGAAATATCTTATTAATATATATTTCAAATTTCTTTTTTAAGTACTTATGTTTATAATAGTACAAGCTCTTTCTGCTAACTAATATACCCCACATCTGAATATTGTCTGTTTGATATATCTATTTATTTATTTGGTCATACTCTCGTGGTTATTTAGCTGTGTACTTTCAGTATTTTTGTTTTCTTCTTTTTATTTGTTGTTCATCTGTTTCACACATTTACATGGATCCGTGAGCTGCAACTTATTTATGTGTGATTCCTCTTCCTCTTCCTCTCTCATAGTTATTCCATTCTTGTATTGTACACAAGTTAATACAATATACGAGGCAACGATACTTGTAAGGGATGGAAAGGCCATGGCCATAGTACAATCAGGCATCTCATCTGTGCGAATTTCTGAGATTATACCCATATACTTTGAGGCGAAAACAGGGCGTTTTGTGTATTCCCTAGATGTCAAATGCTTTGTCTCATTGTTGATAGAGACGAGACAGAGTTGGCCCAATGACATACTTACATACATATATTTTTAGATATTCAGAGTTTGAATTTCCATTGTCATTGAGTGGCATGAACAATTTATCAAGTGAGCGTTTACAATATCCATGGCAAAGTATTTATGCATTTCTCAGAACCACATCCTGTACCTTGTACCCTGTAACCTATAACCTATCAGCTGAACTATGATCTGTGTCCTGCACTGCAGTGGTCAGTATTTGTCACATGGATTTATTGTATTATGGGGCCTGAGCGTATGAACTATGGACAGATGCATGCACATGATAGGCATTTGTCTGAGTGACATCAGACACGACCCCAAAAAGGCTTCGGAAAAGCCTTTGGCTCCTGAATCTGGCTCAGGCTCTGGCTCTGGCTCTGGTTCTGGCTCTGAGTCTGCAGTCATTTTGCAGTCCTTTCTATTCATTTGTGAATCTCAGAGGAGTATGCAAAATTTTCCCAGACAAGGTGCAGTCTGCAAGTTGTGCCTTAAAGCTTGTGTCACAACAGCTGCCGGACATTTGCAATAATGTGCAACCAGGCTACGTTGAATCCCATTTCCGTGCCCATCCAAGTTTGTGTTACCCTCAGTTTCTGTGTGTCGGGCTCAGTCCGTGCACCTTGTTCTTTACACTGGCTTTGTTTTCTGTTGGTCTTGTCATTGGGCTTATTTGCATTTCACATTTTGTTGGCGTTTAGTATTCCATGTCATCGTTCCTCTTCTCTCTACATTCCTTCTTTTTTACCCATAATTGGCAGTGTCTCTCGGTGTGTTGAATATATTTTGCTACGATTCTAACTAAAAGCTTAAGCGTGGCAGCCTTGAATTGACTTTTGTGGCTATCTATCTGTCTGTCTGTCTGTCTGTCTGTCTGACTGTCGGCTCGTCCATTTGTGGTGCATAGCGCTTACCTGTCACCAAATTGGCATGATGAAACTGGCATACGGCGTCAGCCTCGAACCAAGAGATGCGATCACGAAAGAATCGATAGAACACATTCAGACCCTCCTGTGGCATTGTCCAGGTGTTGCTCACGTTCACCTGTAAAAAATAGCGAAAATAAAGAGAGAGAAAGAGAAAAAAATCAGCTGCATGAAAGATTTTTCCGCTTTTCTTGTCAGCGCAAAACCTTTGAGGATTGACTGGGCCACACGCTTGCCTGCTTCAACGCGGCGTATACTTAATGTATTAAGCATACGCTACGTAAAACGCCTTCATTTTTAATGTTGTTGTTCCTTAACACACAGACACAAACACACACACACATATGTATGTATAATGAGCCAACGACATAAAAAATAAATACACAACACCCACACACCACACACACACGAACATACACGAACATACACTCACGTATTATGTATGCAAATGTGTGTATGTGCTTGTGTGTGTGTGTGTGTGTGTGTGTGTGTGGTGCGTGCCTATGTGTAAATGCGGCTAAAAAAATATAAAAATTTGCTTTGAAGGCTGCCATGTGTACGAGTAGATGTACTTCATTAGCTTAGGCAGCAGCCGCGTTGAAGAAGGATGTGTGAGGTTAGAAGCATGGACGGATGGATACAGCGCTATAGGAAGGTGGGGTAAGGAGAAGGGGAAGGGGAAGGGGAATAGAAGAAACTGAATAACGAATGGGACAGCTGGTATAAAGCCCTGCATAGCATAGGCCATAACACAACCCAAAGCAGCGACGTTTTTCTTTGTAACAACCACCAAGGGAAAATGAGGATGGAAAGGGAGATTGAGGTCTGGTCTGGCTGGGTCTGACTGGGTTTGGTTTGGTTGGGTCTGGTCTGGTCTGGTAGGGTGGTGGCTTCCAGGGAATGTCGCGGTGCTTAGGCGCTGTAATGCCAATGCGACTGACTACGCCGGCACATTAACTAATTACGAATGAAAGTAGAGACTAACAGAGAGAGAGAGAGAGAGATAAATAGCAGAATAGCGAAAGGTAGCTAGAGGAAAAGGCATGGTGGCAACGGAAGTGTGTGTCTGTGTGTGTGTGTGTGCGAAAATAAATATGCATATAAACATAAGCCAGTGTAAGATTAAGAGCACATCAAATCTTTTTATGCTCGTATGCGACCCACAGAGGTTTATCAAAAGGCCTTCAAAATAAGACAAAGTGAAAGCAGAAAAGTGTAGTAAATTAATGTTTAAGACAAGCACTAACTAAAGACCTCGACTTTGCTATTAATACCCACTGCAGTGATTAACAAATGTGAATCACTTCTTTGATCATTATAAAACAGTATTTTAAATTGAAATGAATGCTTTCCAATTAATATTAAAATATCTTTTAAAAATGTGTGCATAATGAGAATCGAACTTTTCGAAACTTTTCGAAACGTTATCCATATTCTTATTATTGCATTAATAATTAAATAATCATTGTTGAAATGTTTGAAGACCAGTTGAAACTGAAATGGTGAAATGGATACAAGTGTTGCAATTTCATTTAGTACACAAGTTGCTATCGAGAGCTCGCTCACCCATCGAGGTGGCATTAAGAATGTGCATTGCGCATACGCCGCATGGGGCAAAGCAAAATTTTGTGTGAGCCAACAAAGTGAAAAAAAACGAGCCAAACGTTTCATTAAGTTAATTAACTTTTAATTGAAATTGTTTGACAGACGCAAAAGGCACGCGGCGGTGTACTTTCATCTTTTAATTGCAATTTGAGAGCGGCAAAAAAAAAACACACTCAACATTAAAAAATGGGGAATATAACAATAAAATTGTTGACTTAAGAGCGCAAAGCCTCAAGACTAGAGCGTGCCATACCAACATAATAAAAAACGAAGAAATATTTTTAGGGAAAACCAAGTCAAGAATTTCAATTAATGAGCACAGCAAATATGCGGACCCTGAGGAGTAGATTTAATGCCAATACAAACTCTGATTAGTCAAGACATTTCCACAATATTGAAAGTGTACAAAAGAATAGTTGGATTCCTCTAGTGTTTAATGTAAATTTATTGCCTTTTAATGTTGTCAATCACAATAATTATTTATCAATGCATCTTCTCTAATCTTCAGCAATAAAATTAGACAAATCGGATGCTTAAAGCGACCATCGATTAAGTCTTAGCATTGTAATAACAGAATTTAATGCTGATGGAATATTTTTATAGATTTAATTCATTTATAATTTAGCTTAAGGTTACCTCTACTTCAATGAAAAAGAGTTTAAAGAGTATGAAATGAAATGCAAAATCCTTATTAACCTTCGTAATGGAAACTAATGGGAAAAGTGCAGCTGTCAAACTATGATTTGGGCCAAACACTGATTGCCAATCAATCAGAATGGACAGTTTTACATATTGAGATTTAAACATGATTTTTTTTGGTTTTTGTTTCAGATTCATTAATCAAGCTCTATTATATTTACTCTCTCTCTCTCCCTTATTGTCTGTGTGTGAAATTGAGCAACATTGTTGACAGCCGCAAATTGAATGCAGAAAAATTGTATAATCTAAATAATTGCAAACATACATATTTTTTATACATTTGCATGTGTGTGTGTGTGTGTGTGCAGGAATATGAAAATATGCAATTATTCAGGGTGTACTTTTGCAAAAGGTATACATAATTATTCAATTACTTATTTACACACGAAAATTCCATGAATAATGCGCGTGATTCATGAAATGGTTAAAAAATTAACTGAAATTACGCATACGCTGCGTGCACCCGAATAAATTTAACTGCATCGCTTGCAATTTATATGTATAAAATATTTATACACATACATATATAAATCTGAAAGTAAAGTTCTTGCAATCGTTGGAACAACATGAAGAGTTTTTATTGCCCCGTGTGTCAGAAGAGAAGAAAAATGATATTTTGTGTCCCTTGGTTAATTTTTTATTTTGCCAACTCGCATAAAAAAAACTCGACAGCAGCCCAAAAAAATGTACTTTTCTCTGCCTACGTAGCCTAGCTATGTCTACTAGGAGTTTGTTGACTCTTTTGCCTTTTGTTGTTGTTGTTGTTGTTGTTGCTGTTGTTTGTGTTTTAGGAAGAAAGGGGCAGCGGGGGGAATCACTTAGCAAGTTGCAGTGCAAATAGTTCAGGTTCTTCAGTTGTTTGACTGTTTGCCTCGTTATTCTTTGTTTGTAGTTATGATGAAGACGCGGAGAGGGCGTCCTGTAGAATAAGAGCCTGTTACAATTTAAACAAAAGAATAAGTGAAAGCACTAAACAATTGTGAATGCCCTGTAAAATGTAAAGTGCCTACAAATGGGTGTATAAGGTCACTTGTCAAAGACCATGATTATTTAAATATTTTCAATTATTTTTTCTTGAAGTGTATTTAACATATTTCTTGACATTTTTTTTAATGCAGAACTAGGAACTAGAACTACAGGGTACCTTTGAGTTGTAGACACTTGAATAGAAGCACGCTTATTTTTGATTTCTCTTGTATAATTTTGGCATTTGCATTTCCGTTCTTTACCCCTTACTTTGTCCCATTCCGAATCGTTATTTGCCCTGCACTTAGGGACAAGTTTTGCGTTCGCTTTGTTTTTGTGCTGCCGTGCAAAACGCTTGGCCCAGCACAGGGAGAGCCTACAACAGGAACATGGACAGCGACAGAGACCAGGGACCAGGGACCAGAGACAGGAATAGGGACAAGGATAGGACAAGAACAGGACAATGCAGTGCTAACTGCAGTTGAAGCCTTTGTCTCTATGCTTTGGGAATCAGGCCAAGAGTCGCGCCAAAGATGGCAGAAAACTAAGCGATGAAACTCGGCTTAGAAATGGAATTTTTTTAAGAGCATCACTGTCATGTTGAATGCTTGTAAAAATTAAGACAAGATTATCTTTTCCCATTTTGCATTTCCCCGATTTACTGAAGCCGTCCCATTGTACTTTTGCTAATATATATTCTTATACTATAAAGCATTTCAGTCTGTGGTAAATAAATAGCCGCCAACGTGAGTTAGAATTCAAATACCTTAATAAGCATTGAGTTTTATGCTTGAATGCCAAATAAATAGCTTCCTACACGATTGTCGATTAATAATGGCTGAATTAAACCAACATAATTGTGGGTATACACTAGGTCACGATAAGCGTGCTTGGCATTCACAAGTAGCAATAATTTTGATTGTGTATTCCCTCTCAAACCCATTTCATTCCACATTTCACATTTCCCATTTCCATTGCGATATAAGCTCGATTGGCTGCTAAAGGTACTTTGTATATATTTAAATTCTATACTTTATGCATAGACATTCCCATCATATTCACACACACACACACACACACACACAGATTCACATACACTCCTGAACAAATACCGTGACAGTAGCGCTTAAAATCAAAAGTACGCAGCATCCTTGTCACTAGATGCTATAGAGAGATAAAGGTAACGATAGACAGTCATGACTTCCTATATATGTACATATATGTATATATATGGATATAGAGGGAGAGAGGGAGGGTTGAGGAGTTCTGCGGGTTTGGGGTATTGAGTATTGGCTTTTTGGTATTCGGGTTGAAGTTAAAGTTTGACTGTCAAGTGTAACACACACACATACACACACACACACATCTGTATTAGCAATCCTTTTGATGTATTGTAATATTTTATGCATGCCAACGCTTTCAACTTATTTTGGGACACACACACACACACGCATACACACACTCTCAAATTTCCCCCATACTAAGTACACTTAACTGTGTCAAATGTCATGTCATTCGCAAACTCACAGTCGTACTCATACTCGCTATTCACGCTTACAAAGTATGGCCAAATAATGTATACTATGTATATAGAATATCTACACGCATGCAACACCTGTCGGTACATTGTCGCATTGCGTTGGCTTCAGACGGCCTTGATTGCTGAGTGCTTCTTATGGCCATTAAGTCAAATATGGCCCAAAACGTTGTCAGATGCCAGGTGAGTGAATGTGAATGTTTCGTTCTAAATAAAATACGAATATATGAGTATACTATGAGTACATATACTCGTATCTTCTTGGTTACAGCAACCACTTGAAGTGTTGTTTAATTTTAGAACATCGCTGGGTGTTTTCTTCTCTAATTGAAGGACGAAAGCCTTCAACAAATCTCATAAATTTGAATAGGCTAAAAAACATTCATACATTCTTTAAGTAATTCAGCTCAATTTAGGAGGATTTAGAATGTAAATAAGTGTTTTTTATTTGGGAAAAGAATCAGGCAATGTCTTTGGGCTTAAAGCGAGAAGCTTCTGAATGTGCTCTCTAGAAACTCGTTCATATCATCTACTTCTTTTGATGAAAGAAGAAGTGGAATCTATTTATAACCAATTATATTAACACCACATTAAATATCAGCAATTATTTGCTTTTAACTTTAAAGAGTGTATTTATTTATTAAATAAATAATTTCAAGTTAAATGTAAGAAGGCATACAGAAGAAATTTAAATAATGTTAATAAAGTAAACTATTCGATTTTAAAATGATTAAATAAATTAAAATTAAATTAAATTAAAATAAATTATTTTTTAATTTCAAATATAAAGCTGAAAGAATACTAAATTTTAATAGTATAAATGAAATAAAGGGAATTTACATGTAAGTTTAAAAATTACAGTAGCTTACACTAGTAATGTCTGCATCAAAGGAACCACGTTGCGTATGTGTAATTTGTGGTCATATTTTTGCTTTTACGATTCACCTACTTCTATAAAGGGTGAGCGGTAGCAGGGGAGAGGGGATGTAAGCTATCAGAAAACTATTCCATTTACATTTATTTTAGACGAACAATCAGGAATCAGAAGATGCCAAACCAGCTACAGCATTGGACGCTCAATTTGTTGGCGCTTGGCGTGTAGCATCGTTGATAAACGGTACAACGACTCCGACAATACGACAGTTGGACAGTCGGACATCCTGATAGTCTGTCTGTCTGACAGTCAAGTCAGGTGAAAAGTCGGAAGTGGTGTGGGTTGTGGGTTGTGGAAGTGGGGATCTGACCCCAAATGATAAATAGCACTGACGCTTTGGGAGAAAAATGTACAAAAATATATGTATCGTACATCTATATGAAATGAGCACATGGTTGATGGCAATTGTGGGCAATAGAATGGGCGTGGCAAAGACTTATAAATAAAGCAATACCCGCAAGCTACACACAAACACACACACACACAACTGCATTGTCCTTGGCGTGACCCCCTCGCTCCCTTCTACACCCTCTTACAACAGATATAGCCGACTAGAAGTTCTAACTGTAACAGTCTGTGCCACAATAGGAGCAATATCAACGTGGCAACAATGTTGCCAGCGTCAAGCAAAATTTGTGGACAAAGTGACGCCACGTCGATGTTGAAGTCGATGTCGACGGTGTTCCTACTTTGTACCTCCTTTCTCCTATCTCCTATCTTTATTCTTCACTTCCTCTTTGTCTTCCTTTTGCTTCATGTAGCTGTCAACTGTCGCGCTTGCTTGCATACGACATGCACCCAAAATTTATTAAAATTGAAGACAACTTGAGTGTCGCTCAGTCATCCAATCATTCAGTCACTCAGTCAGTCAGTCAGCCAGTCAGCCAGTCAGTCAGAGAAGTAAGCGTGTGCATCCTTGGGGCAATTCACATTGCACGGCATAAAATGCAATATTATATTCAAATGTTCTTTAAAGTTTTATCGTAATGTTTACTCTAAAATAATTTAAGCTTGTTTCTTGTTAATTTTCATTTATTAATTGTCACTTAGAGAAACATGACAGTTGTACAAACTTTACTTGTCAAGTAGTATTAATATTAAATGCAAATTCAAGTTTCAGCACTTGTGCTCTTAATAGTTTATGTTTATGTTATGTTATTGTTCCTTTTACTCTGTGTTCATTGTGACCAATAATAATTAGTTTATTAATTATTTTAAAATTAAAAATATATTTGTACTAAGATAAAAGCAAAATACTTTTCATAATGGAAATATGTTTTCATAATCTGTTTAGCTAATCTTAGAAATCTTAATCTTAATATTATATTATAATGCAATCGAAAAATTATCTCGGTCATTATTGTTGTCTCGCTCAAACCGATTGCATTGCGTATTTTATGAGGATAAGCGAAACCAAACCAAACATATTCGTTATACAAAATAAGGCGCTTAAGCAAACAGTTGATGTCTAGCTGGCAGTTTACTTAGTAGTTATCTTGTTCTGTTCGGCTTTATGCTGTTAATTCGCTTTTCATCTCTTCTCTCTCTCTCTCTCTATCTCGTTCACTGTCTGTCTCTAAACTCTCTCTCTCTCTCTCTCTCTCTCTATCTGTCGCTCTTATTCGGCGGTCGATGTTGCAGTTGACATGCATTTTAAGCCCAAGGATACTAACGTAATTTTCTGTGCATCGTCAAATCCTTGCGCTACTTTCAAGCCAATGCTGAATAATACACTCAAAGACGCAAAATATTAACAGTCGCACTTAAGTATATAATGCACACATACATATACATATGTACATATACATATATGTATACTTGAATACATACATAAGTCATTTCAAATGCAATATTCTAAGCAGTGTATGCGTTTTGTCTGTGTCTTTGAATAGTTTTGGGGTGAACAGTTGCAAGTCTGAGAATTTCTACGCTCTTATTTTTGCAACCGGCTTAAGTGATTTACTTTAATAGTGAACTCTTTACACACACACATATACACACACATATATATATATATATGTATACACATTGAAATATATACATATATAGACATATAGTTGTATTCAAGTTGGGTGGAACTCTTGTGGAGTGGGTGAGAAGAAAGTGCTGGTGAATTGCCAAGACGTTGCAGCTTCATCACAAGACGTTACGAATGGCAGCTGAAAAGAAATTAAATTGCTCTCTCCTAACACTGACTCTGAAAAAGAAACGCACAGCAATGCGCTGCCAGCATCTGCTGCTGCTGCTGCTGCTGCTGCTGCACCCAAGACAGAGACAGAGACAGCAGCAGCAGCAGCAGAGAAATTCGCTGCTTTCTTCGTCGCTGCAGCTGCTGACGACAATTTAAAAAGCAGCAAGCAGAGCACATCTGAGACTGTTTTGCTGTCTGTGTGTGAGTGTGTGTGTGCGTGAGGCAGTTAAAGTTTCTAATTGAAATTGAAAGAGAGCGCCGGGCGGTGATGGCTGCAGTTAAACTTGCTCTCAGAGCAGAGAGAAGGTAAAGAAGATGGCCGAACAAATACAACGGTTTTGTGTATTTGCAGACACAAGAAAACGAAACGAAATAACGAATTGTTGTTGCTGTTGTGTTTTTTTCGGTCGCTATGGCTATTCGTCAAAGGTTTAAAGGTGTGACCATGCGTTTATTAAATAATATGCAGTTTTTTTGTAAGAAATGTAATGCAAAGCTACATACTATAGTCAGGTATATACAGTCTGTTAACGGTAAGCTTACAAATTCAATTACCTTATTTTCAACTACTTTAACCGTAGCAACTGAAACTAACACCTACTGATCTAATTGGGTTTCCCCAATAATAATTTGGGAGCAACAAATGACAGATCAAAGAGAAATAACAATTTTTTTTTTAGTTTCTTTTAAGTTTAAATATTTTTTTTAGCTTGTATAATTCTAAATAATTCATTTATTTGAATATTCATAATTCATATTCAAAAACTTAACTTCAAGTTACTTTTGGTCGGTTGATTTTATTGTTAGTTGACGTAAGTTATATTGTTGACTAATTGAATACAGAAGAATACATTTAGAAACATATATAGAAATTGAAAAATAATTAAATTAACAAACGAAAAGAAGCAAATAAGCTTTAAATATATTTTTGAATAAATAAATTAATTAATAAATACGAAAATAGGTAAAAAAAAATTAAATTAATAAATATATATAAATAAATTCATCAGATCAATAAATAAATGATGAAATAAATACATAAAGAAAGAGCTACAAAATTAAGATTTCCTCTGTTTATCTAACTATAGTTTTAATTTAATTGTATCAGATAAGTTTAAAATGAAAGCTGGCCGCTTGTTAAATTTGTGCTTTTTCTAATTTTATCTAAAATAGTATCTTTTTGTTTAATGTGTAATCTCATGCTTGACAGACTGTATGTTTTTCAGTGACTTCATTTTGACTCAGCAAAAATTGCGTATAGTATTTTGTAGTAGTACATCTAACCGCTAGGCTAACTTTGTGGATACGTATCTGAACTTTAGCTCAATTAAACTGGTGACTGAAAAGTTTGAACAACCACAAGGACCAAGGACCATGTGCATGTGTTTAATATTGAAGTATCATCATCATGTCATCATGTAATTTATTGTTCTACGCTCTGCACACAGCACACAGCACACGACTTGCCTTTTATATCTGAGCCCCCGGCACGTTGACAAACTTTGATTGAGTCCCTCACACTCCCCAGACTTCCTTACCTTTACCTGACCTTCTCTTTAGCCCCCTTGCCACCCCTCCCCTTCCATTAGCAATCCCCCACACAGCCATTAGATAAAACTTGCACTGGGATAGCCTTAGGATTCGATTTCTAATTAAAAGCGCAAAAGTTTTTGTCCACGAATTTTCGGCCATTGATCGATATCAATATCGAAATCGATGCATATGACACTGGGGATTGGGGCTTTCGGAACGCCAAACGTATGTCCCAACAATGCCAATCAAACATACATACAAACATATAGTCAGTTCATATGTGGCCAATATATGGCTGCGACTTTGGCACAGAAACGCATACAAAGCTAAAGGTATTAAATTTAACTCGATTTTCTTTTTGCAGTCCCGAATTGTAAATTGATATTCTCTATCAGAAAATCATCCTCAAAGTATGCAACGAATATCAAAGTATTCGTTGCATACTTTGAGGATGATTTTCTGATAGAGTCCGGAAACAGGAAAAAAACCTTTTTATATTATATGTTAACAAGAACAATCTTATAGTAGGTTATTTCTTTGAAACGCTAATAATACTCAGATATTTGTTAATTCTTTAACTTATCATACCCATTTGAGCCTAAATACAGAATGAAACGAAGCGAAAGTTGAATGATATTTATGTTTGAGATATGTTTATATTACAAAGATATTTCTTAGTTTCATTTTATTATGTGCCACACATTATGTGCCATCATACCCCATTTGAGCTTGATTACAGGGTGAAACGAAGCGAAAACCCAGAGAAAAGTTGTTAAAGTTGTGTCACATTTAATTAACATGAATCAGTGGCTTTATTTTGGGGACAGGGCCTTTCGTAAGTAGTAGGCATGTGTTAGGCCTGCGGGTGTGTGTGCGAGTGTGTGTGTGTGTAGGAAGATATATGTGTACGTATTTTAAGGATAAGTCTTTCATTTGCTGCAAATGCCGCACCGCATCTGTAATTTGTTGGCGCTGAGTTGGGCAATAAACTTTAAAATTTCATGCCCACGAATCATTAAACTTAAACGAGCACTAAATTAACAATTAATGCACATGTGTGCGTGAGTGTATGTGTGTGTGCGAGGGTGTATGTTTTATGGCTTAGCATACACAAATTACTTAATGACATTCTTTATTGTTCAATTATTAAGCAGAACATGGGCAACATAAAAAGTTTAACACGCATTAGAGCCCAATTGCTGTCCAGTTGCCATTTGCCAGTTGCCAGTTGCCAGTTGCCGGTTGCCATTTGGCCAGCTTGTGTTTGTATTTGTTTGTTTGTTTGTGGGTGTGTTTGGCTTGGCTTAATCAGGCAGGCAACATCAGACCCAAACAGCAACAGCAACAACAACAACAGCTCCTGCTGACTGCCTCGATTAATGGGCCAACATTAGTTATCAATGATGCCCAAGTGAACGATAATGTTTCAACGCCAGCATCCCCAACAGCCTCAAATCAACATCAACATCAGCATCAGCATCGTTTTCATTTTCATTATCACCATCATCATCTTCATTAGACTTATCATCATTATCATCATCATCATTATGAGCATCAGCATTGCATCAATGATTACCATCGACATGAACAAGAGAAAGTGTGTCTCATTATTGCTGCGCCTACGCTCATTATCATCCGGCCGGATTCATTCTACGGCCGAACTTTGACCGTCTCAAATGTCCGCAAATTAATTTGCCTTCATTGCTGTAGCAGCTGCTGTTTTCATATCTTTAGACCCGGTACCTATGTCTACAAAGGGTCTTTTAGGGTTTGCTTACTATACTAATATATTCTTACATATGTATATATCTACATTAATAAAGTTTATTTTAACAATAGTTGAACAGAAAATGTACAGGGTTTTTCATAGTCAGGCTTGCTTAACTGTAGCCTTTTATAGCTGCTACTGTCGTTGCCATTGTTTGTCACTTCTCCCCAAGTAATTAGAAAGGTCTCTATGGGCTTACAAAAAAAAAAAAAAACAAACTGAAAAACGCTTGTCAAAATACTATAGCATTCATTACCATCATCAATTGTGCATATTTAAAGTATAAAACAACACTTTATATCTATATTTTGACTGGTACAAGTTGTCAGGCTCTCTCAAGGTACAAGATGTTTGACAAGTTCAGACAACTATAGCTTTGAAAATACTAAAACGATTTTCAAACTCGATGTCTTATTGAACATAATTTGTCTTCTTTATTCCAACTAAACTAGTTCAGAAAACATTTTTAGCAATACTCTCAATCTTTGATTCAAATTTCATTTTATTTTATAAACTCTACTAATTTTAATATTGTATATTATTTAGAAGATATCTTAAATTAGGAATGAAAAACGTTTTTATTTTAACTATCATTTACATATCTCTTTCGATAGTTTAAATACTAAAAAACTACAAAAGTTATTTACTAGTGCTGTTGGTGCTGGTGTTTTAACTGGTTGATTTCATTTTATAAGCTCTACTAATATGTTAATATATCCTCTAGAAGATGTCTTAAATTAGGAATAAGAAAGGTTTTTATTTTATCTATCGTTTACATATTTCTTTCGATAGTTTAAATACTAAAAAACTACAAAGGTTATTTACTGGTGCTGTTGGTGCTGGTGTTTTTACTGGTTGATTACATTTTATGAGCTCTACTAATATATAAATATATCCTCTAGAAGATGTCTTAAATTAGGAATAAGAAAGGTTTTTATTTTTGTACTATCGCTTACGTATCTCTTTCGATAGTTTCAAGTTGCATGTGCAACTTGTGTAGCAAGAAGCAACTACTAGTTACTGGTGCTGTTGCTGGTGCTTTTACTGGTGCTTTTGCTGGTGCTGCTGACTCTTATAATTTGCTGCCAAATTGAAGTGAGACGCTTTGTTTGTGCATAACGAGGCGTGCAGCGCGTTAAACAAAGAACCCGGACCGAAAGGCGCCAGCAATGCCAAACCCAACCGAGGGAAGGAGGGAATGGCTAAAGGTTATCCGAATCTAAGGGCAGGGGTAAGTGCTGCCGCGTTAGCTTTGTGTTAGTTCGCTCATTGCAAAAGAGAGCAGGGTTACAGGGGCGCGACGGGACGGGACGGGACGGGGAATGGGTATTGTTAGGGCTTGAGGAAGGATGATGATGAATGGGTATGAGTAAAGGAACGAAAAATAAACCGACTGCGAGTGCACCCGCACCCGCATACGCAACGCAACGCAACACAACGTAACGTAACGTATCGCAATGGAACGGAACGGATCGGAACGCAATGCAATGCATCGCAACGAAACGTTGAGGGACTGCCGAATCGGGTCAAAGGAGACAAGGACGAGCGCAATTGAGTTGATTACCGGCAGTCAGGACAAAGACAAAAGCTTGTGTTGCACGCCCAAGTGGCAAATGCATCACTATTACATCATTGCGCTCTCTTCAAGTCGATTACACTCCCAATAATCGTCCTACAATTATCTCACAATAAATATGTAGGTATTGTTAAAAGCAGCCCCAAAGAAATAGAATACAAAATCTTAGCTCAAAAGACCCAATAATAGTATTTCCAAGAAGAGTTTTCTACACAGAATTCGATATTTTGTACTATATATATTTATTAGATAACTTGATATTATTAGTTAAAAAGAAATATGATACAACAGACCTCATAATAATATTGCACAAATAAGTTTTTAAATTTTGGCAAGCCATAAACAAGTTTTAAATAGTTAACATATTATGTTTATTAGTTGAAAACTTTAGTCTTTACAGAAACTGCATGAACTTTAAAAAAAAAATAATAAATTTTAATTTGTATTTAATATTTGAGTAGCAAATATTTGTTGAGCCAAATTCTGCAGTTAAGCTTTCTTACCTGCGTTAGTTGAGCAAAAGATTAAACAAATAAGTAAGTAGTTTTCCTATCTTTAATTGTGTGTAAATAATTGCAATGTAAAATTCAAACAAGGGCAAATAAGAAGTAGCAACAAATATCCATAAAGTAAATAACAATTTGGATATTTTTATGGTAAATTTAAAATATATTGAGTGAAAGTGGATAAAGAACAAGGGCAATAATATATTCTAGACATACACATACACATCTGTTTGGGAAAAGGTTAAAGTGAAGGTTGCATATGTAGGTCTTGCAACCCGATTCTTCAATTATAATGTAATTGGGGAAACCTATTTAGATGATGGGTTTTTTTTTTCTTGTTTGCCTGAAGGTGATTTGAATTACACGCAATCCTATGCTATGTGAATGTGGTCTTTCAGCTGGAAATTCGAAATTTGATCTGGCTTCGTGTAGAGTTTTTCGAGGTCTGCCTTATATTGCCTGCCACATGCAGCACATTCCATGTGATTTCCGTTTCCGTTTGCCGTTCTTTTTTATACTTCTTCATTCTTTTCTGTATTATTTTTTTTTCGCCAGGCTTGGCGCGAAGTAATTGGCTGCGAAAATGCTGCCATAAATCAAAGCGATAATTATGTGGGCGACTGCGTACCGCCAGTTGCCACTTGCCACTTGCCACTTCCCAGTTGCCACTTGCCAGTTGCCAGTTGCTAGTTGAGAGTTGCCATACGAAAGAGGAGAGAGGAGAGAGAGAAGCGAAGGCACGTTGCAGGCTCCCTTTGATTGCCATTCGCTCGATTTTGGGGGCAAAGAGCCATAAATTATGATTTGATGTGCGAAATAGTTGCAGCTGGCTCAAGGTCGAATACTTTTTCTTTCTATTATTTCGTTCTTTTTTTTTATATATGTATTTGTTCTTCTTGTCTGTTCTCTATGTGCTAGACTGGTGGCCTTCGCCGCGTCCTTGGTGTGTTTTAGTAAAAACTGAAAGTAGAGCAGCCAGTGGATGTTTTGCCAATGACTCTGGCAATCTTGGCTACCACGTTGGACCTTTCATTCGAGGGGGCGAGGGGGCGAGGGGACTACTAGTCGTATGATTAATTGCATGTTGTTGCGGCGACCACATCGTAAATTGCTTTCAGTCGTGTCACCCGCACGTGGATGCCATGAATAAAATGGCAAGCATTTGCCAAAGGGGAGGCGGCTGCCTTCAAATCCCTTCTACTACGTTACGTTGCGTTACATTTCGTTACGTTACGTTACGCTGCGTTGTTGTCTTTGCTAATGTTGCATTATTAATGCATCTGCAACTAGAATTGCCGCATGTTGCCCCAAAAACTATGCAACATTTTTGTCTTAAGCCAAGACCAAACCAAGCAAGTCAACCCAACCATCCAACCATCCAACCATTCAACCAACCAAAAAGCAAAATGACCAGCAAGAAAAAGCAGCAAAGACAGCAGGAACCACAGCACCACAGCAAAGTATATGTATGTAAGAATTGCGAGGGTAGTCTCAATATTTACTCTTCTTAAATAAGTTTAAGTCTTACTACTACTATATGCGGCAAAGGATCAACAGCAATTTGTGCAGCTCTATCATATTAAGGATATAGCTACAAGATTTAGGCCAATTTAGAGGCTTTATTTGATACACATCTTTGACATTTGACATTAGTTTCTATGCATTTGACTTCAGTTTATCATTCGGATAGTTAATCGTGACCTTATATAGACATTGAAAAAGTTGGGATTTATGTAACTAGTTTCCCTTATTTCAGAGCTAATCTACCTTAAATTCGATGTTCATTACTAACTTTAATAGTCTTATAATTCATAACAATTCGAGTAGTCAATCAACATGAGATCAGGAAGTCACATTAATATTGTAGAGGACAATTTTAAATAACTGCTATTCTACTTTCCCCTAAAGAATGTTAACTTTTTTAGCCTTCCATTCTAAACAAATTTGAGTAGACAATAAATAGCAGCTCATGAATATATTTAGGATAATAAGAAATGAACTAGCTAAGAAATAATATTGATGGGAGTAAGCATTCAAATAATTGATACTCTCTCCTGGAGACATTTTTCAGTATGCCTTAAACACTCACAAAAACAGAATAACTAAAGACTAATAACTTAACAGTAAAAAATCTTGTATTTTTGGTAGCAAAATTTATATTTTGTGGTTGTTTGAAGATGTTACTCATATCTAAAATTGCTATGCTAGAAGCTATTAGAGCTCCCCTCGCTGAGATGTATATGTGTAAGTGCGTAATGCTGTAGAGGCACTTCCTGCGGCGACTATGGCTATGGCTCTCGCTACGGGTAAAAGCAATCACCATAATAAGCATAAATAAAAAGCCCAACAAAAAATTACACGACCATAAAAAAAAGGGCAAATGGCAAAGGCTATGAGGCGAGGGGCATGGTTAGGGGAATATGAGAACTGGAGGGTTAGGGAAGCGAAGAAACATACAAAGTGGCACCGCAAGGCAACCCTCCAAGTCCTTTGGCCCCGCACCAGCAACAACCGAGAAGAACCACAACAACAACAGCAAACAACAACAGCAACAACAACAGCAAACAACACGGGGAATGAGAACACAAATAAGTTTTGTAGTGGCTTGCAACCGCTGAACAACGTCGTAAAAACTTATTTAATTTGTGATTTATATGAATAAAATTTTCTAGTAAATTCCCAGAAATTATTCATTTCGCAGCCTGCTTACGGGCGGGTGGACAACACCAAAAGCAACAACAGCAACAACAACAGCAACAACAAGAGCTATAGCAAAACAAACGGAAGAAAAATGGCACTGGTTGGTTACCGGGTGGTTAGTGGGGAGAGCGGGAATTGCGGGGACAACAGACCAGTCGAAAGGATAAACTCCATAACCAAAACAAGTCACCCAGTAAGGAGCTGGCATTTAGACTGGGTAAATTGCTGGCAGACGACAGCAATGGCGACGATGACGTCGCTATTGACGCCACTTTTTCCCTTCACCCGGCAAACAGAAGAAGGAAAACTTTTTGGCTTGGCTAGCCAAGAGTTCACGTTTTTGATTTACTCCAAAAACACACACACAAGCACATTGACACAGATACACTCACATACATACAGAGCCGTCGCAACTTTGCGCATATAAATTGGGCAATTCGAAGTGCTGCCAAAGGCAGCAAAGAAATCACCACCCCGACGGCCTACGCCCCGCCCACCGGACGCCAAAATTGGCGCCGGGTATGAAAAACAATTTCCAATTTTTGGTAGTGAGTAACGCTTAAATCGCTCTATTTACTGACCACAGACGATTCGTTGTCCAATTGCCAAATGGAACTTTCACAAAACAACAACTGAAAACTGTTACAACTTTTATTTTCCGTCAACACTGTCCGTCTAAGCATTTTAGAGTAGGGCCAACTAGGACTAGATCATATCGGTTCAAATCAAATCTACATATAAATTAAAATATAATTTGATATCTTCCCTGTAACGTATCTTGGCACTAACCTTAATTCGTTGTGTGTTAATACCTCAATTCAATAAGTTGTTTTTCTTTCGCCTAATTTTCCATCGTTACAAAAAAAGGGCCCGTCATTGACTGCTGGAAATGCGCATATTACACAATTTTATCAATGATTATCGATGGACATGCTTACTGGGCTGATTTGCTCCATGATAATATTTATATATATATAAAGTTGACTTTGGCAGGAAAATTAATCATAGCATTCCATAGAAAGTATCTCATGTAGAATATTTTTGTTCAAATGACATATTTGCTGTGCAACGTGTCGTATGCGTTATAATTTATGTTACTTTACGGTTAACTCTATCTTTCTAAATCCATTGCAACTTAAAATTCATTTAAATATTTAAATATATTAATTATAAATATTAAATATAAATTGTTAAGTGCGCTAAAAGTGTATTTTTAGTATATGGAAATTATTTAAATGTAGGATATTAATCTATGATCAGTTAGTTAACGGATTTCTGCTCTATGGTTTTAATTCACAGCTATACAGCTTACTTATTCACTAATATCGTTATCATAAACATATTTTAATTGCTTAACAAATTAAGTTTATAGAATTCCTTTTACTGTGCTCATGAGTAAAGATCGCAACAACTTTGTAGGAAACATTTGAAAATCTGTTTCATTTCCGTGACTTTGAAGCATAGAAGCTCGTTGCACATTTGTGGTCGCTTCCAACCACATTTACTCACGAGAGAGCACTTAATTTAACAGTTCTTCTTTCTGCGACATCCTTAAACGTTTTACTGACAGCACAACACATCGCAAAGGAGCACAGTTAAGTTTTCGATGTGTTTGCTTGAAATGAAGTAATCGCGATTGCAACTGTGTTTAGGACTTTTGTATGGAGTAAGTGTGTGTGTGTGGAATTTGGAATGTGTTGCATGTTGTCTGTGTTATGTGAGTGGAAGAGAAGGAAGAGAAGTTGAAGAGAGAAGTTACTTACCGCACGTGCATCACAGCGTAGACCGAAGCTGACGACACAGAGGCCCAGGAGCGGCAACAACCACAACCGGCTGGAATTGACGGCGGTGCGTCCTTGTGGCACCTCTCGCATCATTTTCAGTTTCAGTTTAAATTCAGTTTCAAATTCTTATATGTGTATTCTTTATTATTATTTCTCTTCAGTTTGGTTTGTGTTCAGTTTTTTAGTTGTGATTTCAATGCGAGTTTGTGGTTGGCGTTTATTGTGAATTGCCAGCGATTTGCACTACAAAAAACAACAAAAACAACTCTGATGAACGAGGGCGAATTTCAATGAAATAAATGAATGAATTTCAATCTCGAGTCCTTCTGCGTTTCAGTGGAGTTGATGGTATTTTCTTTCTTTCTTCTCTTTTTTTGTGCCTTGTCAAAATGCCGGCGCCCGTGTGGCTTGTTTACTTTCACTAGAGCACGCACACACCCACACACACACAGGCACACACATTCACACACAGACAGAGGCAGAGGCAGAGACAGAGACAGAGATGGAGACAGACAGAAACTGGCGCCACGTAGAAAAGGCAACAAAAATCAAGAACAACAGCAACTACAACACTGAAAAACAGCAGCTCAAGTCTTTGGCTAACGAAACGAACCGAACGCGCACGCGGCACGAATTGTTCTGGCGTCTCGGCAACATTGGCAGCTGCTTTTGTATTACGCCCAGCAGCGGCGAACAGCAGGATATTTGCGGCGAAAGCGAAAGCTTCACGGCGAATTCACAACCAACAGCCACTTGTCTGACGAGCGCAAGCGAGATAGTATCACAAGTGTGTCTGTGTTTGAGAGTGTGCAAACGAAAGAGAGCAAGAGCGAGATAGAGAAACAAAAGGGCCTGGCGTGCGATGAAGTTTATAAAATGTACGTGACTGTGGCTCGCTTAGCGATTGAAGTGTGTGTTAAGCTTTGCCGCCACTGTTGTTGCTGCTGCTGCTGTTGCTGTTCCTCTTCTCTTTCTTTGACCCCCCCGTTGTAAGCACCCAGCAGTGCCTATGCATTTGGCACAAAATGCTCAAGGACACACACACACATACACGCACACTCAAACACACGCACACAGGGAGAAAGACACACAGTCAAAGTTAATGCTTTTATTGTGCAGCATTTCTTTATTTTTAGTTGATTTGTTTGGACATTTTCGGTTAGTTCCTTTTGGGGCAGTGCCTGACCTTGGACACCAGTTCACTTCCCGCCCCGCTTCCCGCTCCCGTCTCCATCAAACTTTGCTCCAATTACAACCATTTTCGATGGACAATGGTCGCCACTTAAACTTCACGCGCTCGATTTCACTTCTACAAGCTTCAGTGGCATAATCCCTTGCCCATACCACTTTCCACTTCCTTCCTGTCCTCGTTCCTCCTGATGGTAGTTCACTTTGCGGATTACATTTGTTGCTGCCTCATGACACAAGGAATACATTATCCTAATCAGTGCACACAGTACAGCTGCGCATAAATGGCCAAGTATGACAGAGAATGAGTGAGAGAGAAAGAGAGAGCGAGAGAAAATGACATACAGATAGAAAGAGTGAGAGCAAGAGCGAAGAAGGATTTTAGATTTTGGTATTTAGGTATTAATTGATCACTTCAATGACAGCTTTTCAAAATCCGACTGTTTTTTATCATGAGGTGTGGTGCTTCGTATCAATTTGCTATTCCAATTAAAGGTGTCGGTAACGAATTTGTTATTTTATTGCTTTTATATTTCCGAACAGACTAATAAATCATTGAGTCTTAATTATTTCAGTCATTCCGAATCATATGGCCCATAGTTTACTTGTTATTCGTGATAGCAGCTCAATGCGTTCAGTTTGTTATCTATTTTAATATAATTGACATTGTGTTGCAATTGAAACAATTCAACTATATGTATACTAAAACAAATTAATATCAATGTTGTAAATTTATTTAAAAATAGTCTGTAAATTTCCAATAACGAATTTCATTTGAAATACAAAGATATTTAGAATTCAGAGCACACATCGATAAATTTCATTTTTAAATTAATAAATTATATTATTAATACGCTTTTCACAATTAAATATATATTAATTAAATAATATATGAAAGGTAATTGTTTATTTTTTTCTTTTAATAAAAAATCTTAAAAATTAAAATGAAATTTTAATTATTTTTTAATTGGATTTAAGTTGCAATAATCATAGCATACTTTTCGGAGCGGAATAGAAAATACAATTTCTTCGATACGGTTAGTAAAAACGAATGTGAGTTTTGTAGTTAACCAGAATTACCGTATCTTATATTTACTGGGAATCACTACTATCTTATCTAGGAAACAATATTATCGCTAATACGGAAACACTTTCAGTTGAATTCCAAATAATCAACGTGTGTAATTTGTTTGATATTGTAAGTACTCGCTTTGAATGCATTAAACAATATATTTTATCTTTATTGTAGGTCAAAATTGCATATACATTTATTAATTTCAAAAATATTTTTATCATAAATGCCAAAGAACACATTATGACACATATAAATGCAAGTACACGGTATATACAAATGTACATAGGGAATTCTAATAATAGATGTTTGTACTTATAATTATAATCCGTGTAGAATAAATAATATTTCCTGTTAAATATGGGTCTTCAAGCTGCATTCCGTCGATAAGATAAATACATAGGTGGAGCAACTTTCTACAATCGCAACACGTAGGTCTCCAAGTACTCGTGGGGAGCAGGAGGTTTGATGAGTTGCACTCCCGCGTCATCCACGTAGTCAGTGTATGGCAGTCTGTTGAGCAGCTCGAAGCCCAAACGCTTCATCATGCGGGCAGAGTAGACACTCGTGCAGTCGGAGGTGAACACCGGGTAACCTAATTCTCGTCCCCGGGAAGCCAGAGCTGTCACGAGTCGTTCACCAATACGACGACCACGGAGTGATGCGTCCACACCTATTGCATGTACATGTAATGCCTTGGTCACATTTAATCGTTCGAAAACGTTGGCATCACGCTCTGCAATTGCGAGAAATCCCAATATCCGTCCCCATTTGGTGCCTGCAAGATTGGCAGCCTCCTCAAATAGATGGTCCGCCTCATCGGGTGCCTTGGGACCAGCCACAGCTGCACCTATTATGCGTCCCTCGTGCATGGCCATCAAACAGGTGCCATGCGGCAGATTGGAGAGCAGGAAATTCTCATCAGCCGCATCGGGCTCTGGAGGTTCACAACCGATGGTCAATGGCTCTTCTCGGTAATAATGCACATGCAGAAACTTCATGAGTCTCTCACTGTCATCAACCGTCGCAACGGTGATCTCAATGTTGTCAATTTCCCCTGGAGCACTCATTGTAACTGATTCTAACTATTAGAACAGCTGATCGTGATGAGCAACAAACACACTGAATGGTGCTCAGTGTGACCAAAGTACGTAGTAGCGAAAGTCACAAATAAATAGAAATACTAAAAATACTCACAGCGATTTATCGATACCAAAATTCATTACATAGCCGTTGCTAATTGTCGTTACTTTTTTTTAAATTGTGTTAAAAAATAAGCTTTTATTTCATATAAATTAGATAAGTAATCATAAAACAAGCTGTTATATATCATTTGACTTTACAACTTTATTGAATAAAATAAAGTTTTTAAAGTGTCTAGAAACGTAGTATAGTTAAATACAAGGATTGACACAAATTGAACTGAATTGTATTACATTTTTATATTATTATCTGTTAATTTTATATAAAAAAAGTTATTCTTACGCCAGCTCAGTCATCTTGTAAAATTTAGAAAATAAGTTAACATATTTTTCAGAGGAAATATATAAAACTTTCTTTCAATTAAACTTGAAATTGAATTACAATTTGTGTCCCGGAATTAATGTGAATTTAAGAACATTTTTTGGTTGCGTACTCGCATGCATGCAATAAGCACGATATGTGTAATGTGAATCCACAAAGGACGAAGCCTTTGGAAGTGCAATTTTAAATGTTGCTAGGATACGACAAAAGCAATTGCATATCTTTTGCTAAGCCCCATCTTTCGCAATCAGTGCACTAATATTTGTATAATTAGTGAACCGTATCTAATGTCCCACTCAATTAGGCGCACATGTGCATGGTTACAACGGAATGTGGCAAATGTGGTTGTTACTGTGGCAACAACATTTACACGACTTGCCTTTAAATCACTGTACGAAGTATGCTTTGTTCTGTGACATTTGATTTACTCATACTCAAATCAATAGAGTTTCACTACAAAGTTACAAACTTAAATCATTTTGTCCGCTATAATAAATATGTGTAGGCAGCAAATAAAATTCTTTAAAATTAACTTTTACATTAACTTTGTAGTGAAAGCATTTCTCAATACTGCAAAGTATCTTGAACTATTTGTTCTTGCCGGTTTCTCAATTGAACACTCTGTACCTTGACTGACTTATAATTAAGAGCTTCTGAGCACAATCGTCTCAAATAATTATTATGTGGTTTAATTATAAGGCTCAGTAAATCTCGGAGAAACCAAATGAGGCTTTCTTTGAGTGAAAAGCCACCTGTTGTTGTATCTACTGTAAGTACTCTTTATTTGAAGTACAGCATACTAGAGCAAGGACTAACTATATTGCACCACCAACACAAACCCACCCACCATGTGGCATGCGGTTGCTTTGATAAAGTGGACGCCGCAGTGGAAGTGAACCGCAAAAGGCAGCTGGCAACAGACCGCAGACGATTTGGAATCATGCAGATGCGTATTGCTGTGTGGTTGCTGGGTTGACTAGCTCTGTGTGGTGTGGTGTGGTTGCATGGTTGCGTGGTTGTGCCACTGCAACACTGCGTCATCGCGACTGTGGCCAAGGTAACCGTGGAAATTATTCATTGCGCATACGCCGCGTCTATCCCGCTAATTAGGTGCAAGTGTTGTCGATAATTAAGTGGCGCTCACATTATGTGTTAGTGCGCCAACTATCTCTGGCAGGCATGGATGGAGCATGGATGTCAGGACATTGAGAAAGACTGAGAAAGAGGGTGAGAGAAAGTGTGTGGAGAGGATTCCCTTGTACACCCTCCGGGCGACATATGCCCGGTCACTGTTTAAGCTGTGAAGCACGTCCTTAGACGTGGCATGCATTCCACGACGGACACCGTGTGCGATATCTGCTTCTGGCTCTGCGCGTGCTCCATTGTCCTGGCCTGATGCCCGATAACTTTTTTGTTCGCCAAAAGACAAACAAGCGGATCGAGCAAAAGTTGCAAAATGAGGCAACCTTCATTCAGTTGCAACCATGGACAAAGCTGGAGCTGAAACTGGAGCTGGAGCTGGACTCAACGTGACGTGACGTGGGTGCGCATCCAAAAAACTTGCTACTCAAATTTCAAAACACAAAACACAAAAAACAAAAAACTAGTTAGCTAGGTGTGAGCTCCCCACACAGCTTCTATCCATTCCCATTCCCTTTTCGAAAAACGTGCCCTTCTTTTTTTCAGTTAGTCACGATAAATGGCTACCCAATCACAAGGCACTGTTTGATATGCAACTTCACGTGGAGCATGCGCGACAATTTTTTTGATTGCTAACGGATATGCGAAGGGATTACGAATGCGGGAGTTGCTCGACTATTTTAAAAGCAGATTTTAGAAAGCAGAAAAAAGTTACATTTGAAGAAAGAAATTCAGTAAACATAAAAATTCATACGATAAGAATGGGATAGTCTTTAATATACCCAAATAAAAGTAAGAAACTGTGTAGTTTTGTAACTTTCTTGCATATAAAAAACTTGTAAACTGGTAAAATAAGCTACATTACACTAACAAAAATAGGCAGCAAGTAGAAATGAATACTCATAACATATGTCAAAGTAAGGTTTAGTTTATTGGAAAGTATCTTTTACTACCCTCAAACTTTCTAAACTGCCCTCGCATAGAGTGTGTCCGCTCAACTCTCTCGGTCCGTCCAACTGTCCAAATGTACATTTGTCCGTATGCCAGATCACGTGCTATGTCTCTGTCCAAGGTCCACGACAAACTTGAGCCTCCTCATCCACACGGACAGGAGCATTGGCCGTGCACAGAATCTTTATGCGTGTCACAGTGTGACACTTTGATATTACAACTACTATAATTAATATAAATGTATGTATGTCCAATTATAGTCGAGACATGAGCTTAAAATTGAGGATAACAACAAAGTTCTGGTCGTTATAGAAAGACATTTAATGAGTGTTTATTTGTATACTACAAATTTAGAAATGAACCCAGAAGTTTAATATTATTTATAAAAATAATAATTACAGATACAATTTATGAAAATACATTTTTAAACAATGTTAAAATTAGCTAATATTCTTTTCGCATGTTATTTAAAATTTAAAAATGAGTTTAAATATTATTTAGCATCTTACTTTATAAAATTTATCATGTAAGTTAAAGCTTGCTCTAAAACTTAACCAAAATTAAATTGTTAAATTAAGTAAAGTTGTTAAATTTGTAAAACAACCTCCAAATCTTTTTTTGTAAGTTTAAACATTTATTTATTTCATTAGCTTGCTTACAAAAAAGTATTAATCAAAATATGTTGCCCCACTGTGCCTGTGGCAACTGCATTCAGTTAAGGAGAAAAGGATAATTGCAGTGATAGAACCAAACCGAATCTTAACAAACCAATCTGAGCATCTTGACGAGACGTTGCATGAGTTGCAACCTATTTGTGAGCCGCAACCTGATCTCAATTGAAACCCATCAGGGTCATCAAGTGGCAAGTGGCAAAGTGAAGTGACTCCACATATACACATACATATAAGTATGTAGTAAATATCCAAAATATATAGATGTAAGTAAGTATATGTATATATTCGTATAAATAAGAAATGTGTTGGGTTCCTTTTGTCTGCAGTTGGTGTTGGTGTCGCTGTTGTCGCCTTTTGTCCTTTTTATTGCCCCGCCTGTCAATATCCGGCGGCACATTGCTTGGCTTGAGCGACAAATTCGTAGGATTCACTGTTTGTATGGTTTCGGTTTGCCTTTTTCACAGTTCGCCCTTTGATTCCATTTCCCGTGCGGCACATAAGTAATGCAACTCGAGACCGAGACAGAATTGAAGACGGAGATGGAAGAGATGAAGATGGAGCTAAAGATGGAGATGGAAATGTTGCTGGACCGGGGTCTGGATCTGGCCAGTCAGTAAAGCCGTTGTTTGCATGTATCAACTTAAAGGATATGTGCCCATAAACAACAGGATGTAAAATGGCAGCTCCAAGTGCCTGAGGGAGCTCTGAAGCAGTGAGACGCAGGCCCATCCATCCCGTTCGCCTTCCCCTTCCCCTGCCCCTGCCCGTTCTCTTCCTCTCTCTCCTTTCGACCCATTTTATTCCCCCGACTGGTTGTTACTCAAATGTGTGCCCACTCCTCTTAGCGCTTCCCTGAACGAAGTAAACATGTAGCTTGTACAGGAGCCCCTGCAAGTGTGAGGCTGAGAATGCGAATAAGAGAAGGGGAAGAGAGGAAGAGGAGGAGCATGTGGCATATGGAGGAGTGTTGGAGAGTTGTCGCCAACGTAACCGTAACGGTTGCCCTTGGCTACGCACGATTTGAATTAAATTGCACTCGACGCATTTGCCTGCAGTGGATGGGGCCAAAAGACATTCACAGCAGTACCTTATGCCTCATGACCCTTACCCCTTACCACTGACCCCTCACCCTTTTGCCACCCACTCTACACACAACGATTCAATTAATTCGAGAGGGTAACCTGTGGGCCACCTGCTGCCCATTTTGTACACAAATAATAAAGTTAAGTTCCGATTTAGTTGGCAAAGTCAAGAGCAGAAATTTATTTTGTTGCCAAATTGGCTTTTCCATCCCACAAAACAGGGATATTTAAATAAAAAAAAAGCAACAACAACAACAAAAAAAATGGCAAGGAAACGAAACGAAACGAAAGCAAAAAAAGATAACTAGCAAATTGATATTGTAGGGAGGCCATGAGCTGACATGAGATTTTGGCAAATTGTTAAGTAAATTTCCTGAAACTTTTGATATGGCCAATAGTAGTTGCCTTGTTTATACGATAGCTTAAGTCGCTCCAAATGAAAGCGAGTTGACTTAAACACTTTACCACAGAAATGGGATAAGAGTAACTTATTTTCTGAAGTGACTTTAATTGATCGAAAAATGCTAAAATGTTTTAATCACAAGTGAAAATATTATGAAATTAAACAAATAAATATGGTGAACTTCTTAGAAAAAGCAGTTAAATAAAATCACTTAACAATTGGTTTGGAAAATAAGGTATTGTACATATTTAAATGCCGTATAAACTCTGTTAAGTTAAAAGGATATTTTGCAGCTCTATCATTTGTTAGTTACCAGAAAATGTACCGAAGCAAAAGAAATCAAACGAGAGCAGCAGAAATAGAGGGAGAGAAAGCATTATGATAGATGCAGAGGGAGAGGGGGAGAGAGGAGAGAAAAAGTAAGGGTGTTGGAGAGCTAGAGAGATAGAACTGTCAGCCACAGCTCGACAGGAAACAAACAGCACACACAGAGAAATTTAATTTAAAATGTGCAATGCACACAACCATGTTTATAAGTACTAGGAACACTAGATGGAGCACCTGAGTTACACTCAAAGCATTGCCCAAGGACTCCTGTAACAGGCTTACAGGAAAGAGGGACTGATATAAGAGGAGACTGGGGGACTGGGACTGGCAACAGAAGCAGGCAAGCAGTCAGGAAGGCACCACAATAAAAGGAAAGAGCAAATCAACTGCAGCGTACAGTGGTCGCCAGGATGCGGTACTGCAATATGGCCAACAGTTTTTAACCACATTTCCAGAAAATACACATCCTCACATGTACGTGAGGATTGAAGCAACAAATACAATTTGCAATAGCTTCATCAGTCCATACCTAATTACTAAAGTAATCTACAGATCTGAACTGGAATTTCAAACTTGCAGACATAATGCGATTGAAATTTTGTGAAACAGAAGACAAGAATTTCAGTACATACTATGTATACTCGTACAACAAGGACAAGTCTACCATATGAATCTCACTCACTGACTCACTGCTTGACTGTTTGATTGGTAATCAACGCAAATACCAAACCGTAAAAGCCAGAATGCCAAAAATTTCCATAGAAGCAGCCTTTAGAAAATTTCACTCCCAAGAGGTAAAAACGGTAAAAAGAAAAAAATCTATACATACTATGTTGCATGAAACTTTCATTTCGATTCATTTTCAGAAAATTAAAATTTCCTTTTGAGAGATTTGAGTTGCTTACATCGACCGACATTTACTCTCGGGACTTTCACTCTGATTTATACCCTGTAAATTATGCAAATAATGGGTTACGTTCTGATTCCCCCTCTGTGGAATCACAGCAGTAGTTTTCAAGGTAAAGGCGTGGATCCCTAGACGAATATTTAATCACCAGTGAGTTATGTACTTGTAGTTTGCCTCCTATTTGACAGGAAATGTATTTCTACATTCCATGTCCTTTTTTTGTGGTGGCAGTGTATGAATTTTTAATGTGAATCATTATTTTTTCTATTTTTACTTTAACTCTTTATGCAAATATATAATTAGCAGTGAAGTTAAGTTAAATTATTGAAAATTAAGTCGAATTAATCCAGCTATGCAGGTAAAATATATCTTAAAAATTAACATGTTTCCTTCTGAGCATTCCTTTTATTATAATTAATATTTCTCGTACTATAATATTCACTATAAATTTAAAACATTTAAGCAAGTTTACAGATGAAATAGCTTTTTACTACTTTTTCGACTATGTCTGTTGTTGATATGTTGAAGTTTCCGGCTGAGACGTCGACTGTGATTGAGTTTCCAAAAGAGATGGAGATTGGGAGGGACGATAAGTACGTTCCTCGGTGATCTCAATGTCCTGCACGGACATGTTTTTCACCAAAGTTGTATTCGGAAGAAAAGAATACTTCCCCATTCTCTCTCCCCGCTCACTGGCAATGGTCTCAGTGCGAAGGGGCGTGGCACCGGCTGCTGTGATCACGCAAAGATCAATGTTGGAGCCGGAGCCAAGATCATTGAAGACACCAGCGCTAATGGCCTCTCGGACCAATTGCTTGCCTTGTTCCAGATCAATTTCGGGACTCCAACCCTTCTCCAGAATAGCCATGGCAGCCAGAGTTCCCGATCCCATGGCGGCATAAGGTATTTTATCAATGGAACCATGTGGATGGATGCAATTAATGTGTGGCCCATACTTGTCCACTCCGCCCATAACCAGGGCCGCACTAATGTGGCCCTGGTAACGGAAGAGCGTGTGTCGGAGCAACATGCAGGCACAGATCACAGGCACCTGTCGTCCAGTGTTAAGTTCATGCATATCCATCTCAGCCGAGGTCATCAGTGTTATTTGTTCCGTATCCGCCGCGGTGCCAGCGCCACAGCAGCTGTTCAAAATAAAACAATTGAATATATAATATGATAATGATAAATAAAAGAATAATTTATAATATAAAATAGACTATTCTACAATTCCCAGAGAGGGAGTTATCTACTTACTAAATATGATCTTGCAGCCGATGGATCTTTGAGCAGTTCTTATCGGACACAATGGGTCCCTCGGTGGCGCGTGTGTCGGCTCCAAGGATAACGCCATCTTTAAAGATAATGCCGACAATGGAGGTTCCCGTGCGAACGGCTAATGGAGGCTTATATCCTTGGATCAATAGATCACCATTACTAAAGGAAAAAGTATAGTTAATTACCCGAAATGGTATTTTGAGAACATTTCTAGAACTTACCGTTTGCTATTGATAAAGTTGAAGCCGTTGCCAAAATCGATTGGAACAAAGCTGTCACTGCGAGACTCGGATAGCATCCTGGCATAAGGATAAGCATGTGTGATGCCCAAAGGAATTTCACTTGCAACTTGAACAGAAATTTTCAATTTTCCAGAAATAATATTTTCTTTTATTCGATTGTGTACTTGTTGTGTAGTTTTTAATCATTGACTAGAGATTCAAGTATTTTCAAATTTGTTGTATGAATCAAAGCATACAACGCCGACTAAAACTAATTGGGGTTGATCCTACACTAAGGAAAAAGACTAGCGACTTCAATAAAAACATTTATCTTGATCTTAAAATCCTAATTCGTAAATCGACAGATTCACATTTAAACTTAAACAAATTAAATAATAAATAAAAAAATCAAAAATTTCAAGGGCAGTTTCAGCGACTTCAGAGTTGAATAAGGTAAAACAAATTTCGTTGACCAACAATCAACAAACTGAACAAAATAAACGATATAGTCAATAATACACTGAATGAGTTAAGTTGCTCATTTGGATGATCCGTTAATTTAAACTTATTCCGAACGAAACGACCCAACTCTATTAAATATAAAGTTTGTCTAGTTTGAAGTGTTCCTTAAAAATATTTCTAAATTATTTTTACAAAGCTTTCGATGCATTTTGAAAGCTTTATTTTTTTCTTTTTCTTTATTTGAGACCCATTTTTTATCAGTGTAACAGTCACTGCTTGT